>JACGDI010000193.1:340345-491341 GCA_014898725.1 Jacaranda copaia
TATATATATATATATGAGAGTAATTTTGGTCTACATAGTGTAAAATTCAACTCAAATACATCGAAGGAGGCAATGAACTACAATTTAAAAACATACGGAGGCATAACAACCTTTTTCCCCACAAGAGACTAAACCTTTTATTTCACATTTCACGGGAGGGAGGAGGGCTAAAATTTTTTTGCCCATATACTTGATGCATCAACGATTCAATTCAAATAGATCATGTGGAGACTGACCCAACAGTCTACATAAAGCTCATATTAGATTTGAAAATTGACTAGCAAAGCATGAAAATTAGCTAATGCTAACATGAAGATTCCTTGATAGATGCTTTATTACCAAGTTATTAGAGAAGGAAAGAAAAGAATCAATGTAATCATACATAATTAAGAGCAAAAATGAAAATGAAACAAATGCATACTAAGGTAGGATGCAAATGACCTCAAATTGCAGGAAAAAAAAACCCATCAAATAGAAATTTGGAATATTTATAATTTAGAAACTCAATTGTTGAATGACAAGTTTGAAAGTAAGAAATAGACAAGGATCCATAAAATAAAAGTAAAATAAGGTAAAGTCTAACTTGTTAACTCCAACCCATAGATCAATCAACATGCTTTAAATTAAGATTTAAAGGTTGAAAAATTACCTTTTGAAGAAGATCTTCCAATGGACACTTCCAAATCAAGATCAACTAGCTTCAGTTCTTAGATCCAATTTCTCCACACTAAGGCCTTCAAAAATCAACAACTTTTGCACAAAAATTGGTCTCCAATACTTCCTCTTGATGGCTGAAAACAAGGAGGAAAACAACTCCAATTGTCGCCCAAAGAAACTCCAAAATTAGCCACTATAGGAAGGTTCAATCTCTAATCCTAAACCTTCCAAGCATGAAGCCGCTTATGTAAGTCCACGCACTTAGGAAGATCTCTCAAATATTCACACTCTTTGGTAGAGAAGAGAGAAAGAAGAAGATGATTTAGGGGCTTCAACCAAATGCAAGTGAAGAATAAAAAACATATGATAAAGATTCTCATTTAATAAGAATATCATTCAATCAAGATTGTATCACAAAAAGGAGTAGTTTTAGACGCTAGTCTAATTAGCATGTGAGGCACTATTCCAACAGTAATGCTTGGTGTTCTTTCTCTTAAAAGCTTCATGCTTAAACCTTAAACTAGCAAGGCTAGTAGCATTAGACTTGACAGCCCTTTTCATCAACTAAAGTTCTATATCCTTAGGCTTGGGCTCCATTTCTATTTGCAAAAACTCATCATAAAAATAGATGGTAGTCAAAGCCAAATGATGAGCAAAAGCTAATGTTTACAAAATATTATCATGAGATTAAAGAAATGAAATGCAAAATTAAAAAAACACACAAATATAACTTACTCGCATAGATTTGAGTGCTATATGCTCCACAAGGTAGCTAATCAATGTACCTCAAAGCAACACTTGATTTGAGTTAATAAGCAATTCTCATACAAGGTGAAGGATGTCTCGCCTAGATTTGTGAAGATAACATTTGATTTGAAAGTCTAATCCCAATTCGAAATTAATGGAGACCTAAATAGTTTCATATGCTCACCATAACAATTGCTAGATTAAGTAGAACCATAGTTTAGAAAAGAGGATCGGACCGGCTGTTGGACCAGACCGATATTTTGAAAAAATTAGAAAATCCAAAAAAGTTCCTTATTTTGTTAAAACTATTTAGACCAGTGGTTGGACCATTTGAACCAATAAATTGTTCACATTTTAATTGAATCGGACCAATTTTTTTTGTTTGATTTTTAACAAAATTAATATTTTTTTAATTTTTTTATCTAACTACAAAGTTTTAAGGCTAAGGTACACCTACATAAGCTATCTAAAAGTTAAGACGATGAGGAGTGGCTCCAATATTACTAAATTATTGATTTTTTTAAACTTTAGATTTGTGATATTTAAAATGTGGCGATAATTTATAATATGAATTGTGAAATTTAGATTGTGAAGTTAGACAATATTATTTAAGCTCTATATGTTTAATATTTTGGCATTTTATTAATTTTTAAGTAATATATATAAAATAAATATATATTGTATAATTATGATATCATTGTTCAATTACGGTTTGACAACGGTTGAACAAGTGAACTATGAATCAATAAGTTTTTCGATTTAATAAACAGTCCAATTTTTCAAACACTGAGTAGAACACATTTGATCTTATAGTGAAATTCACCGTCAAGCAGTAAGTTCTCAAAATTAAGTTAGAGAAACAACATTAATAGAATTTTTTCTAGGCATAAGTTGTGGTCAAGGTACATTATTAACTGGAGGTCCTAATAACCCAAAATCTTGCAAGGTAATGGTAGGGTTATGCTTTTTCCACACCCTTACCTCAATAGGATCAACAGGATTAGTAAGAACTTTACTTATAGCTTGAGGCAATCAAACCTATGATTTATCAACACCCACCATGTTAAGTGTAATAGTAGTCACTTTCTCAATAGCTTTTGGAACATTTTGAAGAGGCACAAAACTTGATAATCTTGAGCTTGGGCATAGGAGGTGGATCTAAAAAGTCCTTAGTGATTAACAAACTACGAGCTATAAGTTTCTCCCTCATTCGGTTAATACAGACACTCCTCTTGATAACCTTGGCTACCATAAAGAAAACAACTATTTAAAATATAACTCGTAGCCTACTAAAGTAAAATAAAAATTCAATAATCACTTAAAGATTGAGTAGCGTGAATTAGAGTAGGTGTCAATTTGACCGATCTCAAGAGCTCCTTAGTTAATTATTTTTTGGCATTGTACCAAGTCACGATCAAACAATTTTCCATGAACCCATCCTTCTAGGTAGGTTCTAGAGAAACAAGATCAAATTTTCTCTCAACCTAATAGCATCTAATATGCCAAGGCCTATACAATAGAGCTTTTTTAAAAAAAAAATATCATTCTTTCCAAAGGACTAAAGAGGTTAGCAAAAAATCTAGATATCGACATTTTTTGTTAGTAGCGAGATAAATGAACTCTTCATCACTAGTCCTAGTAGAAGAAATTAAATAGACAAAAAGTTCTCAAAAGAAGGCTTTACCTTGAAGTGGGTCATCAAAATAACAAAAAAGATAATGCAGCATATGCAACTTTGAACAAGTTGTGAGGGACAAACACCCAAACCCCTAAGAATATTTTGATCTTATCATCTAAGAGAAACCTTAAAACTTATATCAGGGTTGTAAAAAAAAATAAGACAACAAGGGGGAGTTTTATACATGAGCTAGCTACGATCTAGAATAATTATTCTATATTCACAAGGTATGAAGTAATGAGATTGAATTTTTACCTCATCTTCATCTGTTAAGGATGAATATTTATTAAGATAAGGAAGATTGAAACTTAGAACAGACTCTCCTCGAGAGTGTAACTCTTGATTCAACTCAACTGTAGGCTCAGGACACTGACAAGGTCTTAAGGTTGTGGTCGTATTTTACCATGGCTCATAGGACTAGAGCTTACTTGATTATTGTTCACAAAGTCATCACTATCTCAGGCATGATTATCAAAGCTCCTTGGTGCCATAATAATATAAAGAAGGAAAGAAATTATACCTAGAATATAACTAAAATTGATAGCAGGAGAAAGAACTTTGCAAAAGAAATGGAGCAATGAAGTAAGAAGAAGAAAGACTTTTCAAATTCTTGAAAGAAAAGAAATGGTAAATGTTTGACAAGGAAGCATAGTGAAAAGAAAAAATGGCATGGACAAGTGATAGCACTATTAAATGAATGGAGACAACAATTAACCCAACCAAATGGCACCCTAACCATGGTGAACATGAAAATTCAAATCAATAGTAAAGGGCTACTTAGCCGCCCATTGTAATAAGGAAATAAGTCAAAAGGAAATTTTATAGGATGCATCATTCCATGTGAATTACTTCCCCAACTTCAAAATATTAACTTGAGAAAGTGGGAGGATTGCTAATGGGATAGCCTAAACAATAAATCTAAGCCAAAGAAACAACCCATATCATTTGGTAAAAGTCATAATAAAGAATAGGCCCATACTAACACAATGAATGCCACTTTATCAATAAATATCTACCCCTTTATATAGACCAGTATGCTCCTAAATGGGCTGGATCCAAGCCACCATATCCAGCTGATAATCCAATTCAATCCCAACTATCGATTTAATATAAGAAGAAATATGTAGATTATGCCACCAAAGCTTTCCTTACTTGGAACACCTAATGTCATTTCTAAGGTATGCACATTTTACTCAGATCCACTTTAAATCTTTCTTATTCACTCTCACTACCAAAAAGAAAAAAAACACCTATTTTTCCAATGGAAATTACTAATGATAGCAACTCGTTGAAAATTTCCAAAGGATTTTCAATGGATTTATAAGGAAAAATGGATTCATCAAAGATCCATCAAATTTTTGACCGAAATCCATTTGTAAATTTAGGGAGGAGTTGGCAAGAAAAAGTGTGAACATATTTGACAAATTGTCTATCGGAAGGTCGTCAGAAAAATGTATCTAATGAAAATTTTCAATTGATCTTCCATAGGAAAATTGAATTTATCTAAAATTAAAATGGTTATTTTCCAATGGAAATTCCATTGGAAAACCAAATTAAATCACCCATGGCACTTTCTTCTTATATTCATGTTTCTCTTCTTTCCTCTTGCTGCTTCCAGCTGTCCATCGCTGTTGCCAACACTCCTGTCGTCGTCCTCCATTGCATCAATTAGTTTTCTTAGTTTTTTTTCACATTTTTGTTTATTTAGTTAGTTTTATATGTTTGTATGTTTAGAATAACATGTTAGTTTAGTTTATTAGATTAATATGTTAATTGAATTTCCACCTTAAAACTATCATAAATTGAAAATCATATTTCTCTATAAAAAATATTTGAATATAAACTTCATAAATAGTTCAATATAAATATGCCCATTATAAAATACCAAATTGCCTCCCAAACCATGAGGTTGTCTATGACTTATGAATAAATTTCTTTGCAAAAAAGAAAATTCAAAAGTTAAATGCAATACTTATTAAATGATATTTATCCTTAAGAAATCAATCTATACCTAAAATTAATCCACTTTCAAAAATTCTATAAAAAAAGATGAATTAAACACTTTTATATTCGAAGCTCCACCTTATCATGAAAAGATTTGAAAAATTCAAGTCCATTCACTCGTGCAAGATTCAATTCCCAGATATTTCTTCCTAAAAGATCAAATGAGATTTACTAAAAGTAAATCCTTTATCAACAAAACCCGATCAAGATTTTAAATTTGTTGTGTAGTAATCAATCCTTTATCCTCTTTCCTTATCAGAGTTAATAGTCATATTATAAAATCATCCAAAATAACCAATGTACCTTATGAAACTAAATTCCATCTTATTCTAAATCGTTATCTTACTAATTATTTTTAACTTATAAAATCGCCAAATATAATCAAATTATCATTACCTTAATTACAAAGTAGCCTATTATGCCAACCAACTCCCAATTCATAGTTATATCTCAACCATATCTATCTCTACGATTTTCAAAGTTAGAAACATAAAGAACGAAAATTTCATTGTCTCATCTTCTAAATAGAATGACTACCCCAAAAAAGATAAATATAATGACTCCTAAAGATTAATGCTAGTAATGTAGAAAATTATATTCTATGATCATAGGTTGAAAACTCGCTTGAGGTGCAAACTCACTCAAGGCCAACTTCAAGTGAATTTCCAACTTATGATAGTAGAATAATCACAGCACTAGCATTTTTGGCAAGGAATCATTACATAATTTTTGAACCAAATAATATTTGATTAGAAAAGGAGCATTGTAGGAGTCTTCAACTCCTATAATCGGTCAATAGCCTTGCATGCTCAATCAAAATTTTCTTTTCAAAAATTCATTCATTTATTATATAAATTCTTCAGTCTTTTTATCTACCCAAATATATTTTTGTAAATGATAACCAATCAAGGATTGGAGTGTTAATAGATAATTAAAATTGTTCTCTTATTACAATAATAGATATGAGTAGATAGAAAGACTAAAGAATTTATCCGATGAATGAATTATATTCTATATATCTAAACTTCAATTTTAACTAATGTACCTTATTGAGTCTAGTTGTTAACCTTTCTTATGCATTTGACATACATAAATATTAAGTTGTTGTAATAATAGTAATTATTATCGATATGTGAAGTTATGTTTTTATTTTATAGATGGTAGATCAGTCTAGTTTTTGTTTCTTAACTATCGGCCGAGGTCAGGGTTCTATTCGAGGTAGGGGGATGAATTTACCCAACCTATCAGTCACACTTGCTAGCCAACCAATCTCCCACCACTTTGTCGATTGGTCATTAGTTTATGCGTACCTCACATCTTTCTCCTTCTAGAAGCAACAGTACTCTTTCCTTGTCTTCTTTTGTTGCTGTGAAGTTATCCATATACTATTCCCTACACCTTCACTTATTACCATCAACTTCACCTACAAGCACTCCACATCATCTATCACTCCACTGGCACTTAGTTATGCCATGTTTCTCCTCTCAATCATTCCATATTAGCAATAATAGCATCACAAGCAATCCATTCTTCAATTGATTAGGCATTAGACAATAGGGGATCAAAGCCCTCATCACACAATTTTAGTAAGGTATACTTGCATCCCAAGGGACATTACAAGTGAGTTCGAATTGTTATATAAATGTTATTTTATTGTTGTTTTAATAATTATATGTTAATGTTATGAATTATTTTATACAAACATCCGTCCTTACTTGATGGTGCTAAGTTCTTAATGAGGGTGATTAAGAGTAAGATATAAGAGCCCTATAGGACCTAGTCGGAGACCCCCAATGCCCTTTGAGACTTGATGTTTAGGGAATGAAAGTTATATGAATGTTATAAATATATTTACTTTTACAAATTAAGTATATCTATGTATTATAACTATACTAACTAATTTCTTTTTATTTCACATAGATATGTCACTGGGAAACCCAGCATGAGGGCAATTTTTAGAGGGCCTTTGACACTAGAGGAGGTCACCAACTGAGTGATCTAATGGCCATGCTCTAAAGATAGGAAAGAGGTAGGAGTGGATTAGAAAGGGGACTTGGGATGCCCTATGCTAACACTGACCATCCCAAAATTTTCAAAAGAATTTTGTACAGGCTAAGAAGAATTTGACTTCTAAGATTAGTGAATTTCACCATACTAGAGAGAGTATATCCATCGAGACACATACTGAACATTTAGTAAGTTTCTTAACTTTTAGACTTTAGTAAAGTTAGTCTATATTTGGAATGCTTATTACTTTCTCTTATGTTTATGATCTTTACATGATATGGTTGATGGGGAAGGGTGATGCCCTTTCTATTTGTTAATCTTTCATATTTTGGTTCATACAAAAGGTTTATGTTAGTGCTCTTCCCAATTGTTATTCGTTTATATTTTGGTTGATGGAGAAGGATTGTTGCCCTTTCCAAATGATAATGTGTTATCATTTATTTGGTTGTTTATGCGCTTTTATTTTTTTGGTAAAGACTGATTTTAGGGGAGACTCTACCGAATTTCTTTTCTTATAGTCATTGTAGTTTAGTATTATGTACATATAACATACTTATGTCAATTCTTGTTCTTTGTGTAGATTTAGGAGTCACAAAGGCCCCTGACAATGGAAGAGGTTTTTGCTTGTACCCACCAGGGCTAGTTGATAAGAGCCTAGGCGAGAGAGCTAGGGAGTTGCTGTAAGTTTAATATATATGACATAAGACTGTTTTAGTTACATTATATTACATATGTATATTCATTGTTGTATCTTATAGGAGAGCTTCTAGTAGGTGTTTTAGTCCCAGTCTCAATAGGAGGGTGTTGTGAGCAATGTAGTGATCTAATAGTCTCAGTTGAGTTGTGGAGTAAATTGTGGGTAACCCCAACAAGAAGGGACAAGTTTATGGGTTAACTATCAACAGTTGCCCTCCTATACTAGCATACCTCGAAAGAAGCCTAGTACATTAGCTACAACCTAGTTGGAGGCTCGTTTGCTAGCCGATATTGATGATATACAGAGTATGTTCTTAGAGCGGTTGGGCACAATGTAAAATTTGATCTCTCAATTGGTCATGCTAAGGCATGCTTCATTAGGTTCTGGTGGCTCACCCCTACCCCCACACCTTCTAACCTATCACTAGTAGCTTCAATCGCAGCTACATGATCAGCAGTAACATGGGACTGAATAAGATGACTATTTCGACTTCATAGATGATGCTGATGTTGGTAGTCGCTAGATATGGTTTTTTTGTTAGCCTTTCTAATTATAACTTTTAAAACTTATATTTATAAAATTATATTTTATTTTAAATTATTATTCCATTTATTTCTAATTTTCTTATATTATAATTGTATGTTATTTTATATACAAGATGTATCAACACCTTACAAGTGTAATTAAATAATTTTTTTAAAAATATTTTTAAAAAATAATAAATTTCATATAGAAAGCTAGGGGACTTTTGATGGAAATGATTATAAATAAATAATAATTCTAATAATTATTTGTTGGAAATCCTTTTAATTTTAGTCAAAAAATGTAAAAAAATAAAATAAAAAAATATAAAAAACCCATCAAAAAATTGAAGGAATGGCGTCAAAAAATTTTCTAGTGGAACAAATTGCCAAAAATGCAATGATAGTTTGGCACTATCAAAATTCCATCACAAAGTTGATGAAAATTTCTAACAAAAGTTTAAGCCAAAAATCAGAGGGAAAATAATTTACAACGAGGGTTTTTTTTTTACAAGAAAAATTACGTTGGAGATCTATTGGCAATTTGTCATTTTGTTGGAATTTCATCAAAAAATTTGATTAGAAAAGTTGAATTTTTTCGTAGTGTCTACATCGTAGATATTGACTTGAGCGTAGGAGGATTTTCATTGGAATCCCTCCTAATGATCTATAATGATCTTGCTTTGATTGCAAGCTCTTAGACCTCGAGGGCTACCAGAGGACCTGTGACTTGATTTGATATTGAGATGCAGATCACTTTTGATCCCATGTCAAATGTATATGTTGGAATGAGTATCTTTTAAACATCACATTTTGATATCTCTATATTAATTTATCTTTTTATAATAATTTTTAGCGAAAGAAATTTTAAAATACTAAATTACTTTCTTGCTTAAGATGATAAAAAAATCTCTCTAATATGGACTAGAAAAATAAACCTAGGTAAAATTTAATTAATAAATCTAAGCCTACATATTTCAACCAACCTAATCCCAACCACTTGCCATGTTTAGTTGGTTTGTATAAGTCATATGATCTTCGGCTTCGAGTTAGTTCCTTCGGGCTAAATGTACTAAAATGGGCCAAAAAATTTCACATCCCATGAAAAGGCCTTTTGGGCTTCAAAATTGATGGTCTAATAAAGAGGCACAAAATCCAAGTCAGTCAATTATCGTTCCAATTTTAATCTAACACTTCAAGGAGAATATTGAAAGAGAAAATGAAAAAAAAAATGTCATCATGATATATTTCTGATATAGTGGATTCTTTTAGAAATTTTGAGTCAAATTAAAAAATATCACATAAATCTCTTAAAGTAATTAAACTATTTTTAGATTTTTATAATTTTTTATTTTTTAAAATATGAAAAAGATGTATTTTTACATTTTCTAATTAATTTCAAATAATTAGTTTGAAAATTATTTTGAAAAACATAATATGATTTTATCAATGATATGGGCATGCAAAAAATTAGTTTGAAAATTGTTTTGCATAAAAGAAAATAATAATATGATTTACCAATAATATGGGCATGCTAACGTACTACTGGCACTCGCAGGCAAGTGTACTTGCATGCAATTTTCCTGCAACATTGCTAGTACTACTACATATGCATAATAATATATTTATTTCTTTTTGATTGCACAATATTTTTTTCTTATCATTATTTATGTGCAATATTTGTATTTCTCTGCCATAGTTGCCTCTATTCAGCATTCCTTTCATTCCCCTTCCTAAAAATCACATGAATAGATATTGCAAGAAATTATTCAGTGAATCATTTAATAACAACATTGCAAGCAGTTGGAATTCTTTGAGTAACAACTGTGATCTTGGCCATAGGTATCCCAGCTCATGAATAAAGAGGATGTGTTTTTAGGTCCTTCAATATCCCTAGAGTAATGGATTTTATTAGTATTCTAATCATTTCAATCTACAGCTTTAGTTTATTGTGCATCAATCAATTTCTATCGTTCAAAAAACTTCTTGAGATTCAATCATCGGATAAATTTTGATTTCAATTTCTGTTTTCTTACTTATGGAGCTATAGGAACCAACTTCTGATTTTTGATTGCATAATTATCAAAAAAGTAGAAATCGTTCATAGGATTGAAATCTTGAAGAACATTTGTCCTATTTGCAAGAGTGATGCAAGAACTAGTATGGGCGAAGCACCAGCATGAGAATCTACACCATTGCTGTCGTCCTGCCTACATTCTGTTTCTTTATCTTCAACATTATTAACTATTAGTTCATCATTAACATCATAATTAGCTTTAATGCAATTTCCTCGATCATTTTATATATTTGTCCTAATTAGTTTAACACCCTCAATCTATCTCCAAAATCCTTTATAATCAGTATTTTTCTCGATCCCATCATCAACACCCCACCTAAGCACAAGTCGAAGCTCGTTGACCTTAGGAGTTTGTCTTTCCAAAGATATGATGGTGCTTATTTTAGTTTCACCTTACTTATTTGGTAACCCTTCTTTATCATATCTCAATTGCAAATACATGTCTCTATATATTCTAAGTTTATACTACATTTCTTCTAGTCATGCTGGATCTTCAGGTAGTCAGCCTAACTTATTGCATTATGGTAAGTCAACCAAAAGCTTTTCGCCATTTAGTTTGATTGAATCTCTTCCAGGGTATTAGTGAAGCTATAGTTGATTATGTCAGTATTCAATTCTTTTTTTGGGTATTTTGAACTGCAAAAACTTAGGATAGTTAGATATCTATTACTAGAATGTCTACTGCATGAATTGCAAATGGTTTCTCTCAATTCCAAATACATGTCTCTATATATTCTAAGTTCATACAACATTTCTTCTAGTCATGTTGGATCTTCAAGTAGTCAGCCTAAACTATTGCATTATGGTGAGTCGACTGCAAGCTTTTCATCATTTGTTTCAACTCAATCTCTTCTGGGGTGTTAGTGAAGCTATAGTTGATTATGGCAGTGTTCAATTCTTTTTTTTCTCTATTTTGGACTGCAAGCATTGAAGATGGTTAGATATCTATTACTAGAATGTCAATTGCGTGGATTGCAAATGGATTCAACATGACACAACATTTGTATATTGTAGCATAAGACTTTTCACATCCTGATACTATCGAGAGTTTCCCTTAAAAAAAAAATGGGAATCTTGTATATGAAATATTTGTGGCTTATATTTAGAAGTCTATTAATAGAGGATATCTATAGGTGTGAGTTATATGCTAAATATTATAATCCACCTCAAGGAGACTAGTTTAATCCATAGAGAAATATTGCTCTCTACTACCTTCCCACATATTTCAATGATTTATTGAACATTTTAGAAGCATTAATTACAACACTTATAATGCTCTCATAGAATATTCTTGACTTAATTGGTTATTAACTCTTTCATTTGGAAACCTCTTTACAACCTTACCAAGATATTGATATCACCACAAACAATTTAGTGGTCTATAATACTGCTAGAATTGAATCAATTAATTTATTGTTGTAAATTCTAGTATGATTCTACCAATTAAATATAAGTCAAGTTTAAATAGATTTATAATATATATGCGTGTCCATAATTAATCACACATTTAAAACATTTACCAATCATATGACAAGTTGAACTATCTACTTGTTTAGCAGTTAGCATAGAGTACTTTGTAGCCAATGGCATAAATTTCACATATAAAGTGTGAGATCCAAACATTTACAACTCCCGATGCATATATGTATAAATTAATAAAAAAAGAACTATTTACTTGTTTAGCTTGGAGCAAGGTAAATGCAGTGCCTTTGTAAATGGAAATTATCTTACAATTGTAAATTAAAATCTTACTAGCATGTGTCCCATGCTATTCACAGATTAAATTAATTATAATTAAAAATATAATTCGTATACATTATTATGATAGCATGTAAAAGTAACTTGATGCACGACACTTTTCTAATAAGATATAAGGTATAAAATTGAATAATTTTATATGAAATTACAATATGTGGGTATCAAAAATAATGAAGAGTCATGCTCGTCACAACATCATCACATTTATTAGGACACAATATAAAAATATAAAAACACTTAATTTTTTCCATAATAAAAAAAAGTCAATAAATTCAAGGCAACTCAAACAAGAAAATAAAAATGTAATGTTTGAGAAGATGAAAAATGATGAACAACATCAAGAACATAAAAATCTATTGCATAATAGAAAATCAATTCAAACAAATGAATAAAACTGTGTTAAATTATTCTAAAATATAAACATTACAAAATCAAAATTTGTTTACATATGTCGACAAATTGAACAAATATCACTGCTTGTTTTTTTTCCCCACAAATCATTCTTATTTAGATTATCTAATTTAAAATATATGATTTTCAATTATGAATATTAAAAGGAATAAGGAAATATAAATATGTGACTATTCTTGATATATTATTTTCTGTGAAATATTATTGCCTTTATCCAAGTTTCATCTATATACTATTTCTTTCTATTTTGCATTTTGCATCATATTTACCATCAATTGTATTTTCTTATTTAAAAAAAATATTTATTTATTTATTTATTCGTTCGTTTGCATGTTTGAATCGTGGGTGTTCGTGAAATTTTTTGCAAATAAAATAAGTATTAAAATTTAAAATAAATATACCAAAATAAATTGTGTTAAATAAATACCACAATACTACATTGGAAATCTACAATTGCAAATATATTTCTCTTATTCTTGATTATTTTCCCATTATTTCTCTTACAGGCTTAAAAAGCATATTTTTAAAGCAAGAAATAATTGAGATTTTGATATCTAGATGGATGAATATGAAAGATAGAAATGGATTGGGATCTAAATATTAAAACAAAAAACGGCAATAATTAAAGCAATCATCTAATCCCAAGGACTATAATGATGCTCTAAATAAGGATTTGTGGGCTGGAAATTTACCTTTGTAATTAGAAAGAAAGGATTTGAGATCACTCCAAAGACTCCTCTTTTGAAATATCTACTAACTCCAACCATTGGATCAAAAATCTCCCCTTTTAATGTTTCAAAAATTGAAAAAAATGACAAATCTTCTCACCACCAATACAATGAGTTGCTAGCCAAATTTCACTGAAAACAGAAACTCTTTGGTTACCAAACAAAGCTCCCAAAAACTGGTGCAATGGATGATACATCAAGGAATTCTAAGTCCTCCAAGTGTAGGACCTCTAATTATCAAATCCACACACCTTAGGCAAGCTCTAATTGAACTTTATTTGTGCTAGAACAAGAGAGGAAGAAGGAGAGGAGTGGCAGTTTAGGAGGACAGAGGAAGGAGAGAATTTCTTGTGATTATTCACCACATGAATTAAATCACACTTTTGGAGGGAAAAATGTGGGGATTGCTACCCACTCCAAGTGGCTGGCTGCATGGACTTCTTATTGAGGGGATGGAAGCTCTTGGATACTTCCATCATACCCTAATGCTACTTGGCCAACTTGCCAACTTGCACATGCATTTGCATTTCATGTTTATTTGCATTTAATTAATATTTGCATTTCATTTCATTAAATGGAATACTAATTAACTTATTCAAATGGACTCTTCCATTTGATTTTGCTCTAAAATTCAAATGCTTAATTTATTTAAATCAACTCTTTAATTTAATCAATTTAACTTAAATCCTTAAGTTAATTGAAGTTAACTTGACTAATTAATTATCATATGGCACTAATTAAATTAATATTTTTATTTAATTGGCCTAATTTATCTTCTTAAATTATTTTTATTAATTTAATACTTAAATTAATCAATCTAAAAATGACAAATTAAAGTAGTCAATCGTCCCTCTCTCCAAAAATGCCTAGACTTGAATTTTCTAACTCTTTAGAAAATTCCTCCTATGAAATAAGAGCTTACTTAGGCTTTTATATGTGACCCATTAGATTTATCCATCCATTGGACATGGGCTCACAACTCATTATGATATTTTGAATATTGAACTATTCAAATTAGTTTAAACTCCTTTAAACTAATTACTTTTTCAATTAATCTTTATTAATTAAATAACACCCAATTTTCATGGTTGATATCTAGCAACAAGCCCATAGAGCTCAACTAATCTTGGATCTCAAAAACCTTCATACTTAAGTAGCTCATGCCCAATCTCAACCTCGTATAACCTAGTATATGGTCAGGGAAAATTCAAAACATAAGGATCTAAATGCAAGGTTACCATGGATCCCCTAATCCTAGAACTAATTATATGCACTATCATAAGCTTGAGAACTTGCCACTACAAACGTGCCACTATGGCTATCTAGTAGGTTCTCCAAGTAGGTATTCAGTAAACTTGTTTTCTAAAAAGTACTCACTAATATGCATTCATGTCTCACATAGATTGCCCATGAAATGGAGCAATATCCAACCTCTTAGAATATGCAACATTAGTGCAAGTCTATCCGAATCTTAGATATCCCATCTTATAAGATTCTATGATGTGGAATACTTTAAGATCATGACCGTAGAGACTTATTTCAATATCACCATCATATGTCTGACCAAGTCCCATAGCTTTGTATGATTTAAGGGCTTCAATTAAATACAAGTGAAGAATAAAATGCATACGATGAAGACAGATATTTTAATAAGAATATTCTTTAATTAAGATTGTATCACAACTAGAGTAGTTTTACACATTAATCTACTTGGCTTGCAGAGCGAAATTCCAACAATCTCTCATTACTCTAAAGCCAATTGACCATGGTCTTAAAACCAATCTTTTCAAGATATCTTTTAAAGACCTTTTGCGTTAGGGGTTTATGCAGTGGATCTGCTATATTCTCTTCTGGGCTACTTTTTCCACTCAAATGTGACATCTATCAATTATTTCATAGATTAAATGATACTACCTCAAAATGTGCTTGGATCACTAATGAGATCTTAGCTCTTTTGCTTGGACAATAGCTTCATTGTCACAATAGACAACTACCGACTCTGCAATGCTAGGCACTACATCCAACTCTTGGATGAAATTTTCATCCAAATACCTTCCTTTGTAGTTTCCAAAGCCACATATATCACCTTAGTGGTAGAGTTAGTTGTGGTGTCTTATTTGGAACTCTTCCAAGTACAATAAACTATATCGAACTTCCACTAGCTTTTATATGCATAAGGGTCATATAAATGTTTAACAAAACCAAATGATTTGACTATTTCATCAAAATGTATGTTCCAGTTTTGGGATGCAGGGACCTATAGAGTTTGCAAACCTTTTACTTACTTTCTTTGGATGTAACACTTTATGGTTGGTCCATAAAGATTTCTTCTTCAATGTTTCCATTGAGAAAAGCAGTCTTTTCATCCATTTGCTATATTTCATAGTCGTAATAAGCTGGTATAGCCAGCATAATCCTAATGGACTTAGGCATAACAATAGGTGAAAAGGTTTTCTTAAAATCAATACTAGGTTTTTAAGTATAACTTTTTGCTACTAGTCTAGTCTTAGAGGTCGTTACCTTTCCATCGACTCCTAACTTTTGCTTATAGATCCACTTACAACCAATAGGTACTATACCCTTCAATGGATCTACTAAAGTCCATACTTTTTTAGAGTACATAGAGTTCATTTAGAATTTCGTGGCCTTAAGCTAATGTCCCAAATCTATGTTCAACATAGCTTTCTCATAGGCCTTTAGATCACTATTCATTTGACCCATCTCATGAAGAAATTCGAACCTTTTAGGTCATTTCTTAATTTAGTTTGACCTTCTAAGAAGTTGTGTGTTAAGCTCAAATGCTCTATTATTTCTACCGCTTGTGGGATAATATAATCATTTTGAACTTCATCAATGATAATGTCTTTTCTATCCAATAGAAACTCTTTTTTTCCAAAAAGGTAGTATTCCTCAAAATAAACATCTTTTGTTTTGAGGGATCAAAGAAATAATAACTTAAAAGCTCTTTTGGGTATCCCACAAACTTGCACCAAATAATCTCGCATATAACTTTTATCTCACTATAGTACCTCACTCGGGAGCACACTTGCTCCTATTCGAGGGGCTTCCAATTTTATACCACAAGCTTTCTAAATAACAAAAAATACATTTCACAAAATCCAATATATCTAATTTCAACAAGCGATATCCAATAGAAATTTAGCTATGAATCAAAATATCATAAATCACTCTTAGTACTTCTACCACCTTTATTACCTTATGTATCACTTGGGTTAGTCTATCCTCGTCACTTGTTCTTATCTGGAGTAAAGAATAGAAAATAATAATAAATAATGTAAATCCAAATGACTTAATGAGATATCTTAGCAATAATAACAGAGTGAGAATTTCACAAATAACTTATAGGAATTAAGTAGAAGCATTAAAATTTCCAGAACCCATAAGAGGAAATTTCAGCCAAAACTCTATCTGATCCATCTCACCACCGTCCTATACTAATGATGAGACTTTGCAAAACTCATCGCCTTTTTATAGAAATTTGAATCTTAAGTGTGATCAAAGTGTCAACACATGTTTCTTTAAAGAATATAGCTGACTAGCAAAATTAATCAAGAATAAATTAATAATCACTTTCACAATTTTGCTGTTGGTGGTTTTCCTATTCTGTCTCTTCACTTTTGAAAACACGAAAATCCCTATTCCTCTACAATTTTGAGTGATCAACTCAGACACTTAATCACTCACTAAGCATGGCTAGCCATATCTTGATCCTACATATGGACGGCTATCTCCAGCTTGCTATGAAAAAGGATTATATATACAACTTGCATGGGTATCTGCCAAATGATCAGCCACCATGGGTCCGTTTCGCCTGGTCATCTTTCAAAACTGATCCCAAGGCCTATCCCCAAGGGTATTAAATATATTCACTATTATCACTTAAAATATCCAACAACATTTCACTTAACATATCAATTCTCCATAAACTAATAGTCACTAAATCATCACTAGGCTTATTCCAAGATAGATATGGCGATGATAATAAAATATATTTCAAAATTCAAGTTTTCCTTACATGATTACCAAGAATAAATAAAATTCAATCGGAACCACAATTAGTATAAAGTGGCAATGTGTGGTAAATTGTGCAATACGTTTATTGAAAGAAATCAAGTGACCAAGATATATAACAAGTATATATGTTCTTTCCGCAGCAAAGAAATCCCGTATTATTGAGTATAAACTCACTTGGAAAATGTAGAGGAATCCTTATTTATATGGTCACTCAGGTCTTAGCATCTTAGTCAAATTGAGAATTGTCATAAGGTAACCCAAGTTATCATCTTATCAATCCTCTAAATTTTACGTATAAATGTAGTTAATGTCTTTTTCAAACTTAAGGTTGTTTTGACATAATCTTAATAATCTTGGTTTCATATCTAAATGCTTAAGATGTTTAAATTTAGTAATTCTTGAATGGCTATCCCCAACATGCTCCATTTATCACTTCACTTATTTCATGATATGTGATAAGGGTCTAGGTTTTTAAATCAATTAGGTCTTTCAAGTTTATCAAGTGCAAGTTCGACAATTCATTTCAATTCTAATATTTTTATAACTTAAGCTTTAAGTTAAGCTTAACTATATTTTGTTCACAACATACAATATTGTTATAATTTTAAAACAATCTCTCATAATTTACCAAACTTAGGATTATAATCGATTTTGTTCAATGCTCATAAAATTACTTTTCTTTTTTTACGAAAATTATATTTCAATAATCTTAATTTACTTAATATTAAATTAGAAGTGTAAAAATCAATAAAATTTAACATTCAATATGAACTTCGCCTAAATTGGATCGAATTAGGATTAATCTCAAGCCAGAATTATCACAGATGAGTGTGGAATCCAAAATTGTGTTGATTTCACATAAGCCACCACCACATGCTACCACTAAAGATGGAGGCCGCCGCCACCACCACTAGGTGCGTCTTACCGAGACACAAAAAATGCCCAAATTAATTTCTACTTTTGATAACAATAAGCTAACTAATTGGCCGTTCAAAGCCACAATTGAACCCTAACACCGCCCTAATGCCACCGCATTCAATCTTCTCTCACCATCACTCGTTTTGCAAAATTAAGACCATCACTCGCTTTCCCATGATTTTCTGACCAAGACCCACTAAAACCTAGCCACAAGCGGTAGAACTACCAACTTGCCACCACCTCACCATCAAGTTTCATTTCTTGACGATTCATTTGGTGTTTTAGATGGGTTTTGGCATGGTTCAGATCCTAGTAATGAGAGGAGTGTATAAATGGTTTCAATTTCATATTTCATGGTTGTTTTTTGATGATTCACCATCGGGGTAGAGTTTGGGTTGATTTTGAGAATTTAGTTAATTTTTGTTCATAATCTTATATATATAATATTTTTTGGCCTTTTCAATTTCACCCTCAAAGATTTTTGAACACCTTCAATTAAGCCTAAAAGTTTCAACTGCCTTTTAATTCGGCCCTAGAACTTCAATTCAACCTTCTAAACTTTTATTTTTCACACATTGGCCCTTAACATTTCTATTTTTTGGGTAAATAAGTCCAAATCCAATTGTTTTGAAGTTTTCCAACTTTTAACTTGCTCACATTAACCTCTAATATTTTTCATTCGATGTAATTGAGCCCCAAATTCAATTAATATTTAGTCCTTTTACTTTTAATATTTATGTTGTTTAAATTTTATCTTGTAATGCAAAATTCAATATGTTACACTCTTTCCCCCTTAAGAGAATCTAGTCTCCAAATTCTTATTTGAAATATGAAAGGTCCCATAGTGTCAACACTCACCATCTTACTATTTTGAAGGATAATTTTGTTGTAGATTCCTATATTTTTCAATCCAATTGGTTCCATATATTATTTTTTCCTATCTCAAGTGACTCTTACTTGTTGTAGAAAAGTGGAACTCCTTTTTATTAGGAATCACCATTGTAGGTTTCTTTATCTACTTTTATTCCATTGAGCATTTCATATTTCCTCATGTGTTTAGGGTTGCCTTCCATATCACATGTCCAGCAAGATCATTTGTTCCTATGTCTCAAGTCTTTCCAAAGTATGTGAAATCATTTTCTCATGACCCCATAATCATTTCAGGGCATAGGCATATTTGATATTTTCTTAAGTTTCCCAAAGAAGGGTAAAACTAGTACCAAGATTAATTTATCTCTTTAATTCTCAAAATTCCTTGCACATCTCTATTTATTCAAAGATTAGCCCCTTCGTGATTATTTTAATTAGTTGATCAATGACCATAGGAAGATCATATTTGACATGAATTGTTAAGCTTAAGAAACTTTTATTCCTGACATATTTTTCAATCTTCTTAACTCATTATGGCCTCAACTATGGTAGAATCAAATTCTATCTCCCCTCAAGAAATCATGTGCTTTTCTATGTCTCGATTTCAAAAGAAACTTCATATTTATAACTTGAACATATAATTTTATTCCTCTCGTTCTTTTAGTTTAAATGTTTATACTTAGTGATATGGTTGAAAGTCATTTAAAGTGAATTAGGTTGTGTTTGGGCTAATTCGACCATGAAGGTTGAATGATCTAATAACAGTCTTTTTTGAGGTTTGAGATTTTCAACAACAACAAATGTCAAACTAGTTGAGATGCCCCTGGCGAAGGCATTCTGTCGCTCAAGTTAGTTCTGGTCAAAATAAAATAATCGAATAGAGGATTAGGAGCATGTAGTGTATTTGGCATTACGTAGAGAATAGATAGCAGTGAGGTATTTATAGCCTTCTTCTAGTAGGTGATATGTCTAAAATGCCCCTATCAAATGTAGAGGACTGTTATTCTTACCTGGGTGTTATTGGTCATTTCCAATCATAGAGCTATTTCAGGTGGCATTATCTCCTGGTTTTCATGGTGAACAATACTCTGGGTAGGCGCTTCTTTACCAAAGTGTCAGGGTTAGTAGTAGAGACTGTATCAGATGGCACATGCCATTAATGCAATGGCATGCTGCTTATCAGAACATTAAATGTGACAAGAATATGAGTCAACATCGAAGTGAGCACTCTAGTTGATAATGGTTGAACATATAAGGCGGTCGACTAGAGAGACATTTGAACAGGCCAAGTGGTTTGAAGCCTTCCATTGAGTGCAATTGAGAATACTTCGCTTGACCAGACGACTGTGGTGAAGTGATCTGGCCCCGATCTGGCCTCGTTGGGTCTAGAAACAACATTAGGCTGTACATGTTAAGTGGGCCTGGGGGCTCTCTCTAAGGTCGTAGATTGTTGGGCTAGGTCTATTGGGCTATCCTATATCATGAGTATCCCCACTCACAATCTTGATTGAGCTCATCGATGAGCAGAAGCAGAGAGTAGATAACAGAATGATGATTGTAGTAGTTACAGTGGTTTTATGATAGTTATGCATATTCAACCATGGCTTTGCAATTTCGATTGGGGTTTTTGAATTCTCAACTAGGGTTTTTGATGGTTTTGCACATTAATGCGCCATTTACATCATAGAATATGAAGCACCAAAGGGCGATAGTGTAATTATTACTGCCACTTAGGTTCTAACATCTAAATACCTATAAATAGGAGGGTAGAGACATCTATTTACACATTTACTGAAATCCACTCTGGTCGAGTTCTTGCTTTCCAAGTCTTCTAAATCCTTCATGCACTAAGAGTTTTCAAGTTATCCGCTGTAAGTTCTTCTGCCAACTTGTTCTTTTTTTCTATTTTTCTTTGTGAAGATGTCTAGTGCTCTAAATAGTGAGAACACTAGGTCTGAGGGTGTAGCGTTCTAGGGGGAAATTAAGGTGGAAAGTGCATTTGAAAAAATAAGTGAGAATAGTTCTAATAGCTTATTGAGTGATAGCTCAACCTCGAGCAACTTGAGCACTAAGAGGGCTACCTCAAGGGTGAGGCTGGCCTTAGTGAAGCACCTACATTGTGCGGTGGGTTATTCACACCAGACCATTATAGCAAAACAGTCCCTAAAATAACCATATCTAACCTAGTGCGAATTAGAGAGATGTATCATATCCCTGGAGAATATGAGCTTTTAGTGCTTGGGGCTTGGAGTAGGATGTATTGATCTCCTAGAGGATGTATAATGGTGTTTGAGGAGGGGTTGAGATGTGGCTTTAAGTTTCCTTTAGCTAAAGTAATAGTTGATTTTTTGGTGGGCCTCAAGGTCTGCATAACCCAACTCCTTCCCAACCATTTTGCCACCATTTATAATTTTGTTGTGCTGATGAACATGTTCAACCAGCGTGTCTCCTTCACCAAGTTTTTCAAACTTGTTTCATTTATCAATATCTTGGAAGTCGGGTAGTACAGAAGAGTTCAACTTCTATTATCTGACGGTGCACCTGTGTCAAACGTTCCTAGTAGCCTATTCCTCCTAGTATAGCCAAGTGTAGAAAAAATACTTTTTTTATATTCGAGGGTAGAGAGATTTTAATATTTTGAGGGAGTGGTGGAGGGGCATGTGGAAATGCCGAGTAGCCAAATACCTAGTTAGCCCAATACTTTTATTCGGCACTTGGTCAAATTTGGGCATATGGAGGCCTCAGTGTTGACTGAAGAGAGGTGTTTAGTGTTGGCTTGCTTATCGCTAGCCAAGCTTGACCTGCCCTCAGGCGATTAGCTAGGTAGCAATCTTTATCGATTATGTTAACTATAAAATTATTTCTTTCTGTTTATTTTTTTGCTCAATTTTGATTGATTTATTTTATCTTTTATTGATAAATTGAGAAAAGGTCATGACCCAAAGTAGAGTAGAAGCTCAAGCTAGAGCACTATCGATCACCTCGATAAGGGCCCCCCGCAGTAGAGCCAGCCTTATCGACCCTATTAACCACCACTTTTGTCGTTCCCTAAATCGAACATATACCCAATCCTTAACTTGTTCAACTAGAAGATTTTGTGCGAAGCAACTCATAGATCAGGGCAAAAGCTAGATGTTTGAGTAGGTAGGCTCATCACCCAAAAAGACAATGGGCAATAAGAGAAAACAAAAGGTAATAATAGGCTATGACTTGTTCGATAAGCATGGCGATGGGGTGCTATTCCAAATTCCTCGGTTGCAATTGCTCCATTTTGGACTTGACCCTACTATAGAGATAGCCGATTTAATGTCCATCCTACAAGAGGGAATAATGAATGGTGATGCCTTTAGTAGATGATTGCTGGGTTTTTCTCTATCGATCAACAGAGACTAATGAACCTGAGTTAGGTTGGGGCACTTAGGGCTCTGCCTATCATTGCAATCTGGTAAGTGGGAGGTCAACCATTTCTCGCTGAATTCTTTTTTCCAAAAATTTTAACTGTTCATTAATGCTCTATGTTTTAGGCGGGCTAACTGGGATACAACCTCTATCGTCAGTTAGAGTTAGCTTTAGCTAATCGAGAGGAGCTACAATGGAGGGATTTAAAAACCCTTAAGGTTTAGCTCGAATCTTCTCAACTCTAGGTTAACTAACTGATAACGGAGGTGGTGGACCTCAAAGAATAGCTGAGTAGAGGCGATCGAGAAGAGGAGTCGAATGGACTCCATACTAAAGAAGGCACACTTGGACCTGTAGGTGAGCTACTTCTCAAGTCAAGCAGCGGATCGTGTAGATGCAATTGAGGAGGCATAAAAGGCCTTCACTCAACAACTCTCTACTATATGGTAGGAGGCAGCAAAGTAGTTTATCTTGAGCTCGAATTTTGAAGATGTGAGCATAATAATGTTATTTGATGTTGCTCGTGATACATTCCACAAGACCATCAAGTAGCTCGAGTGCCCGAGCTATGCTTTTCAGCCTGATGAACAAACTAAAATAAGCCTTGCTCTTGATGATAATCTATAACCTTACTCCAAATTCAAGAAAGGTGAGGTTGATAAGGTCGAGGAGAAAAATACCATGACAAATGTCCCAACTGAGCTAATAATTGAGGCCTAAAAGAAACAAGCTGAGGTCGAGGCCAGGCTGAATAAGCTGACAAGTGAATTTACTTTCACTAAGGATCTTGCTGTCTAGTTGAGGGAGGAGCAGGCCAACGTGGTGCAATACATGCTGTGCTCAACTAACTTTGTAAGTGATGTTGTGCTGCCTTCTCAACCACCCTAAGCCATTCTGCCACTCACGTCTGTGCTTTTAAAACCCGATTCAAACTGGCTAAAAGGTGACTAGACCGGGTCCAGCCAAACTTGATCTTGGAGCTTGCTGCTGCTATTTACTTTTGTTTGTTTTTATTTTGTAATACAATTGTAATGACTCTTTCGTGAATGACTGGTCTTTTTTCCCCATCTGTGTTATCGAATGGAATAAGTTTCATGCTTTTTTTTAAATGCAACTTCATTATCGTGATAGTATGGATGAATAGTTGACAACCTAGTTAGTTATCAAAATAATTATTAAGAAAATCTAACAACATTATCATCGATTTTGCTTAATGCTGAGAAATGCATGGTTTCACCAAAACACACGGATCATTACAATCAATTTCCATTATTTTATGGTTGACTTATTTATCGATGACTGGGTTAATTATTTAGTTTAGCCCGAAAAGCCTTGAATTTGTAGCATGTAGCTCTTTTAAGTTGGTGGCATGATCGATTTAGGACTTTGGTTTGGCAATGTGAATCTACTTTTGCATCAATTATGGGGTTGACTCAGAATTTGATTGGGCTGCATGACACTGCTTCTTTGTCAATTACTGGGTCTACAAAAGACTTGAGGGACAATATGAAGCTGCTTGTTCGTTGACTATGGGGTCGACTTAAATCTTGGGTGGCAGTGAAAAGTTGCTTATTTGTCAACTATGAGCTCTTGGGTGACAACATGAAGCTACTTATTTGTTGACTACCATGTTAGCTTAAATCTTGGGTAGCAGCATGAAGCTTCTTATTCGTCAACTATAGAGTCGACTTAAATCTTGGGTGACAGCGTGAAGCGCTTATTCATCGACTATGAGGTTAACTTAAATCTTCAGTGGCAGTATGAACCTGTTTATTTGTTGACTATGAGGTTAACTTAGATCTTGGAATGGTGCAAAATAGATACGATTATGGTAATGCAAATCAATGATGGTAGTGTTGCTGGAACTTTATTCATATCACGGAGTATGAGGACGATTACAATACAATTTTAGATATAGAATTTTCTCAAGTTGATGGTGTTCCATGGGTGAGGGAGTTCATCCTCATCCATATTAGCAAGTCTATAAGTATTATACTTTGACATTTTTACCACTGTGTAAGGTCCTTCCCATTTCGGGTCGAACATGCTAATATTCTTAGAGACTTTCACCTTTTCGAGAATGAGGTCTCCAACCTTAAAATGGTGCAGTTTGACCCCTTTATTATAGTTCTCAATCATTCTTGACCTATGGTGCTACATAGTATTATAAGCTTCTTGCCTGTACTCATCAATAGTCTCAAGGTCAAGCTTTCTTTTTAATATTTTTCTGAGTGGGTTGAAGTGAATAACCCAAGCCATGTGTTGAATACGTTTTGAGGGGATGACTACCTCAAACCTATAGACCAGATTGTAAGGGCTATGACCTATAGCTATTCCAAGAGTTGTCCTATATGCCTATAGCACTCCTGGGAGGTTGTCTACCTAGTTCAAGCCAGTATTTTATATCCTAGCTTTTGAATGGTCGAGAATCATTCTATTTGTTACCTCCGTCTAGCCATTCAATTAAGGATTGCCTATTGGAGTAAAATGTTGGGTGATCCCCAAGGCTTCGCACTAACTTCTGGTACTCTTGCTATGGAATTAGGCCTTATTATCTAAAATAAGGGCCTTAGGTGGGCCAAAATGACAGATGATGATCTTTCAGATAAAACCCTTAATGGCTGTGTTTGTTATCTTTGCAACAACCTCAACCTTGACCTATTTGGTAAAATATTCAACTGCCATAATTATGAATTTTTGCTGACTTGTTAACATAGCAGTGAACCCAAAATGTCAATCCCCTACTGATTGAATGACCAAGAGACTTGGACATTGACCATGGGCGCGGTGGGTTGATACGACAGGTTTGAATGGACTTGGCACGATGTACATTTTTGAGTGAAATCCACTAAGTCTTTCAATAATGTTGGCCAAAAGTATATGTACCTGATTACTTTGTGTGCAAGGGATCTTCCCCCCGAATAGTTGCCACACAAGCTTGCATGGATATCTTCTAATACTTCAAGAGCCTGCTCGAAATCTAGGCACCTCAGGGGATCTAGAAATCAACTTCTTATACAATTAGCCATGCTCATCGAGCACAAACTTGGCAGCTTGTCCTTGAAGGTGTCTAGCCTTATTCCTATCTTCAGGAAATGTGCTATGACTCAAGTAGAGTTTGATTGGGTCCTACCAAGAAGGAACTGTCTCCTCGATGCTTCATACCAAATTCTCCTTGAATGGGCCAATCGATAGCTTATCTACAACCAAAAATGTTATTTTCCTATCTCTCGTACCGTTGATTGAGTTATTAAATTTTGACAGGACATCTACATGCTCATTCTCTGATCGAGGTACCTAACTGAAGGTGAACTTTTAAAATAATTTTTGTAATTTTCTAACCTCCGTTAGTTACTGGCTCATCGTGAAATCATTAGTTTCAAAATTTTCTTCAACCTATTTTGCTACCAGTTAAGTGTCTGTAATCACAATCAGGTGTTTAACACCTCATTCAAGCGCCATCCTTATTCTAGCAAGGAGGGCCTCATATTCTACCTCATTATTTATGACTGCATAGTCCAGTTTTATTGCAAAATCATATATCTCTACTGTTAGGGAATGGAGAGCCACTTTTACTCCCTCTCCAGATGTGTTCGATGATCCATCGTGGTTCAAGTTCCAAATAAAAGAGGCTTTGTAATTCTTCTCCAGCAAGTTAACTCGCTCGGTGATGAAGTCCACTAAAACTTGTACTTTATTAGTTGTTCTCAGCTGAAAGGTAATGTTGAATTCTCTCAATTTGATGGCCTATTTGGTCAGCATTCTAAATATGTCTGGCATCTACAACAGTTGCTTTAATGGCTGGTTGGTCAGCACTATCATAGCACGGGGCTAGAATTATGGACGCAACTTTTGAGTCGTGGTGACCAGTGTTAAGGAAAATTTCTCGATCTCTAAGTAATTATGCTTCGATCCTTGGAGTGACTTACTACAATAATAGACTGGTCGATGGCTGCCATCTCTAGTCAAGACCAAGACTAAGACAGAGCTGATCGATGCTTTAGATACCGCCAAGTATATCTGAAGTACCTTACCTAGTTTAAGTTTTGCAAGCATAAATGGTGAGGATAAGTACTGTTTCAACTTGACCAGTGTTTGATTACATTGTTTAGTCTACTGAAAACCTAACTTCTTAGCGTTTTTGAGCATTTTGAAGAAAGGTAAGCTTTTGTCTATCAATCTTGTGATGAATCTACCTAAGGTAATGATCCTCCCAACCAGCCTCTGCATATCTCTGACTGTTTTTGGAGGAGCGATGTCGAGAACAGCCTGAATTTTATGTGGATTGGCCTCAATACCTCATTGACTAACCATGTAGCCCAGGAATCTGCCTCCTTGGACCTTGAACGTACATTTATTTGGATTTAGCTTTAGACTAAATGCTCTTAAAATTGTAAAAGTACGATTAAGGTCGAGCAAGGGGTCTTAGGACTTTTCTGTCTTTAAAATCATGTCGTCTACATATACTTCCATCGACTTGCCAATTTCATTTTTAAACATAAAGTTTACCAATTTTTGGTAAGTTGCTCTTGTATTTTTCAATCTAAAAAACATGAACAAAAAATAATATACCCCATTGGGAACAACAAAAGAAGTTTTATCCCTAACCTCAAGAGTTATAAATATTTGATGACAGCCTTAAAACGTATCTATCATGCTCAACAACTCACAACTAGTGGTGGAGTCTACTAATAAATTTATTCGAGGTAAAGGATAAGGATCTTTAGGGCATGCTTTATTTAAATTTGTAAAATCATTATACATACGCCATTATCTCTCATTTTTTGGGACAAGTACAACATTACAAAGTCAAGAAGGATATTGAATTTCTACAATATAACCTGCATCTATGAGTTTTCTAACTTTCTCTTCAATGATCTGAGTCCTCTCAATGTTGAATGTCCTTGCCTTCTATCTGATCGATTTGTATGAAGGGTTAAAATTAAGATGGTGCATGATCACATTGGGGTCAATTCCTTGGAGGTCAAATGCTTTCCATACAAAGATGTTAATGTTTCTTCATTGGAAATTGACCATAAGACACTTTAAAGGGGCCCATGTCCATTCTAATCCGGTTTGTCATATTGGGATTTCCTTATTTCAGCTCAATGGTTTTAAATTCCTCAATAGGCTCCGCTTGGATATCCTCAATCTTTCTCTTCGTATTGGCTTGGGTCTCCTTAGGTTTCGCTATAGAGGCGTCCCCCAAGGTTTTCAATTGTGGTTGAGTCTTCTGCTCGCTTGACTCAACCAAAATGTTGTAGCACCTCTGAGCCTCCTTGATGTTGCACAATAGTTCACATTCGCCCGCTGGGGTCGAGGACTTGATCTTTATGTGGCAGGTCAACATAATGACACAAAAATTATTTAAGGCTAGTTGACTAATGATAACATTATAAGCAAATAAGTCATCAACCAAAAAATAGTTAACCATCAATGTCTTTCTTCAGAGCATCTCCCCAAATGATGTCGATAGATTGATAGATCCTTCTGGAATGCTTTTTGACCCCCTAAACCTGACCAAAGGGGTTTGCAAAGGCTCAAACTTTAACTACCCTATGTTCATTCTTTTTAAGGTGGAGGGGAAGATGATATTGGCTGAGCTGTCGTTATCAACCAAAACCTTCCTTACTTCAAAGTTGGCAATCTCCACAAAGACTACCATTGGACAATCAGCTTTATGGTTGATATTCTTTCCCTCAAAGTAGGCCAAGTCGCTATTAGGGAAGAAAATAGGCTCTACGCTTATCGATAATTTGAATGTTATTTCAACAAATGAGGCTTTGGTCGACTCCAGCCTCCTTTGAGTTTGCCTTTTGGCTGATTTTAAGTCCCCCCAGTGGGGCCTCCCACAATCATATCAATCACTCCTCAAATGGGCGGGCGATCTTTGTGGGTGGGTTTTTTTTCCTTGTCTTCTTTTTTGGGCTAATCAATCTTTCTTTATGGAGAGTCCAGCTGATTTTGAGATGGCTCTATCTAATGCACCTCTTGATCTTGTCCTAGAGGTTAAAGCATTCGTCCAAGTCATACTCCTTTTATTTATGAAAGTGGCAATAGTGTTTTAATTTTTTCATCACCTCAGTCTCCATTAGTTACCTCAATTGTTTGAGGAAATTGTCATGTTGAATGGTAAACAGGACCTCTTTCCTTAGGATGTTTAGTGGGGTGTAGTTGTGGAAATGCTTTATTGGAGATCGACTTTTTTCTATGTTTTTCTACTCATCTCTCTCATTTTTCTTTTTATTGACCTCAAAGGATCCGAACGTAAGCTTTTTTATCTCCTCTTAGGTCATATAGCTCTCCACCAGGTCAAGCAGTTCCTCCATCAACCTTAGGCGCTTATGCACCAATGCATTAGCGCATTCTTTATATCTGAGTCCCAAAAATAATACATCAATCAGGAATTTGATCTTGGGGTTGTCTATTTTTAGGACCTCCATGTTGAACCTCATAAAGAAGTCACATAGGGACTCCTCCTCATTCTGTTTGATGGTATGGAGGTGGGTATGGGAGAGTTTTCCTTTCTCCAACTGGCAAACTGGTGCAAAAATTTATCACAAAGCTGATTATAGGAGTATATTAACAAGGGCTCCAGCTTCATAAACCAATTACACACAATACTTTGGAAAGTGGTCATCAGCATCTTGGCATGGATATACTCATTGTGCCCATGCAGTTGCATCATATGCTCGAACTACATTAAGTGCTTAGTGGGGTCTATTGAGCTATCGTATCTTGACAATTCGATCAGCACTTTTGCATCGACAACAATGCACTTATTGATAATTTCTTAGATAAATGAGGAGCCTCTTTCTCAACAAGACCTTTAGGGACCCTTAGGGTTGGGTGCTCTCTCTGTGTTTCTCCTACAGATCTTGTTGAGTCATCAGTTTAATTATTAAACTTGATAGGAGACTTTTTTCCACTCTTCTTAATCGGCTTGGGTGGTGTTTTGATCAAAATAAGGCCTTGCACACTCAGCCCTATCACACTGTAGGGCTTGAATAGGTCAGGCCATGAGGTTTGCAGATTCTTTTATTTCTTTATGGTGTTCACATCTATACGGCTTGATTGGGTCAAATGTGATGATTAATAGAGTCAGAAATTTCCTCCTTTAGCTTCGATCACCCTCTCTCTCCTTGGGGGCATTAGGATTAGCTTCATGTCTAGTTGGTGGCCTCTTAGACTCTTGGCAGCCATGGATGTCCCTGGGGGACCTTTCTTTTAGTGGAGGCAATTGTGGAGGGCACTGCCAACTGAGGTTGGCATAATGGTGTGCATGTTTAATGCTGCATAAAGTTGGGCAAAAATTTGAGCAAAGATTTCCTCGCTTATCAACTATATTAATTGGGACATAGCAAATGTCACAACTTGCTCCTGGGGGGTTGCTGAGGCTTGGAGCGTGTGAACCTTGCAGAGGTAGAAGGAGAGGTGGAGATACGAACCTCCTATTATTCTCCCTCAGATGTGGCTTTTTATGTTTTTATCATCTTTCAATTGCAATCTCAAAGTTTCTCATAGACGGCACCAAAATAGTACAATTGAAAGTTGTTTATAGTGAATTAGATTGTGTTTGAACTAATTTGACTGGGGAGGTTAAATGATCCAATATCAATTCTTCTCGAGGTTTGAGATCTGCAACAACAGTAAACATTAAACTAGTGAAGGTACCTCCGACGAAGGCAATCCGACGCTCAAGTTAGTTTTGCTTAAAATAAAGTAATCAAATAGAAGATTAAGAGTGTGCAATATATTTGGCATTACCTGAAGAGTGGCTGATAGTGAGATATTTATAGCCTTCTCTTGGTAGATGATATATCTAAAATGCCCTTATCAAGTGTAAAGGGCTTTTGTCCTTGCCTAGGTGTCATTGGTCATTTCCAATGTTGGTACTATTTCAAGTGGCATCATCTCTTGATTTTTAAGGTGAACAGTACTCTGAGTAAGTGCTTTCCTGCTAAAATTGGTGGCAGGATTGGTGGCAAAGTTGTTGGTAGAGACTGTACTAGGTGGTATATGCTACTAATGTAGAGGCGTGTTGCTTGTTAGAATATTAAATGTGATAAGGATATAAGTCAATGCCAGAGTAAACACTTTGGTTGACAATGGTCGAACAAACAGGGCGATTGACTAAAGAGGTGGTTGAATGGGCTAAGTAGCTTGAAGCTTTCCATTGAGTACGATCAAGAACAATCTAGTCAATCAAATGATTGTGGTCGAGTGGTCCGACCCTAATGGGTCCATAAGCAGAATTGAGCTATGCATATTAAGTGGGCCTGAGGGCCCACTTTGAGGTCGATAACTTGTTAGGCTAAGCCTGTTGGGCTATTCCACATCACCTAGATACGTATCACAATCCATATTTTTCTAAGAAATTTCATTAGTCCACAAGGGTGATTTTGTTTTAGTGGGGGAACTCAAAATCACAAATCCTATTTCCTAAATGGGATAATTTTACTTTTAGGGTTTAAGTTCTCTCAGGGCACCTGTAACTTCTTTCTTGTAATTTATTCTTTGGTGAGAACATAGACGCATAAAATAGTTCTATAGACTTTGTAAGAAGAATAATAGCTGGCATAAACTAATCTTTTTCTTTATTCACGCCTACCAAAGCCTCTCCATGCCTTTCTCCATGTATTAAGATTGCCAAGTCATCTCCTACCAAAATCTTGAACACACTAGTGATATTAGTGGATAGAACCTAAAGAACTGACTAATTTCATAGTTATTTCAAAGTGTCTAAAATCTAAACTTTAGTAAGGTCACTCTATTGTCTCTCTTAAGGTTATACATTCTTAACTATGTTTCTTTTCTATTTGTTACTCAAATTACTAACTTAACATGTGACCTACATCTCTATAGGTATTTATACCACCAAACGTAAATATAGTATAACTCTCTCTCTTATTCCAAATATGCTAGATGTTTTTAGTAGAGTTATCAAAAACTAACCTAACAAATTAGAACATCCTATGTATCACATTTGTAAATACAATAAAAGCACTAATAAATCTAAATGACATTATTTCAACTCATGATACTCATCATATTATAGAAGGTAATTCTTAATGTACCTTTTACCTAAACTTCTAACTGCGAGTATCCTTTATTGGAATAGTGCACGTCAAGCTAATAGGATTGACCTTGTAAACTATTTCACACATGATACAATCTTAATTTAATGATATTCTTTATATGCCCGTCTTTATCTTATACTCTATATTACAGCACTGGCATTTGGATAAAGCCCTTAGATCACACATAGCTATGGGACTTAGTCAATTCACTAGGTGGTGATCATGAAATTAGTCTTACATAGTTGTGATCTTAAACCTTCTAAGTCATAGGATCTTATGAGACATGGCATCGAAGATCCAAATAGACTTACACTAACAATGCATAAATCTAAGAGTTGGATATTGCTCTGTTCTATGAGTAACTGTATGAGATATATGTGCATATTAATAGGTGATTGTTAGGGAATAAAGTACTAAGGACCTACCAGAGATCCATTAGATAGCAAGAGTGGCAAGTTAATAGTGGCAACTTTTCCAACTTATGCTAGTGCATATTATTAGTCTTCTGACCTAAGGATCTATAGCAACCTTATGTCTAGTTCTATTACTTTGACTCATCCTTGGTCACCTAGTGCACTGTTTGGGTTGAGATTGGATATGAGCTACTTGGTATAGAGGTTTGTAAGATCCAAGATGGAATCCAACTCCTTGTTTTTATGTAATGATCAAATCTAAGAAATTCTTGCGCAAGGTGGTGTGACAATTTGAAAAAGAGGTTTTCCAAAGATAAGGTCACATAAGGAAATCAAATATTAAGAATAGAGGCACAGTATCGAGGCTATTAGGTAGCCAACCAATATCTTACCCTAGGCCTCTTTGGGAGATAGGAAATTGAAGGATTATATTTGCATGGTATGCGTAGAGCTACAATGGTTCTCCAAGAGAATTAATTTTGGTCAATTAGTTGGGCTCCATGGCCTTGAGGTTGGACATCAACCATGGGATTGGGTACTCTTCAAATAATGAGATTAATTGAATTAGGTGATTAGTTTAAAAGTGCTTTAATCTAAAGTCGATATAAGATATTCAAAAGTCACGATGAGTTGTGAGCCCATGTCCTTTGAATGGTAGAACCTATTAGGTCACACACAAAAGCCAATTTGATTTCCTACTTGATGGAGAAATTTTCTAAGTGTTAGAAAGTTGCTCCTAATGGACTGATTTTAAGGTGATCAATTTTATGGAGAATTTTGACTTGATTAATTTGAGTGTTAAATTAATCAATTAATTTAAGAAGTTAAATTAGACTAATAATTAAGGGGTTAATTATTGGGTGCCAAAAGGTCTTCAATTGATCAAGTTAGCCTAAACAGTTAAGCTAACTAAATTAAGCTTAAGTAGTTAAGCTTGTTAACTTAAGCATTAAGTCAAAGGTTAATTAATTAAAGTAAAGTGCTTAATTTAATTAATCAGAAAAATATATTTTGGATGGAAAATTCAAATGAAGAGTTAATTTGAATTAGCATTTTAATTAATTTGAAATTAGATTCCAAATTAAGTTGAAATGCACATGAAATTTAAATGAGATTTGAATTTAAATTTACCACCTAAGCTCGCAAGTGACCACTTTCTTTGAGGAAGGTGTGATGGCAACTTGGCATCACACCATCTTCCATTTATTTATAGATATAGAGGTGTGAGGATTCATCACTTGCACAATTGGAGTGAAGAATTAGATTCTTTGCATTTCCCTCCAAAAACCTCTTTCCAAGCATTGCCTCATGAGGTGAAGCTTTTCTTTCTCTTCTTTACCCAACCTCAAAATTGACCTCCACTATAGCCTTTCTCCTCTCTTTCTCCAACTAATAATGAGGAGAAGTTGGAAGTTCAGTTAGTGTGTAGATCATAACAATAAAGGCAAAACATTTGGTTTGCTTACCTTGGAGATCCATTGCACAAAGCAGCAATATTGGAAAATTTTTTTGAGGAGATCCAAATCAATTTTTGGTCCATATTTTTCAACGAATCTTTATCATTTATGGAGAAGATCCATATTTAATTTTGTGAATTTTGGAGATCTTGAAGCCAGGAAAAAATTGCTATTTCTCTACTCTATTGGTTTCTAGTAAATTTTGGACTTATGAAGTGTTCACAATTCTCTCCTTGAAAATTTTCTTATCAAGGTATTTCTCTTACCAAATCTAGATCTATAGCATGTTTAGATCCTTGGTTGCTTGAGTAGCCATGTTAATCTAAGCTTTTGAAGTTTTCATTATTAGATCCTAGTGCTACTCTTGCTTCAAGTGGTATTAGAGCCTAATTCATGCTATGATTTTGGATTTTGGATTGATTTATTCATGTGATGAATTGATCAAAATCACCGAATACTTTATTCATATGATGGATTGGAGTGTTTGGTTGATGTTGTCTGTGGCTCCTTGATTGATGAATTGAAATCATGCTAGTATGTGATTTAAGCATTAATTCATATGATTAGCATGTTTTAATTCATATCTACTAATGTTGAATGTTGATTTGGCATTAATTGATGTTATATGTTGATATAGCATGTTGATAATTGATCAAAAGTGTTTTGGTCATTTTTGGATTCAATGAGATTGGAGTTTGGTTAGAGATTTTTGGATAATTTGATTCTCACTTAGACCTGAATTGTTGGAGCTTGATTGAGCACTTTAATTTTCATTTTTGAAATGATTTTTAGATCTAAAAATTGGTCTATAATATGTGTTTAATGTTTAGAAAAAGTTCTGCAATTTTTGGTGCACAAAAATTGAGCTAAAGTTCAGCTTAACGTGCGTTCGACCTAAAAGAGGGGCTGTTGGCCAGCAAAGGCAAAGCTGATAGGGCAGTGGCTGAGAGCTAATACCCAGCTATGTGCCTAGCTCAGCAGTAGTGCACAGTTTTGGGTTAGGCAGGTTTTGAGCCAATTGTGGCTCCTTAAGTGGCTAAAAATAATGTTAAATCATGTGTTATGGATGCACAAATGTTGTGCAAGTCCTCAAAATTATGTTAGATATTTTCATTGATTCTAAAATATTGTTAAAGTTAATCTCCAATTTTTGTATAAAAGTTATGCTTGACCAATTATTCGTTTATGAGATAAACATTTAATTTTTGGAATTAATTGTTAATTCTAGATTTGTTTGTTGTTCATTTAATTTTTGAATGAATGATGAATGAATGGGGATGATCATGAGCTTTTTAACATTAATTTTATTTATTTCAAGTTGTAGAAATGGGTTGTATTAAATGGGACTTGCATATGTCATGTTTTATCATGTAAAAGTTATGAGTAAAGTTACTAGGAGTGAGATTTTCTTTCTCTTGTAAAAGTTGCAAGGAGCAAAGAGGATCTAAGGAGACTTGGAGACCCATAAATGTATGGGATACACTTATATAATAGCTTAGTTCAATCAACTTATTTAAAATCAACTGAGTGATGCACTTATAGCTCCAAGTACATCACTTGATTAGGCTCATAGTCATTCCACCCTAGAAACATGCTAGGCACATTTACTTATTTATGTTTTTCATATCCTATTAATATATGTGATGCATGAATTAGGATATAGAAAACCTAAATAAAAATATAAAATTGATGAGATCTTTGCAAGCAAAATCCCTCCACATGGAATGTCTAAATGCTTTTCAAATATTAAGTCAAAATGGATACAAATTAAAAGAGTTCTAATTAATCCATGTTTTCTATTAATAGTATGTGGCATGACAATGCTAAAATTATTTGTGATGTCTCACGAGTCGTGGGTCACACTTATAATGAAAGTTGTGTTCATATACTTAGGATGAGATGTACCTTTGATTTGAGAACCCCGTGCATTAGCACATAAGTCATAGGATATCATGTGGCTGTCTTGAATTGAAGTTTGATCGATAGGTTCAACTTTAACACCTAGTAGTGTAAATGTTGCACAATTCATGGGTCTACATGAAAAGTGAGGCAAAATATATTAAGAGTTGCATAAGATGTAATTAGCAAAAGTTGATTACTTCTTGATTATTTATGGATATCTCGCAAGTCATGGGTCCATTTACAAGTCCTTAAGATCTTGATTCTCACTAGGAAATATAATTTCTCAAATTCTTCTTGGGAGTGAAGGATTTGATAAAATACGATAAAATAGTGGGAGAAAAATATGCTTGAAAAACCATAAGCATGTTTTCAAAATCGAATTTAATCACATGTTTATATTCTCCTTTTTTCCATTGAGGATTTGTGAAATCTCAAGAATGCCTAAAATTCCACTCAATGTTATTTTGGAAATCAATAAACCAATTGGGCCAAACATCCATGATTGACTTAACATAAAAAATTATTTTAGATTCGTAGAAGTGAATATAGGTCATATATCATGGTACTCCTAATCCTTTTCAGATTAATGTAGATATATAGATACATGAAATATTCACGAATTAGGTTTAGGATCGTCCTATTCTTTAGTCTCATGATAGAATCTACAGACTTAAAAAATCTCAAGGAGACATAGATAGTACCTTGGTTAAAGTTTACAAGAGCTGTAAAGCAAACGAAGTATGACAAGTTCATGTTGTCAAAGGGGATTTTTTAAGCTAGGATGAATGTGAAGTCATGTTTCATCGACTACAATCTAAAGATGACTAAGCTTGGAGAAGCTTTTCAACTTGGACATAGTGATGGACAATGATCTCCATGAAGATTTGATCCTAACATCCTCGTCGAGTTCTATTGATCAAAGTGTTGATATAGAAAACACTACCATGACAAAGGCAAACCTTTACACTTGTTTCCTCCTCCAAGTTTATGGCCCCTGGGGGTGCTAAAAAGGGAGGTAGAAGGAAGAAGCGTCATTCCTCCAAGGGAAAACAATTACCAAAGGCATCCAGAGAAGTTAAAAAGACTATAGAGGATATAGTTGATATTATTTGTTTCTACTTTGGCATGATAGACCATTGGAAACTGTATTGCAAGGAATACCTTACAACCTTTGAGAAAGGTATGGACTTTATTGAAATATATTTCAGGATAAATTTTTCCTCATAGATATATGATATCACATGTGGTTCTTTTCTTTGTAAGTTGTTACAAAGAATAGAAAGAAGAATAAAACTAAGTGACATGGATATGATCCAATGCCTTAGCAAAGGAGCAAAAGTTGTGACCTAAGCTGAAGGCATACAATAAGTTAGACTTAGAGAATTGTATATTTGTATTAGACCTTTGTTAACATGTACCATACATTATTGAGAATAATATTTCAATTCCTATTTTGGATAGAGAAGGATTTGATCCTTCTATATCAGATGAGAGATTAGAGGTATTAAAGAATGAGTTCTTTCATTGCTTGTAGTGCATTCAATAAAAGATTGTGCGTATTGGATTCTTATCTATCACTAATGCACTTTCAACAAAGTAAGAATATTCAATATCCAAAAGGATGCCAAGTTATGACATATATGATTTAGACATATCTCCAAAAATAGGATGAATAAGTTAGAAGCTCTCAAAATACTAAATGTTATTGACTTTGGGGACCTACCTACCTATGAATCTTGTTTAAAGGAAAAGATGACTAAGGCTCCTCTGTTCAAATAATTAGTATGTACTACTAATTCTTTGGATTTTATATATACAAATGGATATGGCCCACTAAAAGTTAGTGTGAAAGGTACTTAGTATTAAAGCTCTTCGATCAGATTGAAGGGAAAAATGCTTAAATACCAAATTTTTGGATTATCCAAAAGAGAATAGAATTCTCTCTCATTGGACTCCACCTGGCACACCTTAACATAATAGAGTAGACAAGAAGAGAAACCATACATTGTTGGGCATGGCACATTCCATGATGAATTTTTTCAATACACTTATATCCTTTTGAGGATTCACCTTAATAGCGGAAGCAAAGTTACTAAGTGTAGTACCTTTAAAGTTGGTGCTAAGATGCCACATGAGATATGCCACGGTGAATCACTCTCTTACCATTTTCTAAAGGTTTTGGGATCTCCCACCTAAATGAAATGAATAGTGAGAGATAAGTTGGATAATAGATCCACTTTGTACAAGTTTATGGGATACACAAGAGAGTCTATGGGTTATTAGTTCTATGATCCCTCAAAACAAATGTGTTTGCTTCAAGGAATGCTACTTTTTTGGGAAAAAAAATTCTATAAGATAGAAAAGGCGTTATTATTGAACTTGGTGAAGTTCAAGCTGATCATTAAATCCCACAAGCAGTACAAATAAACAAATATCAAAGAGCTTCTCACATAACCTCTAAGAAGATCAGACCTAATCAAGAAAGAGCCCGAAAGGTTTAGATTTTTTCATGACAATCAAATAATAATTTGAAGACTTATGAGGAAGCTATATTGGACATAGACTTGGGACATTGGCTAGGTGCCATAAAATCCAAAATGGACACCACATACTCCAACAAAGTATAAACTTTGATAGATCCATTGGAGAGAATAGTTCCCATTAGTTGCAAGTAGATCTAAAAGTGAGAGCCATAAGTCAATGGAGAGGTGATGACTTTTAAGGTATGACCAATGGCACAAGGTTACACTTAAAAGACTCGGTATTGATTTCGAAGAAACCTTTGCACCAATCTCAATGTCTAAGTTTATTCGGATTTTACTTTCCATTGTCACATATTATAAATATGAGATATGGCAAATAGATGTAGAAATCACTATCCTTATTGGAAACATTGAAAACAAAAATTATATAGTGCAACCATAAGATTTTACATCTAAAGTGAGTGAGCAAAAAGGTTTGCAAACTCAAGAGATCTATTTACGAACTTAAATTGGCTCCCTAAACTTGGAACATACATTTTTTATAAGATAGTAAAATTATTTGGTCTTGTCAAAAAAGTGTATGAACCTTGTGTGTACAAAAGGCTAGTAAGAGTAGTATATAGTTTATTATACTTCATGTCAATGGCATTCTTCTCATTGAGAATGGGAAAGAAATGTTAGAGTGCACTAAAGCATGGTTATCTACACAATTCTCCATAAAGGATTTGAGAAAAGCATCATGTGTATTGGGAATACATATCTATGTAGATAGATTAGGGAGGATACTGAGGCTTTCCCATATACTATACATTGGCAAGATACTGGAGCGATTTACTATAAAAGAATCCAAGAGGGGATTTCTCCCTTTGGGACATGGTCTTCTTCTCTCTAAGTCTATGGCACCTTAGACTGACAATGAGAGATATAGAATGTCCCATATACCTTATGTGTCCACTACCTAGAGTATATTATATACCATTCTATGTACAAGACCGAATGTGGCATACTTGCTAAGCATTACGAGTAAGTTCCAGTCTAATCCCCATGAATGTTATTGAAAGGCCGTGAAAGCAATCCTTAAGTACTTGAGAAGGACTAAGGACTTATTTTTAGTATCTAGAAATGGAGAATTGAAACTCACAGAGGTTTTGGATTCAAGTTTTTAATCCGATGTAGATTACCTAAAATCCACTTTTAGATTAGTATTTTACCTTAATGGTAGCATAGTTTATTGGAAGAGTTCCAACAAGATAGCACAGTCTAGATAACTATTGAGGTGAAATACATTGTGGTTTTGGAAACCATAAAAGGAAAGTGTTTGGATAAAAACTTCATCCAAGAGTTGGATGTAGTGCTAGGGTGCATGAGCCTGCAATTGTCTTAAGAAGAAAATTTAAGACATAAGCTAAGATCTCATAAATGATCCAAACATAGTAAATGTGTTATCATTTGATATATGATATCAATTGATAGAGGCGACAACTGAGTGGATAAAGTTGCCTCAGAAAAGAATATAGCAAAACTACTATCTAAACCCTTAAGTACTAATAATCTTTAAAGGATGTCATGTGAAGATAGGTCTCAAGGCTAGGGAGCATTGGCTTTAGGGCAAGTGGAAGATTATTGAAATAGTGCCTAACAAGCCAATAGGATTGGACTTGTAAACTATTTCACCAGGATACAATTTTGGTTGAATGATACTCTTTATATGGCTCTCTTCATCTCATGCTCTATATTACTTCATTAGCATTTAGGTGAAGCCTTTAGATCACACATGACTATGGAACTTGGTCAATTCATTGGGTGTTGATCATTGAATAAGTCTTACATGATCATGATCTTAAACCTTTTAATTCATAGGATTTTATGAGATAGGGCATCTAAGATCAAGATAGACTTACACTAACGATGTATAAATCCAAGAGTTGGATATTACTCCATTTCATGAGCAACTGTATGAAATATGAGTGCATGATGGTATGTGCTTGTTAAGAAACAAGGCACTTAAGACCTACTGGAGAATCCACTAGATAACTAGGGTGGCAAGTCGACAGTGGCAAGTTTTCTAACTTACATAAGTGTATAGTATTAGCCCTCTAACCTGAGAATCCAAGCTAACCTTGTGTCCGCTTGTCATGCTTTGACTTATCCTTGGTCACCTAGCCAGCTGTTTGGGTTGAGATTAGGTATGAACTACTTGGTATGGAAATTTATGAGATTCAAGAAAAAATCCAACTCCCCATTTTTGTGAAGGGTGAGTGCATCTTCTATATAGTCTATAATGATTTATTCCAAGAAATTCTTGCGCAAGATGTTGTGAAAATTTAGAAAAAGAGTTTTCCAAAGATGAGGTCACGCAAAGGAATCAAACATTGAGAATAGAGACATAATATCGAGCCTATTAAGGAGCCGACAAAGATCTTACCCTAGGCCTTTTTCTGGAGGTAAGAGACAAAAGGACCATATTTGCATGGTATTCATAGAGCTACAATAGTTCTCCAAAAGTATTTATTTTTGCCAATTAGTTGGGCTCCGTGGGCTTTAGGTTGCACATCGACCATGGAGATTTGGTACTATTCAATTAATGAGATTAATTGAATTGAGTCAATTAGTTTAAAAGTATTTTGAACTAAAATGAATATAAGATATTCAAAAGTCACGATGAGTTGTGAGCCCATGTCCAATGAATGGTAGAACCTATTGAGTCATACATAAAAGCTAATTTGATTTCTTACTTGATGGAGAAATTTTCTAAGTGTTAGAAAGTTGGTCCTGGTGGACCGATTTTGAGGTGATCAATTTTATGAAGAATTTTGGCTTGATTAATTTAAGTGTTAAATTAATCAATTAATTTAAGAAATTAAATTAGATCAATAATTAAAAAGTTAATTATTAGGTGCCAAAAGGTCTTCAATTGATCAAGTTAGCCTAAACAGTTAAGCTAACTAAATTAAACTTAAAAAGTTAAGCTAGTTAACTTAAGCGTTGAGTCAAAGGTAATTAATTAAATTAAAGTGTTTAATTTAATTAATAAGAAGAATATATTTTGAAGGGAAAATTCAAATGAAGAGTTTTTTTGAAGTAGCATATTAATTAATTTGAAATTAGATTCTAAATTAAGTTGAAATGCACATGAAATTCAAATAAGATTTGAATTTAAATTTGCCACCTAAGCTTGCAAGTGGCTTCCCCCTTTAAGGAAGGTGTGATGCAAACTTGGCATCACACCATCCTCCCTCTATATATCGATATACATGTATGAGGATTCAGCACTCGCACAATTGGTGTGAAGAATTAAATTCTTTGCATTTCCCTCCAAAAATTTCTCTCCAAGCATTGCCTCATGAGGTGAAGCATTGCTCTCTCTTCTTCTCCCAACCTCAAAATTGGCCTCCACCATAGCCTTTATCCTCTCTTTATCCAACTAAAACTAAGGAGAAATTGGAAGCTCAATTGGTGTGAGGATCATAACAATAGAGGCAAAACATTTGGTTTGCTTGCCTTAAAGATCTATTGTGCTGAGCAGCGATTTTGGTAAATTTTTTTGAGTAGATCTAGATATATTTTTGCCCCATATTTTTATCATAATTTTCATCATAGAGTGCATAAGATCCATATTTAATTTTGTAAATTTTGGAGATCTTGAAGCTTGGCAAAAGTTGTTATTTCTCCGCTATAACGGTTTCTAGCAAATTCTAAACTCATGAAGTGTTAACAATTCTCTCCTTAGAAATTTGTTTATCAAGGCATTTCTATTACCAAATCTAGATCTATAGCATGTTTAGATCCTTGGTTTCTTGAGTAGCCTAGTTAATTTAAGCTTTTGAAGTTTTAATTATTAAATCCTTGTGCTACTCTTGCTTTCATCCTTAACTTAGCTCAACCTTAAATCAACAATAGGTCCTTATGGTGACCTGAGTAGTTTATGTGGGCAAGGAGTTTCAGTTTCATACTTAATAAACTAGTTCAATTCGTATTATAGCTCTTAAGCCTATATCAATAATTCATTGTCCTTTCTTGATACTCAAAGAATCCCTTCCCACTTTTAGTTAAGGCCCTTGTGTTCAAATTGCCAATCTCTTCATAAACTTTGTTCAATAGAGTCAGAATATACGTGCTGTTTTCCATAAGGTTTCCTTGGGAATTTTAGAACTACTAGTCTGGTCACAACTATCACTATCTGCAAAGGCATCATTTCCCTACAATCAGATTCCATTATTTGTCTCCCTACTTCAGAATCTACTCATGGAATTAGCATAAGGACTTGACGCCATTGTCTATCTTTTTCTATGCATTTTCAATTAGAGTGTTCTCATCTTAGTGTTTGATCATTTTAGTTTGGTTAATTGGTAATTGCCCGTTATGATATAACCAATTTGTGATTGAAACTAATTAACATTTCCCGTTGGCATTAATTTGGTAGAATGTAATGGGTTTTGCATTTCTAGCATATTCCCTAACCATCTTTGATTAACTATGACCTTGATCTCAATAGGATTACTTAGTTATTCCCTCACGATGTTATACACCCTCGACTATACCTCTCTCTCAATTGATACTCAATAGTAGGGGGGGCAAATTGGTTCGAAACCTATTGTTCCAACTCAATTCACTTAGGGTTGAGTTGAGTTTAAAATAATTTGATTGGGTTTGAGTTGAGTTGGGTTTTAGTGGGTTGAATATGGGTTTAAAATGGGTTGAATATGGTTTCTAAATAATTCAACTCAATTCTAGCCCCAAAATTATTTTTTCATTCTCTCATTCTTCCAAAATCATACCCCACTTTATTTTATTTCTATAACACTCTAAAACTAAAAAAAATAATGAATTGAATATTAGATAAATTATATATCACCAATTAATCATTTACCATTTCTCCACATCATTTAATTTTAAAATGTTAATTTATTAACTTAATTCAAATGAATTAATCAAGTAACTTTTTATTTGAGATTATGATCTAAAAATTGATGATATCATTATTTTGTTTATAAACTCTAATTTTTTATAAAAAAATTTAGCTAATTAAGCCCTCATATTATTTTCAACCTTGAAATATGAAAATAAATAAAAAAATATTTTTATTTTTTATTTTTTCAATTTTTACAAACCTCCAAAATATAAATATGTAAACACCATAAATTTATTGTGTAGTGGTAATATGTGAGAGGACAACTGCGGTCATCCATTTCATTTCCTTTGCATCCACATGAACAAAGGACCTCGACTTTATTTTTATTCTTAGTTATAATATTTTTAAAAATTAAAAAATTAACTATATTTTGATATTTTTTTTAGTATTTTATTTAAAAATAAAAATTTAGGTAGATATAAGAATTTAAATTTAAATTTAAATGTTTTATATTTTTTATTCTTAAAAAAGATATATTTTTCAAGATATATTCATATTTTAATTATTTTAAATTGATAGTAATATTTTTATGTCGAATCAAATTTGAATTTGATAATCGTGATAAATGATAATGGACTAGATTGAAAAAATTATAAATAAAATAAGTAGTACTTTTGCAAATATTGACTAAATATAAAAAGTAAAAAATAAAAAATAAATGCGACTAGTATAGTAAATATTTTGTTGGGTACAATGAAAATATTTTGTACTAAAAATTTAAAATATTTTAAATAGTTATGTTTTATTCATTGAGCAAGATTGTTATTTCGTATTAAAAGAAAAAATGTAAATATTATAAAATAATAAGTAAATTATGCATTTACATAATTTGATTTGATTTTACGTTATTAACAAGGATTTGATAATAATTAATTAACATACATCAAATAAAGATAAAAAACTATAGTTTAATAAAATAATGTAACAATGTATTTAGTAAAAAGTTTATATATTGTTTTTTCCTTTTTTGTATTGGACCCGCACAAATTCAACCCAACCCATTTTCAACCCATTTTGAGTACAACCCATTTTGAATCCAACCCATAACTAACCCAACCTAGCCATTTTCCACTACTACTCAACAAGTCAAGTTAACATATAGTTTGTATTCCTATAAGCATTTTTGACTCCAAGCATGACTACAATAGAGCTCTTTCCTCCCTTTTGAATATATCATATATCCTTAACAAAATCATTAGAAACTAACTTAGTAATTTAGAACACCCTATACATCGTCCTATAAATACTACAAGAGCATTGGTCAACCTAACTGAAATTAATTTAATTCGTGGCTTTCTTATCATAACAGATGGAAATTCTCATTATATCTATTCTTAGTGTACGTAGGCTCATCCGTAAAGTAATTGTAGATTTTAACCCTAGACCAAGTAGTTTAAATGAAGAGGCATCTAGATTCCTTGTTTAAATAGGCTCATTTAGTTTTTATTGTAACCCTAGAAGTCTTTATCGGTGATACTTTATCTTTTCTTGATACTCTAAAGACTCTCTTATTTCAATCATTGTCCTTGTATTTTAATCGCTAACCCTCTTGTAAATTTTATTGAATGAAACCCAAGAAATTACGCGAGATGTTTCCTTAAGGTCTTTTATAATTTTTTTGAAGTTACTTGGTCTAACCTTATTTGTTAATAAAACATATAGGCATCATTTTGCTACAATCAAGATCCTATCCCACATTATCTTACTTTATAATATATTCATGAGATTGTTGTGAGGGAGTAGGCGTTGTGGTTTATCCTTACCCGAGTGTCTTTGCTCATGGCGTTTGCATTGTGGTTGATTGATTGGCAGTTGTTCACTGTAGTGTATCAATCCATGTTTATGTTTTTAGGCACATCAAGATTTTGGGCCTTCAAAACTGATACTAGAGCAATTGAGTCTCTTTCGTTCAACCCAAGACATTCCTAAATAGTACTAAAGTTGCTATGTTGTTGCATAGCATAGAATACTTGAATACGTGATAGGATTCCTAAAACTCAAGTTTGTGCACACAATTACACTTGTACACGAGCTGCGAAATATATATATATATAAGTACATGTTTATCTAGTTTTGTGAGTACTAGAATTTTCTTTATTAAACTTATTAATGGTTAAATCAATGTCAGATTCGTTATTTCTTTTCCAAAGATACGGGACAACCAAAATGTGGAAGACTTTGTGGAGTTTAGTTAAAATGTCCATTTTTAGTCATACACAAGTCTTACTTGTAATTCTATTAGTGTGTGTATACGAATCTCCTCCTTAAAGGTATTAGGGTTTTTATTTGATCCAATTGATTATTTTAGTTTGTGGTAAGAAAAACTAGCTTCATTTATCATATTATCAATAAAATTATTTATTTTGTCACGTCTAATATATGGATGTGCTTTAACAAGTTCCCTTTGTGGATATACTTATTCGGGTTCTACATTTTTTTTAAAAATCTCTATAAACTAAGATTCTAGTTTTCTGTTATTAAGAGTTTGAATGGAGTTTTTCATTTTCAAATATGAATCTTTATCCTTTATTTTCCAATTACAGGTCTTATATCGTTTTTAGTTTTAATAACTAATTACGGTATATCAATATAATAGTTCCCATCCCTCATCAATATCCTTTTCGCCAAGGTTCCAGTAGCAGTATCTATATCCTATCATTTCTATTCATTCTCCTCAAATTCTTCTTCGTTGACTTTTATATCCTTACTTGATATATTTCTTTAAGATTTCAATACTAACTCTAGATGTATTCCGCATTCTTTAACTAATGTTAACCCTTTTTCCTTAAGTCGCAATATGTTTTTGACAACTTCATTCTTATAGGAAATTTTTCTCTTGTTTTGTTTGCGGTCATCTTGTGCTCATACTAATAAGCTTTCTTAATATTTATGAGCTAATTTTCTTAAACATTTAAATCATAACCACACACACATATCAGTCATATTTTTCTTAAAAGATTTCCTTATGGGAAATATTCTTTATTTCTCTCTCAAATACCATAATGTAGTTATACCCGTCCACTCCGTTGCCAAAGTATTTATTTCTTTGAAACAACAATACCCTATGGGCCTTCACTATGTATATACCAAAATACAAATTGTTCTAGAGTGATCCTTGGCTTCTCAAGGCCTATCATCACAAATACACTAAGACCACAATGTGATACCAAGAGTATTATCCCACTAAATGTCACTGAAGTTGTATGCTTCATATCTCAAAAATAATGGATTAGATATTGGTTGGTCACCCGAATACCAATTCTTTCCTCTATCGATATCAAGAAATATCCCAAAAGTTCACATTCTAGCTAGATTTTCATGTCATTCTTAGTCTCTTTAATTCCAATGTTCCATATTCCATGGAGATTCGAGTTATCAACGTACCAATTCCCCAATATCCATATCATTTAGGCACAATACACTCTTATTTCTAAACTATTGATCTAAAGGATCTTTTACTCATCTAATTCAATTATATCTAAAATGATCATTGGTTCGCCCATTAATTAGGGTGCTCTTGAACAAGTTCATATCCAATACAAGTCCTCATGAATATTACTCATCAAAATTGTACATATGCTTGATACCTTAGGAGTTATGGATTACAAATTGGTTGGCTTGCCTAACCACAACCTTTCACATTCTCCAAATTGAACATTATCCAAAAAATTCATGTTCTAGTCAAATTCCAAATTCATGCTTAATCTCTACTGACCAAGACTTTGATATCTTATTCAAATCTCATGATCAAGCTTACTCTCCACTAATCAAACCTTTCATATTCTGAGAATCATATCTTAGCATAGCTTAGGTTTTCAAACCTGGCTCTGATACCGCCTTTGTAGTGCCCCGACTAGGAACTAAAGGGTTACCCATTCTATACCACAAGCTTTCTAAATAATAGATAATACATTTCTCAAAATTCAAAGTATCTAATTTCTTCAAGCGACATCCAATAAAAGTTCAACTATGAATCGAAATATCATAAATCACACTTAGTACTTCTGCCACCTTCATTACCTTATGTGTCACATGGGTTAGTCCATCTTCGCCACTCATTCTTATCTAGGGTAAAGAACGAAAAATAAAAATAAAATAATGTAAGTCAAAATGACTTAGTGAGATATCTTAGAAATAATAACATAGTGATAATTTCTCAAATAACTTATAGGAATTAAGTAGAAGCATTAATATTTTTGGACCATAAGAGGAAATTTCAATCAAAACTCTAAGCGATCTATCTTACCACCATCTCATACCAGTTATGAGACTTCACAAAACTCACTGCCTTTTTATAGAAATTTGAATCTTAAGTGTGGCCAAAGAGTCGACATATTTTTCTTTAAGGGATACATGGAATTGGTGAAATTAATCAAGAATAAATTAATAATCACTTTTACAATTTTGCAATTAGTGATTCTCCTACCTTATCTCTCCAATTTCTAAACACGAAAATCCTTATTTCTCCAAAGGTTTGAGTGATCGACTCGAACACTTAATCACTCACTAGGCATGGCTACCTCCAACTTGCTATAAGTAAGGATTACATGTATAGCTTGTATGGGTATTAGCTGAAAGATTAGTCATCATCGGTCCCTTCCCATCCAGTAGTCTTTCGAAACTAATCCCAAAGCCCACCCCCAAGGATATTAAGTATATTCACTATTACCACTTAACATGTCCAACAATATTGCACTTAACATATCAATTCACCATGATAAAGCAAAAACTATTAAATCAATGCCAAGTTATTCCAAGATAGACATGACAATAATAATAAAATATATTTTGAAATCTACTTTTTAATTTTCCCAACACAATCACTAATTTCAAGTAAAATGACATAAATAAAATTCAATATGAACCACAATCAACATAAAGTGATGATGTGTGGTAAATTATGCAACACATTCATTGAAAGGAATCAAATGACCAAGATATATACCAAGTATATGTTCTTTCCCTAGCAAAAAAATCTCATACTATTGAGTATAAACTCACCTGGCATATGCAAAGGAATCCCTAGTTGTATGGCTGCTTAGGTCTTGGTTTCCTAATCAAATCAAGAATTATCATAAGGTAGCCCAAGTTATCGTCTTATAAATCCTATAAATCTCACGTATAAATGTAATTAATGTCTTTATCAAACGTAAGGTTATTTGACACAATCTCCATAATCTTGGTTGCATATCTAAATGCTTAAGATGTCTCAATGTGGTAATTCTCGAGTGGCTATCCCCAACATGCTTTATATAGCACTTCGCTTATTTTACAGTATGTGATAAGGGTCTAAGTTCCCAAATCAATTATGTTTTACAAGTTCATTAGGTCTAAGTCCAATAATTCACTTTCATTTTAATATTCATATAACTTAAGCTTTAAGTTAAGCTTAACTACATTTTGTTTGCCAAATACTATATCATTATTAATTTAAATCAATTTTTCTTAATTTATCAAACTTAGGATTATAATCAATTTTGTTCAATGATCACAAAATTACTCATTATCTCAAGGGAAATTACATTTAAATAATCTTAATTTAATTAACATTAAATTAGAATTGTTAAAGCCAATTGAATTTAACATTTAATATCAAATTTACCCAAATTGGATCAAATCTAGATCCAATCACAAGGCAAAATTAGTCTAGACAAGTTCAAAATTCAAAATTATGCAAACTATCTAGAAGCCACTACTATACTGCCATGCGCCACCATTAGAGATAGAGGCCACCATCACCACTAGATCACCTCATTGAGGTAAGCAAAATGCCCATATCAATTTCTAATTACAACATCAGTAACACCTCCAATTAGCCATTCAAAGCTATAGCTGAGCACCACCCTGGTGCCACCGTGTTCAATCTTCCCTCACCGTCACTTGTTTTGTAACATTCAGACCATCACTCACTTGCTTATGATTTTTGACCAAGACCCACTAACACCCAACCACTTCTAGCAATAAAACCACCAACCCACCACCACCACCTTGCTGTCAGGTTTCATTTCCTGGTGATTCCTTTGATATTTTAGATGGTTTTAGCATGGTTGAGATCCTGGTAATGAGAATATATATATATATATATATTTTCAATTTTGGGTTTCATGACCATTTTCTGGTGATTCCTTTTGTATTTGAGATGGTTTTAGCATGGTTGAGATCCTGGTATTGAGAAAAATGTATATATAGTTTCAATTTTAGGTCTCATGGCTCTTTTCTAGTCATTCACTATTGGGGTGGAGTTTAAGTTGATTTTGAGAATTTAGTTAATTTTTTTCTGTAATCCTATATATATAATATTTTCTAGCATCTTCAATCTCACCTCCAAAGATTTTTGACCACCTTCAATTAAGCCAAAAAGTTTCAACTACCTTTCAATTCAACCCTAAAACTTCAATTTGGCTCGCTAAACTTTTATTTTTCACATTCACCCCTAACATTTCTATTATTTGGGTAATTAAGTCCAAATTCAATTGTTTTGAAGTCTTTCTACTTTTAACTTGGTCACATTAACCTCTAATATTTTTTATTCGGTGTAATTGAGTCCTAAATTTAATTAATATTTAGTCCTTTCACTTTTAATATTTAATTGAGCCCCAAATTTAATTAATATTTAGTCCTTTGAGTTTAATATTTATGTTGTTTTAATCTTATCCTATAATTCAAAATCTGGGATGTTGCAGATACTAGTCTCTTGACATATGCAGGAGACCCCTAAACTCTTAAATATCCTTCACTATCCAAAACAAGAATTGAAATAATATTTTTCAAAATATTTGGTACGTTGTAACAAGGATCCAATACAATCAAGGAGTTCCCTAAGTCTAACTTCATGACGCCTTTAACTTTGGCAGCAACTCTTTCTTCATTACCAAGGTATAGGATAAAATCTCATCACTTAGACTTCTTTTTTTTTTCCATCCCTTTTAATGAATTACAAAGGCGAGAATCACATGTGGTATCAAATACCCAAGAGGAAAAATTGGTCGTTAAGTGCACTTTAATAAAGTACATACCTTTCCTAAGGTTGCAAGGTATTCCTTGCAATTCTACTTCTAATGGTCTATCTTACCACAACAGAAACAAATTGCATCTTTTTTTATCATCCTTTCTTTTCTTAACTCCTTTGGAGGGTTTTAATGGTTGCTTCCCTTTCAAAGAAGAACTTTTCTACTTCTTACCACCATTTTTCTTGCCCATGGAGCCTTTAGACTTGGAAAAAATAGTTTTTCCTTTTTCATAATCGACTCAGCAATCACTAATATATTAATCGGTTTATTAATCATTATTTCTAGCTTAGACATGCTGAAGTTCACAACAAATTGGTCAAATGAACTTGGTAATGATTGTAGGATCAAATCCACATAAGGTCATCTTCAGTGTAAAAGTGCTCGATCAGTAAACTATTACGCACTCTTTCAAAGGTGGTTGTGTCCAGGAAAACCAAACCTATGTTTAAATTGAGATATTGATGTAAGTTTTTCACTTCTAATTCGTGCATCATAGTTGTCATAATTAGATATGAGAGTTATCCCTCTTATCCCCTATGTCCCTATGTTAGCAAATTAGACTTAACGTCAGTCAAGATTTCTTGTCTAAGCTTTCATAAAGTGTAAGGTAGGCTTGGCCTTTTCTACAAAAGATCTCTCATTACAAGAAACAAGTGAAGTGTATGGCTAACCCAATAACAAAAGTTTTGCAAGAGGATTGGAGCACGTCAACCTAAAGCTTAAGCTTATATTTATGTTTTGGTTCTTTTGATTGATTTATTTGCAAACCTTTTCCTTTCATTCCATCCAGCCTTACTATTCTTAAAGAAAAATTCCTAAAGTTACATCTTTCGATACTAAGACTCAAGTCAAGTAGTTGAGATATCTCTCCAACTGGTCGAGTGTCTTCAAACTTTTACTTCAAGCTAACTTGAGTTAGCGCAAGATTAGGTTACAAAGATTGAGGAAGTGGCTATTAATTTTTGGACCCTTTTGACTCCAAAGCTAGTTGTTTCTATCTCTAATTCCTTTGCAGCTTTATATAATGATGATTTTTTTCTCATTATTAAAAAAGGAAATGAAGTCACTAGCTAGATATCATGTCTGAGGGTATAACATTGATTCACATCTTAAGTTTCGCCCTAATAAAAAGAGAAGAGATTCACGAGCAATAAACGCAACTAAGGGAGAAGAATCACTCAACTTAATTTACTAGTTTAGGAGATCACAACCAGACCTAGGGGCAACAATGCCAATTAATAAGATAAGAGTTAGATTCAATATAGATCTAAAAATAACTTGTAAACTTTATTATGATTGCCCCTCATTTGTTGCCCACGGATTCCATTATTATAGGCTACCACTCTTAATGATCAATCCACTAGAGAGAATTAACAAGCCTTAAAATATTGTTTATTGTTATGTTAATTGTTGTTCTATGTCTTTTGTTGATAACATATGTTCTAGTTAACTTTGTAATGTTGTGATAGGTTGTATGGCTGGTTTATTCCCAAATAAAAAGTGCGATTGAGAATCTCAAGAACCTAAAAAAAAATGTAGATGTCAGTGTATCCCAAGGCTCTCTTCTCGCCACCCCCTCCCTCCTCAATCTGTCTTTTTCCACTCTAGCTTTCACTCAAGTCATTCTTTGAACTTACAACATAGGGGGACTTTCACTCTTCCTCTCGCTTCCAGCTTTAAAAGAGTGATAAATGGGAAGTAAGGGATTACTTATTATTTGAATGCCTTTCTTTATGCTAGTCACTCACTCATTTTTCAACGAACACAATCAATTAAGAAGCTCTTCCCACTGCTTGGGAGCTTATATCTGCCCCACGAGTTAGACCACTTGGGTTATTTTTCTAGTATCAAAGGTAGTCAATGTGTTAGCCATTCTTCTTCTATTAGACTTGTAAATCCTTTGCTCTTTTCCCTTTTCTAATCATTGCTTTATTTTTCTCTCCTTTCCTATTAACAAGTTCTGAGCCTTTTGTTCAAAATTTCTTCATTTATACCAAGTCGTATGCAAAATTAAATCTTATTCCACAAGATCAAGCTCCTTCCTTGAGTTGGAGAGTCACTTTGCTTCTTCGATTCTAAGATCCCATTGTGCCTTACTTTTCTTTGATTAGCCTTTCTTCTTTCTAGTTGCAAGCCAACTCTCGATTCTTAAGCATTTAAGGGATTAGGCAACAATTGAAAGAGTTGTTGAAAAGCTTGACAAGCAAGTGAAAAGGCCAATATATTAAATCTTCACTTTTCTTAATCCATAATGGATTGATTAAGAAAAGCATTTTAAGAGCAGTTAGACACCCCCCCAAATTTGCTTAAGAATAAATGATTGCGATATAGCAAGGTCATGATAACTCTCTTCAAGCAGATCGACAAAGGAGAGATCCATTCACTTTGTAGAGAGAAAACCTAAGGAAGATATGGTAGTTGAAGCCTATTAGGCGAGCACAAAGATATATATATGCTAGTGACCCAAAAAATAAAGAAAAGACAACTGACGCTCACTTTGAGGAAGTGGAAGCTAAGTTAAGTCTAAAATAAAAGGGAAAACCTTATGAGCTTGTTAACATTTTCTATATTTATTATATAGGTGGATGGGATGAGCTCCATTGATTTTATTTTGGCGGACTAGGACAAAGGGATTCAAATTAGAATTGAAAGACAAGTTACACCAATCTAATCTACTAAAGAGCTTAGGGGATATACAGAACATAGGTTAAGTACAAGACAGAGAGGCCAAAGTTAAGGGAGCAAATGAAGCTATGTGAAATGCGGTCCCCTAAACCTCCAGATTACTATCTACCACTAACTACTAAAATATACCTCTTTTCGTTTTGTGAAAGAATAAGACTTTATGAAAACAAGCATAATTGCTTCAATAACGAGAGAAACCACCCACACAATAGAAGTATACCTAAAGTTTCTTTTGGAAAACAACTATTAACTTTGCAAAGGAAAAACCAGAGTGGTCACAAAAATTTTACGAATAAGAGGGCTGTAGGCTTAATGCTTGCTAGCCCCACCATCTTCACCCTATATCCATATTAAATGAATGAAGTGATTTGAGGTAATAGTGTTCAATTCAGTCTATCTCGCCTTTTGGTGAATGATATTTTTCCTTTTAGAAGATGATATAATACTTTCTAACTACTCATTCTTCCTCTTTGACTTCTCTTTCATGCCTTAAATCAATGACTAGCTGATTGTTAACTAAGATATATAAGGTTTATCTTGTTTAGTATTGCGTTGCCTTTGCCAATCTCTTCTTTTGACTAAGACCTGTAGTGGTAGAACGTCAGAGCTTTCTAATCCACCAATCCTCTATTTCAGTGATAAGGGAGAGAAGCCCTAATAGCTTTTGAAGCAATGAAAGTAAGAGCCTAAAGAAAGCAATGAGTGTAGCCATTAAACCTTTATAGGCTCTTCTCTCATTGTCACTCGAGCTACTTTGCTCCTCTACTCTTATATACTGGTAGCCTCTTCCAATAAAGTGTTTTAACTCCAGGACCACTTTCTTTTCACAATTATCCATTGGGCCTACCTTGAACAATTTTCTTTTTGCTAGGTTATTACTAATATAATCATAAAATGCTAATGTTTACGAATTTTAAACTAGACTTCTGATAAACTTTGATTTTTTGCTATCTCAACATTTGTTGTCGAACTTTATTTGCTTCCTACTTTCTAGCTTGCTAGCTGCAGGATCATAGGTTGAGATGTTATAGAATCAAGCTAGGTTAGCGACTCACCAGCGAGTCGATTAAAGGCCCAAGAGAATGGTTTGATGTTTAGCATTTTCAAAACTTTAACCTATATACTTACTCAATGCATGGTATGTCTAAAGTGAAATATCTATGGAAAGAGAAACTATGAGAAGTGGAAAAACTATCAGAAAATGCTGATTGTTCATGAAAGTTTCTACTGCACCTCAACATATTTTGGGGAGAACCAGCTAGGTTTAGGTTTTAGGATGTTAGAATGAACAAATAGAATCATTTAAAAAGATCTAATCACTTTGAACCACCTATCCATTCTTTTGAGAGGCTATAGAGATACTGATGAGGATATGAACTTACCAATAGGAGTTAATCTCCGATAGAGATAGATCCATATAGAGATTTATGTCTTTCTATCGATAGATAAATTTATTGAGAAATTGATATTAATTTAGTCTCAAGATCTATGAATAATTCACACCACTAGACTCAATTTAGAAGATCTATGCCTTTTCCACCTTAAAGCTCCATTCTGAGTAGTAGTGTTTCAATCATCATGGGTAGCATATGGAATGGCCAAAAGTGAACTTTTTTGGATATATAATCCAAGTCGAGAGTAAAGTTGCGAAAATAGCCATCTGATGGAAAATAGATGTTGGAGATAGTACGAGTTTAGTTCCATTTATCTTTTGCAAAAAAAAAAAAAAGTGCCATTAGTTAGAAAAGAAAATCTCACATTCATTCACTTTTGAATAAGCACCAATTATGTCTACTGATGAAAGGCAAGTTTAATTGGCTCATAAGCTCTCTTCTCTAAAGACATCTGGGAATACTGTTCCATTTATTTCATTTCAAACTACTAGTGACCTTAAGTTCCCCTATAAAGTAAGTGCTCTTAGGTGGAATAGGCTTCTCACAAATAGAAAGTTATAAAAGGTATGGACAATCCGTTCTAGCTAGTGAACAGTATTTTTAGTTTTGATTACTAGAAATAATCATCTAATCAAAAAAGATGAACCCAAAAAATTCAATAGTTTTCTTACTAAACCAAACATCAGGTGAAGCATAATTAGGTTGATCAACCTATCTGGTCACAAGCACCGTCATGTTAGTAACAAATCTTGGGGTAGGGAAAATACTTCTTTCTCTATTTTTCTTCTATTTTGCATAGCAGGAACTTTGGGAAGAAGATAGGATACAAATGATTTTGTTCACATTGAAGCTTTAAAAGAAATTAAATCATAAGCATCGACTATAGCTAGTTAGATACTTCTAGTATGCAAAAAATCCATTCTAGCTTTCCTAAAAGAAGATCTTTGTCGTTACTCCTTGCTCATATGCTCTAGTACATAGAAGGTATAGATAGAGAAAAAAGAGAGCTCTCTATTGTAAAAGACCATCGCGTTATCGTGTTGTCCAATTCTTCTTGATTTGAAGAAAAAAAGTCAATGAAAGATTTACTTAGTTTATAAATGGCATTTTCAGCTAAGGCAGGATTCTAGGAAAGTAAACTCTCTTCCTAGTCCATCACAAGGAAAACCAAGATTTGCTTTGGGTGGAAAAACTACCTCAACAAGCTCTATGCTCTCAAGAGAAAGCAGATAGAGAGAAAAAGGTCAGAGACTAGGAACTACTAGCCTAGTAGGGACTATTTATCTTCTAAAGAGGATAGATAGACTATAGCAGCCATAACATATAGAGCTCACAAGGTCGGACCATCGTTGGATGGAGATTACCACTGCTAAGGAGAAGGATGTCCTACTTCATATAGTATAACAAGCTATTTTTTGTACTTGATATATTGGAAAGTGTCAACTGTAAATACGGGGTAGAACCTTTTAGGCCTGTAGGTTGGGATTGTAGAACTATCACTTGAGAAGTAAATAATAAGTTGGCCCTTATTTAGTAATAAGGACAATCTCTATCACCATGTCCAAATGAGCAAGATTCTCGATAAGATCAATCATCATAAGGCCATGGTCATGGGCACTAGCCTCTTCAACCATTCTAGTCCTAAAGAACTCCTCAAACAATGAGTAATGCTCATGTTTGGATTGCACCCTGTACAACTATTAAAGATGCATATGTATCTCAAAAGTAGTCTTCATGTTTTTATGAGAATTTTGAAGCTCATCAAACATAGATTCCATCATGAGAAATCTTTTACCCATTTAGCGAACATTTTGCATACCCCATCATCGACATCACCAACAATGTCTAGCGAACTTTAAGTAAGGACATATATTTTCTTTTTGAAGTTGAGAATAATTTTGAGGTTTATTAGCCAATAATGGAAGTTAGGCCCAATGAGTTTATTGTTTTTCAAAATAATGTTTAGTGGATTCTATTAAGATTTTGCAAATCTTCAAAGGTAAAAAAGAGAATATAAGCATGTGATTGAATTTTGCTATTAAAAACATGTTCATAGACTTTCAAGCATATTTTTCTCCCACTATTTTATCAAATTCCTCACTCCCTTATGGAATTCAGAAAATCTCATTTCCTAGTGAGAATCAAGGTCTAAAAGGCATCATTTGCGGACCTATGCCTCATGAGACATCCATTAAAATCCTAAGATAAGCAACTTTTGCTAATTGCATCTCTATACAATACTTGATTTGTTTTGACTCACTTTTCATATAGATCCATGACTCATGCGACATCTACACTATTAGATGTTAAGTCATACCTATGAGTTAATCTTTAATTATAAAGTCCACAATGATATTCCATGATTCATGAGATAATGTCAAAGTGATTTTTAAATTAAAGTGCATCATATGCCGAAGCGAGCATAGCTTTCCTCTAATAAAGTGTCCCATGACTCATGAGTTAACACTAAATTAGGATAGCATCTCATGCTATCTCCCATTGGCGGAAGACTTGGATTAATTAAAACTCCTTTTAATTTATATTCAATTTGACTTAATATTTTGGATAGCTTAAACTTCTCTAAGTTGAGGGTTTTTCTTGTTTTGAAAGATCTCATTAATATTATTGTCTCTTATTTAGATTCTCTATATCCTAACCATGCATCTCATATATCAACAGGATAAAGAAAAGCATAAATATAAGTAAATGTGCTTAGCATGCTCCTAGGGTGGGATGACCATAAGCCCAACCAAGTAGTTCACTTAAAGCCATAGGTGCACTACTTAGTTGATTTTAAGTTAGTTGATTAGAACCTATCTATTACATAAATGTATCCCATATTTTCATGGGTCTTCAAGCCTCCTTGATCCTCTTAGCCTTCTTTCTCTCCTTGCAACATTTACAAGAAAAAAGAAATCCTCACCTCTAAAGTTCTACTCTCATAGCATTTACATGGTAGAAAATCAGGAGACATGCGAGCACCTATTTAATACAATCCTTTCAAATAACTTTGAAACAAATAAATCCAATTTAAAGGCACATGTTCATCCCTATTAAATGAACAATAAACAAGAATTGACATTCAATTCAACCAATTACATGCTTATCTCATAAACAATTAATCAATTGACAAAAATAACCATAACTCTTTATGCATCACATTTTCACACCTAATTGAAGATTAACTTGAACTTGACTTTAAAAGCAAGAAAAAATGTCCAACATTATTTTGAATCACTTACATAGCTTTTGTGCATCAAAATTTGCATGGAACGATGAAGATATGATAGGACAAAACTCAAAATAGCACTAAAATTAGTCCTTAAGCAGCTTTCTCGACATGAAGCTACCCGGCTAAACATGGCAGGTGGACACATCGTGCACCTACGATGCACCCGCACTTGGGCAGCCTGGCAAAACCCTTGCTAGGTAGGCGCCATAGGACCTATTTTGTGCATTTTCATGTTTATGCTATATCCAATCACTTGGATACCTCCATTTCATCACTCCACTCACATTTTAACAAATTTTCAACTTTTAAACACTTTAAAAGCTAGAAATTGAAGTGCTCAAACATAATTCAAAAATCAAATCTAAGTGAGAATCAATGTTCTCCAAAAATCTTCAATTAACTCCAATCCAATTAGATGCAAAAATAACCAAATCATGCTATATTAACATATAAAATCATCCAATGCAAAATCAACATTTAACATTATAAGACTTGAATTTAAATCATGCCAACATATGGAATAATACGTAAACACATATTGGCATATTCCAATTCAACACATAGAGCCACATACAAAATCATCCAAATACTCAAATTCATCAATTGAATCAAATGTTAAGAGATTAAGAATCAATTCTTCATATGAATCAATTCACTAAAATTCAAATTTCGGCATGAAAATGGCTCCAATACCACATGAAAGATAGAGATGGAATGGGATTCAAATATCAAAACCAAAAATAGGTAATAATTAAACCAAACATCACATACAAAATTTAAAATGTTAATTATTTATCAATATCATAATATTCATTTACTTTTGTGCATGGATTTATTTTATCGTGTTTAATATTATTAAATAATATATTTTACACATTATGTTTATATTAAAATACTAATAATATTTGGCTTAATATATAACATATATCAATATCATTAAAACATAAACTATAAAAATAATTTAATATGATTATTAGTTTTAATAAAATTTTATTGATTTAACTCTATTCATGCTAAATATTATCTATATGTAAAATATTTATTCAAAATATTTTATTAAAAGAAACATATAAATAAGTATAGGAGATAAATATAGAAAAAATGTGCCAATAAATATACTAAAAAATATTAAGATTGACATTATTGGCAATTTTAAGTGTTCATTTATCTAACTTTGAAAATTTTCAACTACACCAACAATATATTTATATAATCTCAAAGAAATTTATTTCATACATTTGAATTTTGAAAATGGATTCTCTATTATTGTATTAACTGTTGAAAAATTAAAAACTTTTAATTAAAAATTTTGATAATATAAAATAGAATTGAAAGATTATAGAAGTTGTTAGAAGTAATCAATCATATTTACAATACTTTAAATTCAAATTAAGATATTAGTTAAATTCTGAATACATGATTTATCTAAAATATTTTGCATGTGTAAAATTTATATTAAAAAGTAATTTAATTGACAAACTTTTGATAAGTTTTTCACTTATATATTGATCAATGCAAAACTATTCATTTTTCAAATTTTACCCTCTTTCACCAATAATAATAATAATAATAATAATAATAATAATAATAATAATAATAATAATAATAATAATAATAATAATTGTATATTTGATAATCTACAAAAATAGGTGTATTATCCATTTATAAGAAACAGGTAAGTTATAAAGTGGTTTTAAACAAATTATTGTACATAATAGATAATCATGGTTTTTAAATTGTTTTTTCCCTTGTGAAATATTGAATATAAATTATTTAAAAAAATTTATATTTTAAATGTTTTTTAAGGAGACAGTTATTTGATTATTATATAAATATAATTCAAAAATATATATTTCAACTAAAAATAAAGTGATTATATCTATATTATTTACAAAGATTATTAGATATAAAACTTAGTTTGCTTGTTTTGTTATGATCACTTTAGATAAACTTTTGAATTGCACTTAGAATAAAATTGCATAGTTAAATGAAAGAAAAAATATCTAATATAAAATTAACTTCAATAATTTTGTTTTATTAAGTTATTCAATTTTAAACATATATTTATTAGATAGCCTTAATTTGTCGACTTTGTGTGTCACTCTTTATCATGAAAAGGCACAAAAAACTATTTTTAACATTTAAAATAATAAAGCATGAAATATATATATGTATATTATATATAAAAAAATTTATTTGGTTATAATTTTTAAGTTTCTAATTTAATATACATGAACTTTTGTAGATAATTTATATATACTTTATTTATGTATGATTGAGAAATGAAATATTATTTATAAAAATATTAATATTATAAGTAAATATTTAGTTAATTAAAACATACATACCAAGTATAATTAAGTAAATTCCACAAAGAAATGCATGATTAAGTGACTGAGATATATATATATATATATATTAATCTAATTACAAAAATTTCATAAATAAAAGGAATAAATGTTTTCTTTATTCGTTTTATAGAAAAATTAGATTAATATCAACTACTTAGCAAAATGCCAAACTTTGAGAAGACTCACCATTCTAGATATATTATTCCAATATAAAATACATATAATAAAATTTTATCTAGAGAAATAAAAAAACATACATTAAAATTAATAACATATAAATGATGAAATATAATGCCTAAAAAGATGAAAAAATGATGAACAATATTGAAAACATAAGAACCTACTAAAATGGAAAAAAACTTAAATAAAAGGTGAAAATTGTAGGTAATTATTTTAAAAAGTAAACACTACACAATATAAAAATTAATTTACATATATAGGAAAAAAAATATAATGAGATCTCACTAATTTTTTCTGCTTGAATCGTTGTTATTTAGATTATCTACTTAAAACAAAAATGAAAGGAAAAGATTTCAAAATCTAGACTTATTGTATGACTAGCTTTTATTTGTCAAACTATTGATCATAAAAATAAAAATATTATGATTTTCACTTATCAATATTAAAAGGAATAGCAAAATATAAATATATATGATTATTTCTAATGCATTATTTTCGATGAACTATTGTTGCCTTCACCTAAGTTTTATTTATGCACTATTTTTTTGGTGAACATTTCATCATATTTACAATCAATTGTATGTTTTTTATTTCAAAAAATTTTGTACTCTTTATTTATTTATTTATTCTTTTGTGCATTTCAATTAGAGTGTTCATAAAAATATTTTGCAAATAAAATAAATATTCAATTAAAAACTAAATACTCAAAAATAATTTTATTAAATAAAATTAGAAATATAACTTAATATTTGTAAATTTTTAATTTAAAATAAAACTCCCTCATTCAAGCTTTTCTCCCAAAGGCTCGAAAAACGTATTTGATGCAGTGATGGATGAAAAATGAAGATTTTGAATAGATAATGTAGAATTTAAATGAAGTGAAGCATTTATTTGTTAGTTGTAACCCCCTAGAATTTTCTTGATTTGTACTAATTTAGTGCCATTAATTATATTTCTATGAATTTTAGCTTATTAGTTATTTTCAGAAGTTTTGTGGTCAATTTATAATTTTAACAAACTTGATTTCATTTTATTTGAAATTTTTGGGGGCAATTTGTAATTTTGGAGGACTTAATTGTGTAACTTGGAGAAAAGCTAGGATTTTCATGAAAGATATTTGTGGTCAAAGGCTTAATTTCATGCTCTTAGTTTTTCTGAGGACTTAATTGAAGGAGGGCTAACTTGGATGGACTTGATTGGAGCATGCCAAAATCTTTTGGGGGTTAAAATAAAAGTTTGGAAAATTGCCCTATAAATAGTCAAATTTCTATTTTCACCCCCCATTCCATTTCATTTCTTCACCTTGGCCATTTCGTTCCTCACCAACTACTTTTCCAACCGTGACCTCTCCCCTAATTCTAGTCAGTTTATCTTTATCCTCACGTTTCCAGCATCACAACCATACCTTATTCACCTATAAACCCCTTCATTTCACTAAGAATCGTGAAGATCTAACTGGACAGTGGCGGGGTGTGGTGGATGGCAGTAGAGCAAGGGTTAAATTAGACTTTTGGGCATAGAATTCGGTTGTGCTCAGCTTAGGGAAGCTGTTGGTAGCCTTAGTTAGAAGAGAGATGTGGTGGCAACAGTGGGAGCTTAGTGACCAGAGGTGGTGGCGCAACTTTTTCTTGGCTACTGTTGAAGGCTTTGTCAGTTGCAAAACTTAAATATAAATGGCAATTTGGATTCAGGAGGTTGAGTAGCTTCTAGGGGTGGTGGTCTACAAATTTTCCAGCAATGGTGGCTAGGGATAGCAGCGTGGCAGTCTTAAGGCAGAATCTGCTCCTTGGCATGACGATCACAGTGGTGGTCTCGATTGTTGAATATGAGGTTTCGATTGAGTGATTTGTGGATAAAGAATTAGAAAGGGGTTTGATTATATATACATGTTGTATTATATTGCTTGATGTCTTGTACCCTAGCAAGAATAATTTTATCACAGATTATATATATTCTTGGACCATGCATGGACAAAATATTAAATAATTGTGGACTCGAATGTGTTGTACTACTTGCTAAATTGGGATTTAATAAGTTTAATAAGAAATTAAACCTTAATTTGTGGATTTAGGACCTAAATAATAATTGCTAGGGTTAATTATGAAGAATTAAGCAATTATTGCAATTCGAGGTTAATATTGTGATACAATTAAGTGAAATCAATATGAAACCGAGATTTATTTTGGCAATATTAATCTTATTAGCAATTATTAGGACAATAGTGCTATTTAAGTTTTGAACTATCATGTTAATAAGTTAGTTAGCAAATTTTGATTTTAATAAGCATGATAATAATGTATTGGGAGTCAAACGTGGACTTTGACTATGATTATGCTCTTTTGGTTAGGTGATGAAGAGGTGGGTCTCAAGGATTAGTAAATTGCCATTTTAGGTGCATTTCCTAAGATAGCGAAGATGAGGGTCTGCCAATTTGGCCTTGTTATACTTACATGTTCTTATAGTATAACCCTTGTGGGGGTTAACTTGCCTGATTGTACTTGCTCATACTTGCTTGAATTATACTTGCTCATTTTATTGAAATCTGTACTTGATTGATACTTGTTCGTAATTGGTTACTTGATTTATATACCCTTGTGAGGGTAAGTACTTGTTCCACTCTATTGGGTCATTCTTGTTTGTTCAAGCGACCAGAACTCCTTTCTATCTTGATCGATACTTGTTTTGATTAGTACTTATCACTATTTGGTACTTGTTTCTGTTTTGAATTGATATCAGATGCCTTGCCAGCATACTCGCTTGTTTATATCCTATTATCTGGCCAGTTGGCTTGACTATACTTGCTAGTCATTTAAATATTACCTCATCAACAAATCCAATTACTTATTGCTACATGTTGTACTTGTTGTGCTTACATGGAAATAGTACTTGGATTAAGCGCCAATTCTATACGGAATGCTAGGATACATGAGACATGCCTTGCAGTCTTCCTAGGTGTCTATGATACACTAAACAGCCCACTTAGGTATCAATAATACACTACGCCATCAGCTTAGGTATGTATAATGTGCTATATAGTCTATATGGGTATTGTGCCATACAGCCTGCATAGGCACACCAATTGTATGCCAAGCTATCATGCTTTGGAAGTACTTGTTTGATTAATATAAGGTGAATTGATATGCATGTCTTAACCCATTCTGTTGGAATGCATATGCTATAAGGGTTTGTTTTCCCGTACTCATTTCTTGCTTGATTGTAATATGTTCTTGGAGCAATAAGGCTGAAAAGTTTCCTATTTGCTATTCTCATTCTTGCTTGAATCATAATTGTACTTGTATTGCTTGTTGAATTTTAAATCTGTTAAAATGCTCTTTTTCCTTAATAAAACTCTATTACTATTTGATATATTATCCCTCAATAAGTCCATTAGACTTATCCCTATCTCTCTTAATTTTGCAAACAAGATTGAGTAGGAATGAAAAGTTTTAATCTGGAATGAAGAGATACTTTTTTTGTAATAGACTAGGTGTGACTATGTCTATATAGGTTATCAAAATCTTATATGTGAACTTAGAGATGTTGAGATATGTCAATGTCAAGGTTGAAAAAGGCTACCTTGGGGTTGTATATATATGTTGTTGATCGTCTAAGAATTGAACCTTTGCATGAATGTTAATGTTTTATAGTAATAGTTAATATGAAATTTCTATTACTTATAGTTCAATAATATTTGGAAGAAACCTTTTTAGGCATATTGCTGGTATTACAGGTTCTAACTTAAGATTAAATTATTTTTATATCTCAACTTGGGTTTACCCTAAGTGGGGTGTCACATGTGGCATCGGAGCCTAGGTTTAGGTAACCTAGGCATTGAAAATGCAATAAAATTCATAGTGACCTTTGTTTGGGACAATTTGAATATGCATTGAGAGGTATGATAGGACTATTAGAGTATGACATGATTGCTAGAAGGTTATCAGATCCTAAGGCATTTAGAATAAAGATAATGTTGAAGAATTCAGAAAGAAACTTGCAGCGCTTAAGGAGAAAAAGTAACACCTTTCCCAAACATGCCAAAGGCCTGAAGCAAAGCTCTATGATATGCCCTGGACCATACAGAACAAAAGAATAGAAACATGCTGATGGAAGTCTACAAGCCGGGTGAGAGATTTTATGCTTGATAGGATGATGGAAAGTGTCGAAAGAGAATACATTCATGTAGGAATAGCAGCTAACCTGATTGAGAAGCTTCAAGAGATATGTATCCTAATGGAAGAAACGTTCAGAATACTAGAGGCTGAGTACAGAAGGACAATAGACGAGGCTCACTTGTAATAGAAGAGATTAGTAGAATGATAGTACACTACTACCAAGCCATAGATCAAGTGAATGGGGTAGGCATGGGCATCAACACTGAGGCAATACGCTCGAGAGTTTATCTTTTCTTCAATCAAGGACATCAACTGGGCATGCATATTCGGGAGAGACCAATTAGGGACCCAATAGAGGCACTTGCAGTAGATCCTATTGAGGGAGACCCTGAGAAAGACTCGGATGATGCTACAGAGGTTCCTAAAAAGCCTATCGAGATCAAGCGTGACGATGATGAAAGCCTGGAGATGTTGGACAATGTCGAAGATTCTGAATTTGATGTCACAAATGCCAAGGATCCAAATTAAGTGACCTGATAGCTATGTGCTTGCCAAATTTTGTGTATATAGACTAGTAGTATCAACAACATGTAGCTTGTAGCGTGGCTATCTTTGTTTTCTCTATTTGTATATGTGTATATATATATATTCACTACCACATCATTTTACTTCAACGAGGTGGTCGACTAATTTTACTCTTTTGAACTTGGATGTGACTTTTAACTATGTCAATATTTACTTAAGTTAATGACTTTTAAACTATTAAAGTTTTGTGATTTGATTTATCTTGTTCTCATTTTCTTTTGCTCAAATGATGTTTAGGTCATTGATAAGTTAAGCTTAATTTGCAACTTATGGATTGAACATGGGCATCTTAAGTAAGTAATAGCTTTTAGGGGTAGTGATGATATTCTAGTACCGGCAAGAATAGGTTTAAGAGAGAGACCTCTAAGTCATCAAGCTCATGTGCTTTACGCTCCTAGACGGGGGCATCTACTTATCCAAAACCAGTATCTAATAAGGAAGTTTCTCAAACTCCCCTAATGAATCAGCCAATTGAGGATCCTCTGATAGAGTTAGTACACTAAGTGAGGCAAAGACGTAGGCAACTAGCTCATCAACCAACAGGTAAAGCCAAAATAGTAGAAGCAGTTTTGGAAGATCAAGCTTTGGAATGGTTTTTGCAATTTCAACCCTCGAAATTCTTTAAAGACCTAGAAGATCATAAGGCAGAAAAATGTTGCAAGATTTAGACAACATATTCAAGACTTTGTAATAACCAAGTGCACAAAGGGTGTGATTTGCCACGGTTTTTTTAGTAAGGCCTATAAAGAGTTGGTGGAAAATGGTTGAACATAAATGGAAAAATGTAGGAACTTTCTAGACCTGGGAGAATTTTATTTAGGAATTCAAGGATAAGTCTATGCCTTTGGTGACTAAACAGGCAAAGGAAAGAGAATTTATGGATTTGATCCAAAGAAATCAGTCTGTTAGTTAATAGAAAGCCACATTTCATAAATTAGTACAATATGTCCCACATTTTCAAGGGGTGAGAGTCCATAGACTAGAAAATTCATATAAGGCCTACAGCTAGAACTAAAAAAAGGCTTGGTCATATGGGATTTGTAGAATTTCAATTTAGCTGTAAGCAAGGTTTTACAACTAGAATCAAAGTTGCAAGAAATTTGGAAGATTGAGGACATAAGCTGAAAAGGAAGACCACACCTAGGAGAGCATAGTGGCACAAGCAAAAAGCAGCCCAAACTCCAAGTTGAAAGTGCTTCTTAATAAAATCCACAAACTAACAAAATGACGAAATTAGATCAAGGTGAGGCACTGTTGAGGTGTGGATTCTATGGAGTATCAGGCCATGATGAAATGGAATGCTAAAAGAAATAAGGCAAACGCTTGTGTTATAAAGGAGTGATCAGCATTTGATGAAAAATTGCCCAAAAATAAGAAGTCCACCACCTGCTAGGAAAGGAAAACAAGTAGTAGAAATTAGTAGGAAATAGAAAATTCAGACTCGTACCTATACACTTATGGATGAAGATGCTCCCAATCTTAACGAAATAGTGGAACATATAGTTTCTACCTTTAATATTTTTAGTAAAGTATTATATGACCTTGGTGCCTCGTATTCCTTTATATTTGTTGCATTATCTCAAATTTTGAATACGCCACCCGATACTTTGATTTACTAGGTAAAGGTTAGAATGCCTTTAGGTGAAGAGTTAGCGATAGATATTATGTATCAAAATTGCTTGATAGGATTGGAGATCAAGTGTATACAGCCAATCTTATATAGATGCCCATATAAAGTTATGATTTGATATTTGGAATGGACTAGCTATATCGTCACCAAGCATAGGTGGATTGTTTCACCAAGTGCATCACACTTGGTGGGGCGATGTTAATATCTACATGCCACTCAGTAGATAACGCATTCCCAATACTAGTCATCTTGGCAATAGAGGCTAGATGTATTCTAATAGAAGGCGAGCAGGGATTTTTGGCATACCTTATTAATAAGCCTCGGACGTCATTAAACTTGAGAACATAGAGGTAGCATCATAATATCCGAAAGTATTTCTTGAAAAATTGAATTCACTGCCCCCGAATAAGAAAATTAAGTTTGTCATCCACACTCTCTCCAGACACATACTCTTCTCCAAGACTCCCTACCAAATGGCACTCGCCAAACTTAAGAAGCTGATGAATCAACTTCAAGGGTTATTGGAAAAAAAATTCATTAGATTGAGCACATCCTCGTAGGGAGCCCCAGTATTGTTCATCAAAGAAAAGGACAAGACCCTAAGGATGTGCATCGATTATAGGAAATTAAACAAGGTCACCATTAAAAATAAGTACTCTTTACCGCATGTAGAAGAATTATTTGATCTATTGCAGAGGTCAAGAATCTTCTCAAAGTTAGATTTGAGGTAGGGGTAGTCTCAATTGAAGATTAAGGACGAGGATATTCCTAAGACAGCTTTCAATTCTTGGTACGATCATTTTGAATTTGTGGTGATGTCTTTTGAGCTGACCAATGCACCAGCAGCTTTCATGGACTTAATGCACCAAAGTTCAGATAGTACATAGACCAGCTTGTAGTCATCTTTATCAATGACATTCTGGTGTTCTCCAAAGCTAAAGAAGAACATGCGAAACATTTGTACCTAGTTCTTAAGACTCTAACAAAAAATAAGTTGTATGCTAAATTTAGCAAGTGTGAATTCTAAATGGATAAAATGACCTTCTATAGCATGTCATTACCTAGAATAAATCAAAGTTGACCCCTCTGAGGTAGAAGTAATAGTCTACTGGAAGCAGCCTGGAAATGTCACAAAAGTTAGAAGCTTTTTAGGGTTAGCGGCTATTATCGAAGATTCGTTCAAGATTTCTCTAAGATAGTTGGTTCTTTAACCAAGTTGACAGAGAAAGATCAACCTTTTAACTAGAATGATGATTACAAGAGAAGCTTTTAGGAGTTAAAATAACGGTTAACTACGGCTCCTATCTTAGCTCTTCCAGGCGGCCTAGAGAGCTTTGTGGTGTATACAGATGCTTTTAACAAGGGGTTGGGATATGTATTGATGCAAAATGGGTGTGTTATCACCTATGCCTATGCCTCTAGGAAATTGAAACCCCATAAAGAAAACTACCCAACGCATGACTTAGAGTTAGCGGTAATTAGTTTCACATTGTCAAATGGACACATTACCTCTATGGTGGTACATTTGAGGTGTATTCTGACCACAAGAGCCTTAAGTATTTACAATCACAAAAGGAGCTAAATGTGAGGCAATACCAATGGATGAAGTTTTCAGGGGGACTATGATTTCTCCATCACCTATCACCCTAGAAAAGCTAATGTAGTAGTTGTTGTATTAAGCCAAAAAATTGGGTTGGCTTGTCTATAAGCAACGGGAACATCCAAGAACCAAAATTTAGGTTCTATGCTAAGACTAAAATAGAATGCTTGGGTTGCTGGAACAAAGGTACAACCAAAACTATATGATAAATTATGACGAGCTCAAGCCAGAGATGAATGGATATTGAGATAAATGAAAAGTGTCAAAAGTGCTAAAGGATCAAAGTTCAATGTTGATAATCAAGGTACCTTCATATTCTAGAAAAGAATATATGTTCCAGAAGAAGTCAAGGAAAAGCTGTTGAAGAAAACACATAAGATAAGATATACGATACGTCCCAGGGGAGCAAAAATGTATCAAGATTTAAACAAATAGTTTTATTAGAATGGGATGGAAAAAGATACAACAGATTATGTGCAGAAGTGCCTAACTTGTCAGCTCATGAAGATAAAATACCAACAACCGTCAAGGTTGTTGCAGTCACTCCCAATTCTTGACTGGAAGTGGGAACAAGTGACCATAGATTTTGTGACTGGTCTACCAATAACCTAGGGAGGATATGATAGTGTATGGGTTGTAATAAACTACTTAACCAAGTTAGTGCATTGTTTTGTCAATTTGAACACATTATCAGGTCAAAAAACTAGTAAGGCTGTGTGCCATGGAAATTGTTCACGTACATGAGGTCTGACCAGCATTGTATCAAACCAAGATCTAAAATTTATGTCAAGGATTTAAAAGAGTCTACAAGAGCATCTGGGAACAAAATTGAGGTTCAATTCTATTACCCATCCCAAACAAACTGACAATCAAAATGAGTTATATGAATTTTGGAAGATATGCTAAGGGCATGTGTGCTAGACTTTGGAGAAAGTTGGATATGGCACCATCCATTGATCAAATTTTCCTACAAAAATAGCTATCATTCTATAATTCAAATAGCACTATACGAAGCCCTATATGGTAGGAATGTCGATCTCCAGTACACTGGGATTTGGATGAGCACAAAGGCAACATTGATTACTCACCAAGTACTATAAGACCTGAGTTAATACAAGTGACAATTGAAAAAACATAAGTAACCAAGCAAATACTTAGAGGAATGATTTGGAGTTTGAAGTCAGAGATCAAGTATTTCTCAAATTTTTCCCTAGAAAAGGAGCCAAAAGAATTGGTAAAGGTAGGAAACTTAGTCTGAGATATGTTGGGCCCTATGAGATATATAAGAGGATAGGACTAGTTGCATATCATCTTGTGTTACCCCAAGATCTAAGAGGAATACATGACGTCTTCTATGTATCACAACTTTGGAAGTACTATCTTGACCCTTCTCACATCATATCATCGAAATGCAAACAATTGAAAGATGATCTAACATATGAAGAGTAACTAGTACTTGTCTTGGATCGACAGGTCCGTGAGCTCTAAAATCAAAAGATTCCCAAGGTAAAGGTCTTGTGGCACAACCATAATGTCAAGAAAGTAATATGGGAGAGAGAAAATTTCATGTGCTAATAATATCTTGAACTCTTCCGACTTGTAGGTGAGAATCTAAGGACCAGATTCTTTTAAGGGGGGAGTTTGTAATGCCTCCAAAATTTTCTTAATTTGTACTAATTTATTGCCTTTAATTGCATTTCTATGAATTTTAGCTTATTAATTATTTTTAGAAGGGTTGTGGTTAATTTATAATTTTAAGAAACTTGATTTCATTTTATTTGAAACTTTTAGGGCCAATTTGTAATTTTGGAGGACTTAATTGTGTAACTTAGAGAAGGGTTGGGGTTTGCATGGAAGATATTTGTGGACAAAGGGCTTAATTTCATGCACCCAGTTTTTCTGAGGACTTAATTGAAAAAGGGCTAACTTGGAAAGACTTAATTGATGCATGCCAAAATCTTTTGGGGGTCAAAACCAAAGTATGGAAAAATGCCCTATAAATAGTCAAATTTCTATTTTTGCCCCCCCTCCCCATTCTATTTCATTTCTTCACCTCAGCCAACCCTCATTCCTCATCGGTGATTTTGTCAACCATGACCTTTCCCCCAAATCTTCTCTATTTATCTTCATCCTTGCATTCCTAGCATCACAACCATATCTCATACACTTATAACCTCCTCAATTTTGCCAAAAATTGTGAAGACCTAGCTAGATAATGGCAGAGCAGGGGCTAAATTGGACTTCTAGGCATAGAATTTGGTTATGCTCAGCTTAGGGAAGCTGTTGCTAGCCTTAGTTGGAAGAGAGATGTGGAGGTGACGGTGAGGGCTTAGTGACCAAAGGTGGCGGCGCAGCTTCCTCTTAGCTATAATTAAAGACTTTTCTAACTACAAAACTTAAATATAATTAGGAATTTGGATTTAGAAGGTTGAGTAGCTTTTGGGGGTGGTGGTCTACAAATTTTTCAATAGTAGCAATGGTGTTAAGGCAAAATTTGTTCCTCAATGTGAAGATCACAATGGTGGTCTCAGTTGTTGAATTCAAGGTTCTAATTGAGTGATTCATGGGTAAAGAATTAAAAAGGGGTTTGATTATATATATATACATATTTTGTTGTATTGATTGAAGTCTTGTACCTTAGCAAGAATAATTTTATCATGGATTATATATATGCTTGGACCATGCATAGATGGAATATCACATAATTGTGGACCTGAATGTGTTGTACTACATGCCAAATTGGTATTTAATAAGTTTAATAAGAAATTAAAACTTAATTTTTGGATTTAGGACCTAAACAATAATTGCTAGGGTTAATTATGAAAAACTAAGCAATTATTACACTTCTACGTTAATCTTGTGATAAATTATGTAATTACGGACTAGTCCATATTTTGATAAGTGAAATTGATATGAAACTAAGATTTATTTTGGCAATACTATTCTTGTTAACCATTATTGGGACGATAGTGCTATTTAAGCTTTGAAATATCATGTTAATATGTTAATTGGTAAATTTGGATTTTAATAAGCATGATAGTAATGTATTGGGAGTTGAACATAGATTTTGATTCTAATTATGCTCTTTTAGTTAGGTGACAAAGAAGTGGGTCTTGAGGACCAGTGAACTGCCGTTTTGGGTGCATTTCCTAAGATAACGGAGGTGAGGGTTCTCCATTCTAGTCTTGTTATACCTACATGTTCTTGTAGCATAACCTTTCTGAAGGTTAACTTGCCTAATTGTACTTACTTGCACTTGTTTGAATCATACTTGCTCGCATTGTTGAAATCTATACTTGATTGTGTACTTGTTCATAATCGATTACTTAATTTTGTATACCCCTATGAGGGTTGGTACTTGTTCCATTTTGTTGAGTCGTTCTTGTTTGTTCTGGTGCCCAAAACTTACTTATATCTTGATCAATATTTGTCACTGTTTGGTACTTGTTTCAATCTTGAATTGACATTAGATACCTAGCTAGCATACTAGCTTGTTTGCATGCTGTTATTTGGTCGATTGGCTTAACTGTATTTGTTAGTCATTCAAATATTGCCTCATCGGCAAATTTGATTGCTTGATTAGTATATTGTACTTGTTGTACTTGTTGTGCTTGCATGGTGATAGTACTTGGATCGAGTGCTAATCCTATGCAAAATGTTTGGATACATGGGACACGCCTTGCAATTTGCCTAGGTGTCCACAGTACAATAAGTAGGCCACTTAGGTATTAGTGATACGCTAAGTAGTCCGCTTAGGTATTCACAATACACCATACAGTCTGTATGGGTAGTGCGCCATATAGCTCGTATGGGTACATCAATTGTATACCAAGCTATCACACTTTGGAAATACTTGTTTGATTGGTCTAATGTGAATTGATATATATGTCTTAACTCGTTCTATTTGAATGCATATACTATGAAGGTTTGTTTTCCCGTATGCATTTCTTGCTTGGTTGTAATTGGTTCTCGGAGCAATAAGGGTGGAGAGTTTCCTATTTGCAATTCTCTTTCTTGCTTGAATCGTAATTGTACCTGTATTACTTGTTGAATTTTAAATCTGTTAAGATGTTCTATTTCCTTGACAAATTTCTAATATTATTTGATATATTATCCCTTACTAAGTCTATCGGACTTACCCTCACCTCCCTTAATTTTGTAGATAGGATTGAGTAGGAACGAAAAGTTCTTATCTTTAAAAAAGAGATGTTTTTTTATAATAAACTAGGTGTGCCTATGTCTGTATGAGTTATCAAAATATTATATTTGAAGGGTAAGCAACTTTTGCTAGTTGCATCTCATGCAACTTTTGATATATTTTGCCTCATTTTTCATATAGACCCACGTGACCGTGTGCCATATATATTACTAAGTGTTAAGTCAAACCCACCAATCAAATTTTATCTCAAGACGGCCTCACGACATCCCCCGTGATTGAGTGCCAATGCGTAAGGGTTCCCAAGTCAATGGTGTATCTCATGCTAAGTATATGCTCACAACTTTCCTCCCAAGTGTGACCCCCATAACCGAGTGCCATCACACAAAATTGGAAGCATCATTATGGTATACACTATTGGTGGAAGGCTTGGATTAATTAAAACTCTTTTAATTTGTATCCATTTTGACTTAAATTGAAATTACTTAGACATTCTAAGTGGAGGTTTTTGCTTACAAAGATCTCATCATTTTATCTTCTTATTTAGGTTCTCTATATCCTAAACATGCATCTCATACATCAATAGGATATGGAAAGCGCAAATAAGTAAATAGTCAGGCATGCTCCTAGGGTAGGATGATCATAAGCCTAACTAAGTGATACACTTAGAGCCATAGGTGCATCACTTCAGTTGATTTTAAGTAGGTTGCATTAAACTAAACTATTACATGAGAGTATCCTATACATTCATGGGTCTTCAATTGGCCTCCATGTCTCCATTGGACTACTTACTTGCTCCATGCAACATTTACATGAAATGAAAATCCTCACCCCTACAAGTTCTACTCTCATAACCTATACAATATAGAATAAGAGACACGCAAGCCCCATTTAATACAACCTATTTCAACAACTTTGAAACAAATAAAATCAATTTAGAAGGCTCATGATCATCCTTATACATTTATCATTCATTCAACAATTAAATGAACAATAAATAAATCTAGAATTAATAATTAATTCCATCAACTAAATGCTCATTTCATAAACAAATAATTGAACCAAGCATAATACTAATGCCATTAATAGGAGATCAACTTTAACCAATTTTCAAAAGCATTCAAATATGTCAAACATAATTTTTTAGACATAGCACAACGCTTGTGCAACCAATGTGTGTAGTACAAAAACTTGTTAAGCATTAAAGGAGTTGAGAAAACAACTCAAAGCTCACCAAATACACCCAAGGAGTTGAGAACCATCATTGCTCTATGCGTGCCATGCAAATATAGTTTTTTCATCTCCTATCCCCCAAAAAAGGCTTAGGACAAGATATTTATCAGCTCCTCATTAACCTCAATACTATGCCTCTATTCTCAATGTTCAAATCCATTTGTGTGACCTTACCTTTGGAAAACTCTTTTCCAAATTATCACACCACCTTGCCCAATGATTTCTTAGAATCGATCATTATAGAACACATAGGAGATGTACTCGCTCTTGGATCTCACAAACCTCCTTGCCAAGTAGCTCATATCTAATCTCAACCTGAAAGACCCGCTAAAGGATCAAAGATGAGTCAAAACATGAGAACCAGACACAAGATTACCATGGATCCTCAGGTCGGAGGACTAATAATATGCACTAGTATAAGCATGAGAATTAGGCACTACTGACTTGCCACTTCGGTTATCTAGTAGATTCTCCGGTGGGTCTTTAATACTTTGTTCTTTAACAAGCACCCACTAATATGCACCTGTATCTCATACAGTTACTCATAGAGCGGAACATTCTCCAACTCTTGGATTAATGCATCATTAGTGCAAGTATATCCTAATCTTAGATGCCCCGTGTCATAAGATCCTATGACTTGAAAGTTTTAAGATCACGACTATGTTTCATGGTCACCAAACTAAGTCCTACAATCTAAGGTGATCTAAGGGCTTTATCCAAATGCAAGTGAAGTATAATAAAGCATAAGATGAAGGTGGCTATATTAAGAATATCATTCAATCAAAATTGCTTTACAAGGAAATAGTGTGTATAAGGCCAATCCTATTGGCTTGCAGGGCACTATTCCAATAGGTTTGTTTTCCCATACTCATTTCTTGCTTGATTGTAATTTTTTCTCGAAGCAATAAGACTAGAGACTTTCCTTTTTGCTATTCTCTTTCTTGCTTGAATTGTAACAATACTTGTATTGCTTGTTGAATATTAAATATAATAAGATGCTCTCTTTCCTTGATAGATTTCTATTACTATTTGGTACATTATCCCTCACTAAGTCCTTTGGACTTACCCCCATCTCCCTTAATTTTGCAGACAGGATTGAGGAGGAATGAAAAGTTCTTAATCTTGAATAAAGAGATGCTTCTTTTGTAATAGACTAGGTGTTTTTATGTCTATATGGGTTATCAGAATATTATATGTGAACTTAGAGATGTTGAGATATGTTAGGGTTGAAAAAGGCTACCTTGGGGTTGTATATATATGTTGTTGATTGTCTAAGAATTGAACCTTGGCATGAATGTTATTATTTTGTAGTAATAGCTAATATGAAATTTTCACTACTTATGGTTTAATGATATTTAAAAGAAACCTTTTTGGGCCTATTGTTGGTATTACAGGTTTTGACTTAAGATTGAATTGTTTTGATATCTCAACTTGGGGTTACCTTGAGTGGGGTGTCACATTAGTAGAATTTTTAAATAATTTATAAATTATTTTCCTATCTCACTATTGAGATGTGTCTTCATATAAATAGAATCTTTGCTATGTGCTGACTGCATTAAAAATAAATTTAACTATTCAAATATTTTTATTTTTTCAATAATATTTATTTTACTTTATGTAATTAAATAACATAAAAAAAATTTAAGATTTTTGAAAGAAAACTTATTAGTTAGTAATAAACAATGGATGATTTGTTTAGTCAGGGAAAAAGAGTACCATTTTTGTAATATTGTTTGGGATCATTAGCACAATTTTTGTTTCATTTTCTTGTTTCAATGCACATTATTGAGTAATAAAAATCCTGCGTATTCTTTCAAAACAATTATACAATTAATGGAGATTTTAATTGAAAATTTTAACTCTTGATGAAAGTTAATATAATTTGACCAAATTTTTAAAAATCTTGTATAAAATATATATTTAATATGTTGTATAAGCAAATTATATTTTTTGAAGTATAAAAAATATTTTGTTTGATCTTAGTAATAATGAAAAAATTATAGTGACAATTATGATAACGCTGGAGGATTTAAAATATTAATTATTTCTCAGTATAGTAAGATATATTTATTTTTGTTTATATACTTACTTTATCATTTGTAAGATCATACTCAAATTATATGTTTATACACATTATGTAAATTATTGAAAAATAATAATTAATTTTTTCAGTACTAAAATAAATATATAACAAATATCAATTTTACTAAGCACAAAATGTATAAATAATTTAATATGATTGTTAGTTTCACAAAAACTTTAGTGATATAACAATATTTCTACCAAATATTATGTATATCATATTCTTCTGTAAATTCTTATGAAACAAAAGATATGTGTAAAAATAAATGTATATGACATAAACATTAAAAAATGTGCAAATAAATGCAGATTGGATATTATAAATTTTCTGATATGATTAATTAAGCCCACAAGGGTAGAAGAATAAAAGAACTAACAAAAGCTAATGGATCAAATATGGAGAGCCCCAAATTAATTTAGCACATCAAGAAGAGCAACAAAACCCTAATGGATCTAAGTACATTAAGAAATAAACTATAAATTCTAAACCCTAAAGAAAAACTGGGCACAAGAAATCATTTGCAAGGATTCAATAACTTTTGAGAACCTTTGACAGTTGAGAACTTTTTATACTGTGTTCTAGAGAAAAAGAACCAAAACCTTGCTGATTACCATAAAGGACCCTGACTCCATTTCCATACAGTATCATCTTGGTGCCACCTGTGGGGACTCTGAACAATGAACAAAGAATACTAAGAATGTAGATGAGGTCTAGAGCTCGAGATTCCAGTAATCAAGTGATCTAGAAATTAGAGAACATGGAGAACCCTCAACTTGAAGCACAATCATGTCTAGGTTGGAGCTTACCCCAAAGATGTAGGTGATACCTAAAGAGATGCAAGTGAAGCATGCACTAGCTTGTGGAGATCCTATTTTACAAATAACCTAAGAGGTCTTGAAGACCCTATAAGAGAATATTTATGCTAGCCATGCCTATCGTGACTAAAGTTCTGACTCATTCAATAATACCCTAACCTTTAGAAGGAGCTAGGAACCAATACTTACCTTTAGCCATTTCGTTTCCCTCTTGAAGTCCGTTTTACTTAACTATCTTAGTAGGGGCACTCCTCCATGTACAAAGATAGCCAACCTACCAGAGCTAAATTGCATAACAAATTCGCAAAAGCATCTAGAAAACTTTATGAGTGAAGTTACACATTGCAAACTATTTCAAACCACATTCACAAAGTGTGCCTTGGTGTAGTTCAACTAGATGCTAACTAGATCTATCATAGGATGAGAGCCATTGACGCAGTGCTTTGTCCAAAATTTCTCCATCAACTATAGATACCTAAAGATGGCAGCATATCTGCTTAACATCAAGCAAAAAGATGAAGAATCTTTAAGTAATCATCTTACCATTTCATCCAAGAAGTACATGAGATTCCCCATATTACTCAAGAGCTCCTACCCAGCATGGTCCAGCAAACCTAAAGCACCTAAAGTTTTGGGAGTCGATTGTTGGAAAATCCCCTGCTAATCTAGAAAAAATCCTAGTGTGCGCTAAGAAACACATCAAAATTAATAAAGGTGTGACCACTTGAGATGCCAACAAGTGCAAGACACGCAATGAAAGAGACCACAATAATAAGAAATAAAGAGATTGAAGGTGCAGTTTTGCTCTAAATATTTGCCACCTACACACCACTTACTGCTCATAGAATAGAGAATTCTAACTGTGGCACTGTAGTGTGGCCTCATCTAACACCCTTCTCATAACAATAAAGAAAGACCCAAAGAAGTGAAAATTTGATGAGTATTTCCACTTCTACTACAATGGCAGACATACCATGAAGAAATGCAAGCATCTAAAAATGAAATTGAGAGGTTGATCTAAAAAGGATGCCTTAAAAAATATGTTGCACAAAAGCCAAATAACCTTAAAAAAGGCCTAACAGCTAGAGAAAGTAAGAACTACAAGTGGTGACTGGATGAATGACCTCAGTATATAGACTAGAAGTGCCAACATGACTTGGAGACCTTCCTTATGGCCAGCATCATCTTGGTAATCTTAGGAAGACTAGCCAATGGAGATATCACCACTGCGAGGAAAATGCTAGTGCAAGCAATGAGACAGATGCAAGCTCATGTAGTTGATCTTATTTTGGAGGTTTTTGAAATGCATCCTTAGACAACCAACATCACCTTTGAAGAAGGGGATCTAGAGTGTGAATGAGAAGAACATAATGATGCATTAGTGGTCTTTGTATTTCTTACTATCTTCTGGATGAAGAAAATACAGGTAGATAGAAGTAGCTTTGCTAATATCCTATTCCATAATGCATTTCTCTAGCTAATAATAGATAATGCTCAATTGCAAAAACAAAAAACTCTTTAGTAGGGTTCAGTAGCAACATCATTAAAGCACTTCAAGAAGAGCTGCTATCTCTTTATCTAAACATGCATCCCAATCGAATGAAAAAAATGGTAAAGTTTTTGGTGGTCAGGACCTCATTTGTTTGCAACTTAATCCTTGGAAAACCTATCTAAAACTTGTTCCAACTAGAAATCTCTATGTATCATATGAAGCTAAAGTTTCTTATACCAAGCAAAACTAGTGCAGCCAGAGAGTGCCATGCCAATACCTTGAAAAACATCAAAGCTCCTATTACAATACTAATCTAGCAAAATACTTAGAGATAGTGAAAAGAAAAATAAAAGCAAAAGTGTGTTACCAGACAGACATCATGGTGACGTTTGTTCATGGAGACTCCATCCAATCTGCAAGAATGGGCTACTATTAGCGCTATTTCATTTTATTTGTTTCTTTAATAAATTTTGATTAAGTATTTAAGATTTACCTTTTCTTTTCTTTGAGGAATAGATTTTCTTCTAAGTAATCTATGTTTTTAAAACTAAATAAAGTTAACCCCTCCTCCACTGCTAGGGTGGTTGAAATATAATATTGATGTAGTTGTTTCCTCAAATAATCAAAGATTTAGTTTAGGTGGTGTTCTCCATAATGATAAAAGCTAATTTTGAGCTGTACTTGTTGTTCCCCACCATATAGACATTTCTCTTTTATTGGTAGAGGCTTTATGCTTTCGAGAAGCCTTGAGTTGGATCAAATAACTTGGTCTCTCACATGTTCTGTTTAAGCTAGATATGCAAGTAGTAGTAGATGTTGTGTTAAACAATTCATTTGAAGTTTTTTATTTTTGTCCAGTTATTGATGACTTTAAAACGCTCCTATCTTAGTTGAGACATTTAGCAAACCAGGTTGCTCATGTTATGGCAAAAACATATGTACCTTTGTTTGAACTAATTGTGGGGAGAATCATCCCCCAACTTTTCTTTATGATATTCTCATTTTTATTTGAAAAAAATGTTTAATTTTTTAGGGTAAAAAAAATTAAAGTTAACCCACTTGGGGATGGCACTCCTGTACTATTGTTATTTGCATAGATGAATTAATAAATTTTACCTTTTTTGTATTACTATGTCTTAACATTGATTAAATTACTTAAAGTACTTGCATACCGCTTTCTAAAGCACATTTGAATTATTTGAGGTGTTTGTGCACCACTCTTTAAAGAAAACTTGAACTACTAGAGGCACTTATTCATCACTCCCCATAGCACAGTTAAATTATTTAAGGTGCTTGCATAGTGAATCTCTATGAAGCATACCCTGTTGAAATAGTACCCTGCAAGCTAATGAGATTGGCCTTGTAAACTATTTTCTGGTATATATAATCCTGATAGAATGATATTTTTAATATGGCCATCTTCATCTTATGCTTAGTTTCACTTCACTAGCATTTGGATGAAGCCCTTAGATCACCTATGACTATAGGACTTGGTTTAGTGATCATGTTTCACATAGCCGTGATCTTAAATCTTTCAAGTCATAGGATCTTATAAGAGAGGGCATCTAAGATCTAGATGACTTGTAGTAATAATGCATAAATCTAAGGGTTGGAGATTGCTCCATTCCATAAGCAATTATATGAGATATGGATACATGTTGGTGGCTGTTTGTCAGAGAATAAGGCACTGAAGACCCACCAAAGAATGCACTAGATAGCCATAATGGTAAGTCGGTAGTGGCAAGTTCTTCTACTTACGATAGTGCATATTATTAGTTATTTGACCTAAGGATCCATGGTAACCTTACATCTAGTTCCTATGCTTTAACTCTTCCTTGACCACCTAACGGGTCTTTTAGGTAGAGATTGGTTATGAGCTAATTAGCATGGAGGTTTATGAGATTTAAGATGGATTCTAACTGCTCGATGTTGTGAAGGGTGAGTACATCTCCTATGTGTTCTATAATGATCGATTCCTAGAAATCCTTGTGCAAGGTGGTGTGATAATTTGGAAAATGAGTTTTCCAAAAGTGATGTCACATAGTAGGGATCAAACATTGAGATAGAGACACAGTATCAAGGCTATTATGAAACTGACAAATATCTTACCCTAGGTCTCTTTTAAGAGATAGGAGATAAAAGGATCATATCTGCATGATATGTATAAAGCGATAATAGTTCTCCAAAATATTCATTTTGGCCAATTAATTGGGCTCCATAGGCTTGAGGTTAGATATTGACCATGGAGATTGGATACTCTTCAATTAATAAAATTAATTGAATCGAGTTGACTAGTTTAAAAGGAGTTTTAAACTAAAATAAATATAAGATATTTAAAAGTTACAATGAGTTGTGAGCCCATGTCCAATGAATGGTAGAACCTGTTGGGTCACACACAAAATTTAATTAGCTTCATAATTTTAGGAGAAAATTTTCTAAGTGTTAGAAATGACCTCTCCTAGTGGACTAATTTTTTATACCAAGTTTGAAGGTCAATTTTAGCTTGATTAATTTAAGTATTAAGTTAATCAACTAATTTAAGGAGTTAAATTAGACCAATAATTAAGAATTTAATTATTTAGTGCCAACATGACCATCAATTGACCAAGTTGACATAAAGAGTTAAGCTAACAAAATTAAGCTTAAGGAGTTAAGCTAATTTGACTTAAAAAGTTAAGTCAAAGGATAATTAATTAAATTAAAGAGTTTAATTTAATTAATTGGGAAAAGTAAATTTTGGAGAGAAGACTCAAATGAGATTTGAAATGGCATCTTAATTAATTTGAAATGAAATTCTAAATATAATTAAGATGCAAATGAAATTCAAATGAGATTTGGATTCAAATTTTGCTACCTTAGCAACCCCATATGGCCACCACCACCACCACCCCCCAATACATTGTATGATGTAAACTTGGCATCACACATTTTGAGCAACTATATGTAGATATACAAAGAGGAAGTCATGCATATGCTTATTGGTGTGAAGAAATAGATTCTTCGTTTTCATCCAAAATCACTTGCAAGCTAGCATTCATGTGTGTTGAAAGCTAAGCTTTCTTCTTCTTCTTCTTCTTCTTCTTCTTCTTCTTACCAAAAATTTGGCCTCCACCATTAGCAAATCTATGGTCTTACTCCTATTCATAGACTAGAGATATAGGAAGATCTCTTTGGTGTATGGATCTTTAAAATAGAGGTAAGGTGTGTGACTAGCTCATTTCTGGAGATCTACCCGCACGAGGTCTGACTTGGCGATTATCTCAATAGAGTTCCAGACGTTCAATTGATCTAAAATTTTAAATGGAAGTTATCCAAGGTGTTTATAGCTCCAGATATTTTTTCAAAATTTTTGGAAGTGATTTGACAGGGCAATTGTCACAATCTTTTAGTTGTGCCACTATCAAGCAGATTCGAGAACTAGTGATGTGTTCACTTGCCACTTCTAGGATTTACTCTTCAAGGTAGTCCTCTATTGAAATTTGAATTATAGGCATGATTAGATCCTTATTTTGCTTGTAGGCATTAGATGCTTTCATATTTTGAAGTTTTGATTTTAGATCCTAGTGCCTTACTAGTCTTCAAGTGGTATCGAAGCCAAAATCATGCTTAGATTTGGATTTTATTTGGTTGATTGATTCATGTGATGGATTAATCTAGATCACAAAATTCTTGATTCAACTAATGGATTGGAGTATTTTGTTGATTTGCATGTAGCTCCTTGATTGGTGAATTAAAAACATGCTATTATGTGATTTAAGTGTTAATTCATGTAATTAATATGCTTTAATTCATAGTGATTAATGTTGAAAGTTGATTTGGCTTTAATTGGTGTTATAACATGATATAGCATGTTGAATTATGGTTGAAATATTTTTGGTCATTTTTGGATCCAATGAGATTGGAGTTTAGTTGGAAATTGTATGGTGAATTTGATTCTCACTTAAACTTGGATTTTTTAAGCATGTTTGAATACTTAAATTTTCAATTTTAAAATGAGTTTTAGATCTGAAAATTGATTCATAATGTGTGATTTAATGTTGAGAAAGTTTTATATAATTTTTTGTGCACAAAAATTGAGCTAAAAATTGACTTGACTAGCCTTTGACTCCAGAACAAGGGCTACCAGCCAGCTTTGAGCAAGCTGCCAGGGTAGTAGCCAAAAGCTACTACCCAATGGCGTGCTCAGGTCAGCCAACAACCACTGGTTGGGGTTTGGGTAGGTCTTAAGCTATTTTTGGGCTCTTTAAGTGATTAAAAATAATGTTAAATCATATGTTATGGATGCACAAGTGTTGTGCAAGTTCTCAAAATAATGTTTGATATTTTTATTGCTTCTTAAAACTTGTCTAAGTTAATCTCCAACTTGTGGCATAAATGTTATGCTTGGTTCAATTATTTGTTTATGAGATAAGCATTTAATTATTGAATTAATTGTTAATTCTAGATTTATTTATTGTTCATTTAATTGTTGAATGAATTATGAATGAATAGGGGTAATCATGAGCCTTTAATATTGATTTTATTTGTTTCGAAGTTGTTGAAATGGGTTGTATTAAATGAGACTTGCATGCCTATCTTGTAAAAGTTATAAGATTAGAAACACCAAAAGTGAGGATTTTCATTTCATGTAAATGTTGCACGAAGCAAGGAGTCCTATGAAGGCATGGAGACTTTTTGAAGACCCATGAATGTATGGAATACAATTATGTAATAGTTTAGTTTAATCAACCCACTTAAAATCAACTAAAGTGATACACCTATTAAGCTCATGGTCATCCCACCCTAGGAGCATGCTAGGTGCATTTACTTATTTACGCTTTTCATATCCTATTAATGTATGAGATGCATCTTTATGATATAGAGAACCTAAATAAGAAGATAAAAATGATGAGATCTTTGCAAGCAAAATCTCTCCACTTAGAATGTCTAAGTGCGTTTTATATATTAAGTCAAAATGGATACAAGTTAAAAGAGTTTTAATTAATCCAAACCTTTCATCAACAGTGTGTGCCATAATGATGCTATTGATTTTGTGCGATGGCACTTGGTCTCAGGGGTCACAATTAGGAGGAAAGTTGTGAGCATATACTTAGCATAAGATGCACCTTTAACTAGGGAACCCTCACACATTAGCACTCATAAGGGATGTCGTAAGACCATCTTGAGATAAAGTTTGATTGGTGGGTTTGACTTAACCCTTAGTAGCATAGATAGCACACAGTCACGTGGTCTATATGAAAAATGAGGCAAAATATATCAAGAGTTGCATGAGATACAATTAGCAAAAGTTGTTTACCCTTCAATTGCTCGTGGAAGGCACTCTATCATGGGGGTCCATTGGCAAGTCATTGGGGTCTTGATATGATTTCCAGAATTTTTCTTGGGGGTGAAGGATTTGATAAAATAGTGGAAGAAAAAGAAGCTTGAAAGATTATGATCATGTTTTAATAGCAAACTTAATCACATACATATTCTTTTTTTGCCTTTAAGGATTTGTGAAATCTCAAGAATGGCTAAAATTCCACTCAACGTTATTTTGAAAATCAATAAACCAATCAGGCCTAACTTCCATGATTAACTTAACCTCAAAAATCATTTTAGATTCTTACAAGTAGATATACATCCTATATCATAGTACTCCTAATTCCTTTGGGATTAAAGTAGATCTAGAGACACGTGAAAAGTTCACGAATTGGATTTAGGATCATCCTATCCCTTAGTCTCATGATAGCATCTATAAACTTTAAAAGTCTCAAGGAAACATGAATTGTAACTTGGTTAAACTTTACAAAGAGTTGAAAATCAAATGAGGTATGAAAAGTTCATACTATCAAAGGAGATTTTTTAAGCTAGGATGGATATGACCTCATGTGTTATCAACTACGGTCTAAAGATGATTAGGCTAGGAGACACTTTTCAACTTGGACATAGTGATGGACAATGACCTCCATGAGGATTTAATCTTCACATACTCGCTGATTTTTATTGATCAAAGTGTTGATCTAGAAGAAGACTACCATGACAAAGGTAAACATTTGACATTTGTTTCCTCCTCCAAGTCTATGGGCTCTAGGGGTTCTAAAAAGGGAGGTAAAAGGAAGAAATGTTCTTCCTCAAAGAGAAAACAACTATCAAAGGCATCCAAAAGAGTCAAAAGATTATAGAGAAAATAGTTAATATTATTTGTTTCTACTTGGGCAAAATAGGCTATTGGAAGCTATTTGCAATAGTTACCTTACAACCCTTAAGAAGGTTATATACTTTATTGAAGTGCATTTTAGAATAAATTCTTCCTCATGGATATATGATATCACATGTGGTTTTTTTCTTTATAAGTTGTTATGAAGAATAGAAAGAAGAATAAAACTAAGTGATGTAAATATGATACACCACCTTGTCTAAGGAGAAAGAGTTGTGTCCAAAGCCCAAAGCATACAATAAGTTAGACTTAGAGAATTCCATACTTGTGTTGAACCTTTGTTATAAAGTACCATATATTGTTGAGAACATTATTTCAATTCCTATTCTAGATAGCAAAGGATCTGATCCTTTTATATCAAATGGGAGATTGTAGGCATTAAAGAATGGGTTCTTTAATTGCCCTTAGTATACTTAACTAAGGATTGTTAATATTGGATTCTCAACCATCACTAATGCACTAGTAATTAAGGAAGCTAGATATCCAAGAAAATATCATTTTATGGCATGCTAGACTTGGCCACATCTTTAAAAAAAATAGTATGAGCAAGTTGGAAGCTCTCAAAGCACTAAAAGTTAGTGGCATTGAGGACCTTTCCACTTGTTAATCTTATTTGAAGGGAAAAATGACCAAGGCTCCCTTTGTAGGATAAATGGAGCAATCCACAAGTTTTTTGGATTTGATCCATATGAATGTTTGTGGTCCACTAAGAGTTAGCGGGAGAAGTTGCTATTCTTACTTCAATACCTTCATCAATAATTATAGTCAATATGGACATATGTATCTTATGGAGTACAAGTTTGAGGCCTTTGAAAAGTTCAAATAGTATAGAAATGAAGTAGAAGAATAAAAAGAGACTTAGTATCAAGGCTCTTCAATCAAATCAAAGGGAAGAATACTAAAGTATCGAATTCTTGGGTTATCTAAAGGATAATGGGAGTCTCTCTTAATGGACTCCACCTAACATACCCCAACTCAATGGAGTAGCCAAAAAGAGAAATGTACCTTGTTGGACATAGTACATTCCATAATAAGCTTCTCTAATGTGCCTATATCCTTTTGAGGATGCGCCTTAATAACAACAGTGAAGCTACTAAGAGTAGCACCTTCAAAGTTGATGCTAAAAATACCATATGAGATATGGCATGGCAAAGCACCCTCTTACCACTATCTAAAGGTTTGGGGATCTCCCACTTATGTGAGATGGACAGTAGGAGATAAGTTGGATAGTAGAACTATCTTATGTAAGTTTGTTGGATACCAAAGAGAGTCTATAGGTTATTGCTTCTATGATCCCTTAGAACAAAAGATGTTTAATTCAAAGAATGCCACTATTTTGGAAAAATATTTTTTATTAGATTGAAAAGGTGTTGTTATTGAACTTGGTGAAGTTCAAGATGATCAATAAATCCCATAAGCGGTATAAACAAATAATTATCAAAAAGCCTCACACACAATCTCTAAAAAGATTAGACTAGATTAAAAAGTAACTTAAAATGTTTAGATTTTTTCATGAGACGGGTCAATCAAATAAAGATCCAAAGATTGATGAGAAAGCTCTGTTGGACATAGATTTGGGACATTGGCTTGAATCCATGAGATCTGAAATGGACTCCATATACTTAAGCAAAGTATGGAGTTTGGTAAATCCACCACAGGGAATAATTCTCATTGGTTGCAAATAGATTTATAAGAGAAAAGTTAGTGATTTTTAAGCCATGATTAGTGGCAAAAGGTTACACTCAAAGACCAATATTGATTTTGAGGAAACCTTTTCATCGGTTACTATGCCTAAGTCTATTCGGATTCAACTTGCTATAGTTGCATATTATGAATATGAGATATGGTAAATCGATGTGAAAATTGCTTTTCTCAATGATGATATTGAAGAAGAAATTTATATGGAGCAAGTGCAAGATTTTACATCCAAAAGGAGTGAGCAAAAGGTTTGCAAACTCTAGAGATCTATTCATGGACTCTAATTGGTGTCCCGAACTTGGAACATACATTTTTGATAAAATAGTCAAATTGTTTGGCTTTGTCAAAAAGGTGTATAAACCTTGTGTGTGCAAGAGGGCTAGTGGGAGTAGTATACAATTTATTGTACTTTATGTCAATGACATCTTTCTCAATAGGAATGAGGTAGGAATGTTAGAGTATACTAAAGCATGATTACTACACAATTCTCCATAAAGGTTTTAGGATAGCATCCTAGATATTGGGAATATGTATCTATAGAGATAGATTGGGGCAAATGCTGGGGCTTTTCTAAATCTAGTACATTGAACAAGATAATAAAGAGGCTTAATATGAAAGAATCTAAGAGAGGATTCCTCCTTTTTAAGATGTATTCTTAGTCTCTCCAAGGCTATAGCCCCTTAGACGGTCGATGAGAGACACAAAATATCCCACATACCTTATGAATCCACCATATAGAGCAAACTTATATGTCGTTCAATGTACAAGATTGGATGTGGAACACTCGCAAAGCATTATGAGTAGGCTCTAATCCAATCCTAGTGAATGTCACCAGAAGGCTGTTAAAACAACCCTTAAGAAGGACTAAAGACTTATTTTTTTTGTACAACAATGGAGAATTGAAACTCATGGAGTTTTTGGATTTCAATTTTCAATCCAATGTAGATGACCTAATATCTAATTTTGGATACATATTTAGCATCAATGGCGACATGGTGTGTTGGAAGAGTCCCAACTAGACACCATGACCTAGATAACCACTAAGGTGAAATCCTTTGTGGTTTTGGAAACCAAAAAGAAAGGTGTTTGGATAAAAACTTCTTCCAAGCATTAGATATAGTACCTAGCGTGCATAAGCCTACGATTGTCTCTAAAAAATAATTTGGAACTTAAGTCAAGATCTCATTAGTGATCCAAACACATTGAATATGTTATCATTTTATATGTGATATCAATTGATAAAGGTGACAACTGGGTGGATAAAAGTTGCCTCAGAAGAAAATATAGCAAAACTACTGTCTAAACCTCTAAAAGCTAAAAGTCTTTGGAGGACGTCTTATAAAGATGGGTCTCAAGGCCACAGAGCATTAGCTTTAGGGTAAGTAGGAGATTGTTGGAATAGTACCCTACAATCTAATGAGATTGGCCTTGTAAACTAGTTCTTGGTATGTACAATCTTAATTGAATGATATTCTTAATATGGCCATCTTTATCTTATGCTTAGTTTTATTCACTAGCATTTGGATGAAGCCCTTAGATCACCTATGACTGTGGGACTTGGTTTGGTGACCATAGAATAAGTCTCACATAGTCGTGATCTTGAATCTTTCAAGTCTTAGGATCTTATAAGATGAGGTATCTAAGATCCACATAGACTTGCACTAATAATGCATAAACCTAAAGGTTGGAGATTGCACCATTCCATGAGCAACTGTATGAGATATAAGTGCATGCTAATGGGTGCATGTTAGAGAATAAAACACTAAAGACCCACTGAAAAATCCACTAGGTAGCCATAATGGCAAGTTGGTAGTGGCTAGTTCTTTTACTTACGTTAGTGCATATTATTAGTCCTTTGACTTAAGGATTCATGGCAATCTTGTGTCCGATCCTCATGCTTTGACTCTTTCTTGACCTCCTAGCAAGTCTTTCGGGTTGAGACTGGATATGAGCTACTTGGCATGGAGGTTTGTGAAATCTAAGATAAAATTTGAGTCCTTACTGTTGTGAAGAGCGAATGCATCTCCTATATGTTCTATAATGATCGATTCTCAAAATGCCTTACGCAAGGTGGTGTGACAATTTAAAAAATGAGTTTTGCAAAGATGAGGTCACACAATAGGGATCGAACATTGAGAATGGAGATATAGTATCAAGGCTACTAGGGAGCCGATAAATATCTTGTCGTAGGCCTCTTTTGAGAGATAGAAGATAGAAGGATTGTATTTACACAATACGTATAGAGCGATGATGATTCTCTAGATATTTATTTTGGCTAATTAGTTGGCTTCCATGGGCTTGAGGTTAGACATAGACCATGGAGATTGGATACTCTTCAATTAATGAGATTAATTAAATTAAGTCGACTAGTTTAAAAAATGTTTTAAACTAAAATAAATATAAGATATTCAAAAGTCACGAGGAGTTGTGAGCCCATGTCTAATGAATGTTAGAACCTATTGGGTCACACACAAAATCTAATTAGCTTTCTAGTTTTAGGAGAAAATTTTCTAAGTGTTAGAAAATGATCTCTTCTAGTTGATCGATGTTTTGTACCAAGTTTGAAGGTTATTTTTGGCTTGATTAATTTGAGTGTTAAATTAATAAACTAATTTAAAGAGTTAAATTAGATTAGTAATTAAGTAGATAATTATTTGGTGCCAACATGACCATCAATTGGTGAAGTTAACTCAGAGTTAAGTTAACAAAATTAAGCTTAAGGAGTTAAACTAGTTTGACTTAAAAAGTTAAGTCAAAGGATAATTAATTAAATTAAAGAACTTAATTTAATTAATTGGGAAGAATGAATTTTGGAGAGAAGACTCAAAAAAGATTTGAAAAGGTATTTTAATTAATTTGAAATGAAATTTCAAATGTAATTAAGATACAAATGAAATTCAAATGAGATTTGTATTCAAATTTTGCCACCTTAGCAACCCCATATACCTGGCCCCTCGTGCATTGTGTGATGCCAACTTGACATCACACATTTTTAGCATCTATATATAGATATAGAGAGAAGAGGTTGTGCATATGCTTATTGGTGTGAAAAATTAGATTCTTCTTTTCCCTCCAAAACTACTTGCAAGCTAGCATTCATATGTTGAAAGGTAAGCTTCCTTCTTCTTCTTCCTACCCAAAATTTGACCTCCTCCACTATCAATCTCTAGTCTTAATCCAGCTCATAGAATAGAGATTTAGGAAGATCTCATTGGTGTGTGGATCTTTACAATAGAGGCAAAGCGTGTGACTTGCTCATTTCTGGAGATCCACCTACACGGGGTCCAACTTAGCGATTTTATCCAGGGCGTTCCAAATGTAAAATTGATCTAAAATTTTAAATGTAAGTTCCAAAAGGTGTTGGCTAGCTCCATATATTTTTTCAGATGTTTTTGAGGTGATTTGACAAAGCATTCGTTGCAATCTTCTTGTTGTGCCACTAGTAGGCAGATTCTAGAACCAATGAAGTGTTCACTTGCTACTTCTTGGATTTGCTCTTCAAGGTAATCCTCTATCTAAATTTGAATTCTAAGCATGATTAGATCCTAGTTTAGCTTGTAGGCACTAGTTACTTTCATATTTTGAAGTTTTGATTTTAGATCTTAGTGCCTTACTAGCCTTCATACACAACGTTTTTGTATAAACCCACTATTTAACTCCTCTAAGAATGCATGATTGTCTTGTGTAAGCCAACTCACAACCATCTTTGGAGGCACATGGTTTCACCCTAATGGAGATGAATAAATTACACCAACACTTTAATTAATTTGGCATAATCCCAGTGTTTGGCTCCTCCAAGAGTATATTGTTACTATACATAAACCTACTTAACACACTCCTTAGAGGTAAGTGGCTGCATCATTACAATAATTAACAAATTACTACAACAAAAGACTAGTTTTGCGTAAGACTACCATAAAAGCTCCCAAGAGACACGTGGTTGCACCCTAAAATTCTATCTGGGGATGTGTGACCAACACACTACCTCTTATAATAAAGATTCAACATTTGATGATAAGACCTCTTAAGCAAGACTCGCACTCTAACATCATCATGATACTTAGCATTAGGAATAAAGACCTCATAAATGAGGCTCGTGATCAAACTTTACTAAAACCTTTGATAATGGTGTCGTGACTCCTTGAATGGGACTTGATTTTTATAAGCCCTCTCAAGGGAGACACTCAACTACATTCAAGATAAATGACTAAGTGCTGCAACAAAAGCCTCACCAATTAGGCGTCCAATTGATTTTGGTGAGATTGATTAAATATTTCGGTAAGACCTCACAAGTGTGACACCCCATGAATCTTAACTCCATTGATTGATTATTGCAAAAAGATCTTCCTTGTAAGATTCATATGAACTCTTAGTAGCTTTCTATCTACATGATTGATAAAACTCTTGTAAGCGCAAATTTCTTTGCCTGCAATAAATAAAATTACAAGAGAAGAAAAATATATACAAATAAAATGAAATTCAAACTTATCAATTTTGCATTCAATCTCTAATCTAACCCTCTAATTCTTCCTCTCCAAATATGATCTTGAAATTTGATGAGCCCCACAATGAATATCTTGAACACCATGGATCTCTTTGAATTTAATTTGAAACAATGCCAATTTGAGGGCTTCTTACCTTATTCACAAATCAAACACCAAAAATATATGAGCTCTGCGAAAAATACCTTGAAAAATGTGGATCTCCAACAATTTAATTTGAAGAAAATAATGCTAATTTGAAAGTTTCGCACTTTAATCTCAAATTAAATGCCAAAAATATATTAGCTTTGTGAAAAAAACCTTGAACGCCGTGGATCTCCTTGAATTTGATTTGAAGAAAATAACGCCAATTCAATAGCTTTATACTTTGACCTCGAATCAAACACAAAAATTTAATAAGCTCCACAAAGAACTCCTTAAACATTGTGGATCTCCTTGAATTTGCTTGAGAGAAATTTTGGACTCCTTCAAAGTTTCTCTCACTTGTAGGGATTTGTGTTCTATGTGGAATGAACTTTGATCACCTCCTTTGTATAGATGCTTCATGGAAGACTTTCAAGTTGACTTGAACTTCTTTGATAGTTATTTTTTTGATAGGATAATATCAAATGGCAAGAGATAATATCAAGTATCAAGAGATAATATCAAATATCAAACATCTTTGATTTGATTAATTCATAGATATGGACACTTTATCTTTCATACGTATCAATATTTGATTTGAGCATAAATTAAATGCAAGAGTATTAATTAAAATTAACTATTTATATTTTGGAATTAAACTTAATAAATTTCAAGATAAATAGAAATTTTTGAATTAATAACTAGCATATTATTTTATACGTGTCACCCTCCAATTGGGCAAAATTAATGTCTACAAACACCACCACTTCAACGCTTGGTGAAAGATGTGTCAATCATTCATGAAAGAGGCAAGACTTGAAGAATTTGAGAAATTTTTCTTTTCTCTCCATTTTTTCAAATATGTATGCGACAAGAAATCCTCTGAGCATTCCTTGAACTTTGGAGCCCTTCTTCGAACATGTTGTACACTACCATCAAGAACTATATTTTTTGAAGGAATCTTCATGGACTTATGGATTGCTAATACCAGGAGATTTTTATGATGATGTCCTCCTATCTGCCTATGAACACAATGAATAGATCAAGTCATAACGCAGTTCAAAGTAAACATGCTTTTGAGAGGGATGCCGGGCATAGTTTATACCCATGCAAGCCAGGAATAATATGCAGTTTTGGCTCATGCATCAAGGAGCATATTTAACTTGAATAGGCATTTTATACTCGTGTCAAGGAGAGCGTTTGATTTTGATTAGCAATTTATACTCATGTCAAACACTTGAGTTGAACTTAATAGATAGTTTACACTTTTATCAAGAAGTAACATGCAGTTTAGGCTCGTGTGTCAAGGAGCATATTTAACTTGAATAGACATTTTATACATATGTTAAGGAGTCCATTTGAATTTGATTGATAATTTATACTCATGTCAATGAGTTTACTTGAGTTTAACTTAATAGACAATTTACACTCTTATCAAAAAATACATAGGGAGACTTTAATTTAAAGATTTTAGATAGTTTATGCTCATATCTGGGAGCATTATTGATAGTTTAGGCTTTTATCAAAAAGTACATGGGGAGACTTTGAATATTTAGATAGTTTATACTTATATTTAGGAGCCTTATTGACAATTTAAACTATTATCAATGAACACATGAGAAGACTTTGAATATTTAGATGGTTTATGCTCATATGTAGGAGCCTTGTTGATAGTTTAAGTTCTTATCAAGGAGCACATGGAATTTGGAGATTTGAACTTTGGACTTGAAGACTTAGAAACTTAATTCTTTGATTTAGAGATTTGAAATTTGAGTTTTGAACTTGAAGATTTACAGACTTGAACCTTGAATTGAGGAATTGGAGCCTTGAATTGTGGATTTAGAGACTTGGAGACTTGAGTTTGGATTAGAAGACTTGAAGACTTGAGAATTTTAGATAATTTATGCTCTTATCTAATAGCATTTTTGAGAGTTTAGACTCTTATCAAAGAGCATAAGAAATTTGAATATGAAACATTAATTGCCCCCAATATCTTCATCATCATCAACATCAACATCACTTGAATCTTCTTGTTTATCAAAATTCATGCTCGTTTCAATATTATGTGCACAAGTTGCCAAATCTTCAAAAGTTTTGGTTTAATTCCTTGAAATATATAGCAAAGACTTCAATGCATTCCTTTTATACATATCTCAATGGTTGAAGCCTCCGATAATTGATCATGTTAAGGCTCAAATTTCTCCAACTATTTATATAGTCAATCATAGGTTTTTCTTTTCACTGGCGAGAGTTGGTGAGTTCAATCATGTTGATAGAAAAATATAATATTTTTTATAAAATGCTACAATTGTAAGTAAACATTCAAATTAATTGCAATATACATACCAAGTGTAAGATGAGATAAAATATTAAATCTACGATTATGGATATTTGGAACTTTTTATGATGAATAAAAATGTATTGCTATTTTGAAATTATTCAATGAGATAAAATTAATATTGCAATTCATAAGAAATACAACATGATTTTTCAGTTATAATATATAAGTTAGTTGTATTAAAATGAAACTTAAAAATGAATTAACAATCAATGAAAAATTTTTAATGTAATGAAAAAATTCAAAATTTTAAAAATTTAGGATTTAGTTAATATTACACAATTACAGTCAATAATACTGTCTGTGATATGTATATATAATATTATAGATGGGTCTGGAAAATGATATTGAGTTTTAAGAGTTCCGTCTTATGGGGGGATTTAAGTTCAACCATTCATAAGCGGGTTCCCAAAAATTACACTGTTTCATGGATGGAATGGATTGAGGTTCTTTGTGTAAAATTGGAGTGAGAGCTTTTTCTCTTAACAAAAATTTGCAACGAAGATTTTGATTCTGATTCTGATTCTGATTCTGATTCTGATTTTGATTCTAATTCTGATTTTTTAGAACATAAAGGAAACAATAACAATAATAATAATAATACTAATAATTTTCTTTTTTGATATTTTAATTAATAAAATGCCAATCTTGCTCCTTTTTATGCATCACATTCTTGGAAGTGAGGAAGAAGGGAAGCCCTGCGTAGGTGGTGTCATCACTCGTTGGGTGGGGTCATTAGAAAACTCCAACTTGGACTCCATTCCTCAATTTCGCATTTTCACCATCAGTCCTCAGTCCTCAGTCCTCACACAATGTCAATATAGACCGACCGACCGACCGTCAATCGGAATTTGAGTCACACTCCTAATTCCCGCATTAGTCCTTGGTACCAACATATTTTAACTTTCAACGCAAACTTTTTTCTGTAAATGCTCCGGACAAAATTTGACCTTACACTATTTAAAGCTCATAATTCTATGTTATTTTAAAAAATTAAGATGATTTAAAATATATTTTACAAAAGACAAATTTTAACCAGACACTCTTAATGGTGTTTCTTAATCTTATAAATATGAAGGACGAATGAAAAATAGGCTTCTCCCAGCATAGATCTATTGCGCAATTATAAGAAAAATAAAACTAAGTGCATAGAAAAACTCTAGGCTTTTTGCTTTTTGCTAGAATATTTGAGGATTGGGAAAGAATTTATGATATTATTGAAATTGTGTTGATATTTGGTGAACAATGACGACATGAGTTAATGGATTTTCAATAAAATAAAATACGTAAGCATAATTCAAAATTTTAATGTGATTAATAAAGAATTAATTATTTTAAATTTATATGAGCATATTTTAGTTTTCTAATATAATATTCTCAAAATGGTTTTTTACTTTCATTCAAAATATAAATTATTTGTTAATTATTGCTCTTTATCTCAATATATAATAATATTACATTTCTTTTCATATTGTGGGATATAAACATACACATACTTTTGCAAACATATCTGCATATATGCATTCATCTTCCCACATTATGCACATTTATATATTAACTCAAGTTCTTATAACCTTGTGACTTGTACATCAAATGTGAAGCCGTGGCACGTGAATCATGAAATTCACAGAGGAAAAGAACAATAAAGTCAATTAAATTTAAAGGTTTAAACAATTTTGGCTATTAAGAGAGTGGATATGATATGCAAGAACATATTAGCTTCATTTTTTCAAGGAAAAAAATAAAATAAAAATAACAACAACAACAACAACAACAACAAATCATGCATAGAATCACCCCCATTTGATTGAGCTTTTTAATTTGATCAAGAATCAATTCTGTTCTTAAAATCAAAATGATATATTCAACAACTCAACATAAAGTAAAACCACTTATAAATTATCACCGCTGGCTCAACCACATTAGCTCCAATTATTGTCAGAGTGCTCTGCAAAAATATAATCAATTAATGTGTCTGTGTGCGGATATATATATATATATATATATTAATATTAAAATAGACAATTAACCAAATAATAGTTACAAACCTCTAACAAATTTGTATCCTCAATCACGCTTGTTCTGCTCATATTTCAAATCCCATTAACTCCCTGCAGCACAAAATACATACATTTCATAATATAAATTAACTAATGAAGATCTATTTATTAAAATGATGCACTAATATATGCCTATGTAATGAGTTATAGGACACAATGTTGCAAGTGGTATCAAATGTGATCAATAAAGTTGGTTGGTATTAGACTGAAAGTCAACAAATGGTTCGTGGCAAGGATGCCTAGTTGGGTATGGAAATGGTTGCATATTTACTGACATCGGGGCATGAGTAATCCCTTGGAGATGGCATTCATCTGATAAGCATTTTGGAGGTTTGGCATTTTCCTTTAGTACCTTTTATTTCTCTCTAGGAATCATTCATGAGTAAAAACAAAAATAAAATTAGTGAAAATTAGTACATTGACGTGAAAATTACATTCATAATGAAGTATAGGAAAATTTACTTGGACTTTCAACCTTCCCCATTCATTTTCCCTTTTCTGCTTTATTTATCCCAATCACTTGTATTTGTAATTCCTCTTGATTTGACGAAAATAGAATCACGAACGAGCATCTTATTTTTCATAATCATTGTTGGATTCCCATGCCTACAATGAGTACCCTCAACTTTATGGTTTGCATACTGAGTTTTTTTCAAATTTTGACAAAGTTATAAAAGAAATTGTCCTATCACATATTTTTTAATACTGAATTTGTGCTTTCACATCTCTATGTAGCCAACAACCTAGCACTAAATCTCATATTACTAAAAGCAGTAGACTCTTTATACCACAAATTATGCGTGCCTCTTTTAAAATTATATTAATGAGTCATATATCTCAATTTTGTCGCAAACTCTTCTTAAGAATCACCATATGGCGTTCACTTTATTCCACAACTATGTGAATCTTGAGTCACAATTCAAGTTCTAAAGTGAAAGAGTATTTTAGATGATATGCCATTGGCACAACCTACGGTATGAGCATGGAAATATTGTTTTAATAGCATGCTTGACAATGATCTATAAAAATTATTTTAGGGTGCTTACCAATCATAAATTCAAGAAAAGTTCTAAACAACCAATCAAAAGAATCCTCAGCCTCATTCAATATGAAAGCCAAACCAAACATTACATTTTATTTGTGCTAATTTATGCCAATAAAAGGAGCACAAGTTGTGTCAACTGAAAGCATATCACCAAAATATTCACAATCAATCCTACATCAATGGTCCCAAAAGAAAAAGTTCATCACCTTATTATCATCATCCAATTGCACATCCTAGTAAACATAGGGTCAATTGTTCCGCTTATTTACAAAATATTTAATTAATTTAGAAGCATTTGCGCTCTGAACATTAGTTTGCTTTCTGAAGCCTTGAAGGTATTCTGGTGCAACCTCTTGTCTAAGAGGCTATATGATAATTATCTTGAGTTTTCTTCAAATAAAAATTGAAAAGAAAAAAAGTTAGTTCATCCTGCATAAAATAATAAGTCAATAACTACCTTTCAATTGACGACTGAAATTATTTTAAAATTATTATTTCAAATTTCTAATCATTTTTTTATAATTATGAGAAGCACTAAATTATCTGTCATAAGGCTAAATCAGTGAAAACAAAAATATTATAAAAAAATATATTTGTTATCATTCTTAAAGCCATTGTGGTGCCGCATGAAAATTAGTACTTGTACATCTGAAACAGAGGTTGTTTCTTGCCGCAAAACAAAAGCAACTAGATTAAAATATTGAATTCTAAGGTAATATTAAACAAAGGCGCCAAGATGTAGCAAGCTGCCTATGAACATATATATTAATAAATATGTATTTGTAAATATTCATTTCCAAAACAAAAAAGTAAATATTAAATTCTAAAGTAATAGAGGAAGAAAAATATGTTTACTGAAATGTTGGAGCCATTCATGTAAAAAAACCTTTCAATGGCAAACTAATCATCAATAGCGAATATGGTGGGTGAGTATTGCAGACAAAGAACAAAAAAAAACAAAAAAGAACAGTAAAAAACGAAAAGATAATTTAGTTGACATTAAAAAAATTATTTAAAAACAAAAGAAAATACTAAAAACTAACGGATGACACGTGTCAGATCCATATGGAGTCGGCCAATCCACCCATTTCAATTGCATCAGATCCCTCTTGAGAGGGGAAAAGGGTTAAAAGCGTGTCGGATAACGCAAGTCAAAAGGAAAGAAATAGCATGAGATTTAGGAACATAATTTAATTAAGATGTACATATTTATGAAATTAAAATATTATAAATAGATCGATTTATTCACATACTTATTTGAGTCATGAAATTAATGATCTATAATTCCTGCAATTTCACGATTGATCGCTAAGTCTTCCTCTCCTTCTCACACAAGCCACTTAACAGCTTTAATAGGATAGCAATATCAAAACGGTGGAGTATGGAGAAAACCTAGCTACAATATATATAAGATAAAATCCTAAAAAACTCTCTCATCACAGGCTTTTAAGATTGGGCTTACACTAGCTGTCATACCAAATCTATTTAGAAAAGGGCCTTAACAACATTGTGTCAAAATATTAGGTCCTATGAGTCTATCTCATTAACCATATTAATTTAGCCCATTTTTATTCTATCAGAAAATAAATCCAATTAATAGAAGTCCATATATTGGAATACAATTCCAACGTTCTCCCACTTAGACAAATATTAATTGTAACTTCAAAAACAAATAAAAGGGCAAGTTTGAAAAAATGACTCTCGGGCTAAATTACAAAAATTTGACTGTGGCCATATTTTAAAGAAAAGAAATATGACAATGAGACAAGATCACCAACACAATCTGGTCCAATAAAAATTACTAATATTGGATCATGGCAGTTATTGTATCTTTCATTAATACAAAACCTTCCATGGTCACATATACTAGCAATTCCACCGACATGGATTCAGATATGGGGGTGTGGCAAGAAATAGCAATTGAAATATGACCCAAATATGTATGCTATTTCATTGTTGGCCCTCCAATTTTCTTGTAAGATATGGATTTCTAGAACGATACAAAATTCCAAGAAAATTTGATTTTCTTATAAGATATAGGCCTCTTGAGCAATAGGAAACCCTAAGAAAATCCACGATTTTCTTGTAGACATGAATTTCTAGAAACAATATGAAATTCCAAGAAAATCCGACTTCAAAAGAAGTCATGCATGCCTCGTTCAATACTAAACACAACATGGTGTCATTTATGAGACATACCTAACTCTCAAGATCAACACCCAATCTAAAGATACATGTTAAGCGAGATATAACCACAAAATGTGCACACAATTATAATAAATATATCAACAATTGAAAAAGAATCTAGCATTAATAAAAGCTAATAAGACAAAAGGCTTCAATGTTGTAACAATTTTAATAAAGAAAATGTCTCACTTAACTCTATACATCCAAAGACTCAATAATACACATGTGTTCTACATATATTTTGAAAATAATAGGCCTCAATCCTTTGGTCAAGGGGTCCACTAGCATAGAGTCGATATCAACATGTTCTATCATGATAGTGCCATTTTTAACCAAATCCCTCACAACAAGATATTTAAGCTTTACATGTTTAAATGCAATAGAGGATTTATTATTTCTTGAAAAGAACACAACAGTAGCATTATCACAATAGATTCTTAGTGGCTTAGAAATTGAATCAACAACCAAAAGTCCTGAAATGAAGTTCTTTAGCCATACAGCATTCATGGCTACTCCATAACAAGCAACAAACTCAGCTTGTATGGTTGGTGAAGTAGTAAGTGTCTACTTAACACTCTTCCATAAGATAGCTCCACTTGCCATTGTAAAAATATAACCCGAAGTAGATCTCAAGTCATCAAGACAACCAACGAGATCTGAATCTGAGTATCTAATGACTTCAAGACAATCAACCTTTTTATATACAAGCATGAAGTCTCTAGTTTTCTTCAAATATCTCAAGACTTTCTTAACAGCCACCCAATGTTCTTGTCCTAGATTAGAGAGATAGCGCCCAAGAACACCAACAATGAAGGCTATATCAGGCCTAGTGCAGATTTATGCATACATCAAACTACTAATAGCACTAAAGTAAGGAATATTTTTCATGGACTCTTGCTCAAGTTCATTTTTAGGGCACTGTGCAGTGCTAAATTTATCACCTTTCACAATAGGTACATCACCAAGTTTACAATTTTGCATGTTAAACCTAGCCAAAACACGATCAATGTAACTTACTTGAGAAAGTCCTAACAAACCTCGAGTTCTATCATGATGAATCTCAATTCCAAGAACAAAAGATGCTTCACCAAGATCCTTCATATCAAAACTACGACATAACATTTGTTTAGTGTCATGGAGCAAGCCCAAATCACTACTAGCAAGTAAAATATCAACATAAAGCACCAAATATATGAATTTTCTCCCACTTGTCTTGAGGTAAATGCAATGGTCCACTTTATTTTCCTCAACACCTAATGAAGTCACTACCATATCAAACTTCAAGTACTATTGCTGAGAAGCCTATTTAAGGCCATAAATTGACTTATTAAGCTTACACACTAGGTGTTCCTCCCCTTCTTGAATAAAACCCTCTGGTTGAGTCATATAAACTTCTTCATCAAGGTCGCCATTGAAGAAAGCTGTCCTAACATCCATTTGATGGAGTTCTAAATCAAAATGTGCTACTAAACTCATAATGATCCTAAAGGAATCCTTGGAGGAAATAGGAGAGAATGTGTTACCATAATCAATTCCAGCCTTTTGAGTAAAGACCTTGGCTACAAGTCTAGCCTTAAACCTTTCAATCTTTCCTTTTGAATCTTTCTTAGTTTTAAACACCCATTTGCAACCTACTATCTTTCAACCTTAGGGCAAAGTAACTAACTCCCACGCATTATTCCCTTTTATTGAGTGAATTTCATCCTCCATAGCACTAAACCACAAGTCTGATTGAGGACTAGACACTGCATCAAAATAGCTAATAGGATCAATTACAAAACTAACATCATAATCACTTTCTAAGAGATACACGTAGTAGTCATCAAGAATTGCAAGACATCTCTCTCTAGTAGAATGTCTAGGAGGATTTGATGGATATGATTTTGAGGTGCATCAATGTTCAAATTAGCCTCTATATTAGCATTAGGTGTAACTATTTGTTCATGAGAATTCTCAATTTCATGTGCAGCGGATAAGGAAAGTGTAATAGATTCAATTGAATTATCGACTACTGTAGAATAAGAACATTCATTCCTATCAGGTACATCATACTCTAAAAACTTAGTTGTTTGAGACTCAACCACTCGAGTTCCACGTGAAGGACAAAAGAATCTATATCCTTCAGAATGATCTGGATACCCAATGAAGTAACCTCAAGTAGATATGGGGTCAGTCTTTTTCTCAAAAGGGTTATAAATTCTCACCTTTGCAGGATATCCCCACACACGAAAATGATTTAAGCTAGGTTTTTTACCAACCCACAACTCAAAAGGTGTTTTAGGAACTGATTTGGTAGGAACACGATTAAGTATATACATAATAGTTCTTATAGCTTCACCGCAAAGAAATTTAGGTAACTCACATCGACTCGTCATGCTTCTCATCATCTCAGCTAGGGTGCGATTATGCCTTTCGGCTACACCATTTTGCTCAAGACTCCCAGGTATGGTAAATTGAGCAACAATTCCAAATTCTTGCAAATATTTGGCAAATGGTCCCATACATATTTCCCATAATATTCACCACCTCGATTAGACCTTACAATTTTAATGATTTTTCCCAATTATTTTTCAACTTCAATCTTAAAAATCTTAAATTTTTCAAGAGAATCATATTTTTCTTTTACTAGATAAATATAACCATATCGAGAAAATCATCAATAAAGGTGATAAAATACTTATTACCACATAAGGTAGGAATATATAGACCAGAGATATCCGTATGAATAATCTCCAAGAGATCAAAACTATGAGTGGAACCCCTTTTCTTGGACTTAGTTAATTTTCCCCTAATACAATCAACACAAATCTCCATGTGTCCAAAATCAAGACTAGGAAGAATGCTAGCTTTTATCAGTCTTTCTTTCTATCTTTAGAAATATGGCCAAGGCATCTATGCCATAACATAAAAGAGTTGTCATTACTTAGGGGTCTTTTGGACACAATATTTTCAATATTGAAGGATGAATAAATTTGATTAGAAGCCAAGGTCAACATATATAAGCCATTGTATAAAATACCGCAACCAATAATTTTGGAGTCTAAAGTTAAATTAACCTTTCCTTTGCCAAAAGAAATATCATAACCTAAATTATCCATAATAGAAATAGAAATTAAATTTCAAGTAAAAGTTGGTGCATAAAATACATTTTCCAAAACAAGCTTAAAACCATATTCTAAGTGCAAAATGACAGTTCTCACATATTCTACTATTGGTAAGGCTTCAATAGCTACTCCAATTTTAGATTGTTCTCTACTTGGCTTCCTTTTGTTTATGAACCCCTGCAAAGAAATTAAAATATGGACATTTTCCCAACTATCAAGCCACTAAGAATTAATGGGAACATTAACTAAATTTGACTCAAAACAAACTAGGGCTAGTGAATTAACTTCTTGCTTCTTCTTCTCTAACCAAGATTGGAAATTAGGACACTCAAACCTCTTATGGCCCAGCGTCTTACAAAAGTAACATTCTACTTCTTTTCTAGGACCATCTTTCTTAACTCCTAGGTTATGGGTCTAACCATTACCATACTTGTAAGTATTTTGAGCCTTCTTATGAAACTAGTAGTGAGGTTTCTTAGGGTTGTAGATATTTTGACTCTTTCCAGATCTAGGACCAGGATAAGAAACAAGTAAGGCTGTCTGTCCACTCTCCCTCTTAATTTTCTCTTCCTCGGATACACATTTGGAGATAAGGTCAAGAATACTCTATGACTCATTTTGGGTGTTATAAGCTATTTTGATTTGACTGAATTCCATAGGCAAGGAATTGAGAGTAGTGTGAACAATATAGTTATCAGGGAGAATAATATCAAGATCCTTGAGTCTAGATTGGATGTGAACCATTTTCAAAATATATTCCCTAACCCCACCAAAGTTATTACACTTCATACTAGCCAAATTACTCATTAGATTCCTAGCCTCGAACTTATTAGACACTTGATACCTTTGTCTTACCGCATGGAAAAACTCCCTAGCATTATTGGTCTAAGAAGTGCACTAACTAGATGCTCTCCAATAAACTTTTTCATAGCTAGAAGACTTAAGCGATTGGACTTCTCCCATTGGGCATAAACTCTTTTCATGGTATTAGAAGCATCATTAGTAGGTCGGGGAGGCTAATCCTCCCAAAGAGCTATATCAATATCAACTAATCCCAAGGCAAACTCAATATCACACTTCCATCTTTTATAATTTCCACTATTCAATACTTAAATAGTGGCACTACCATTATTTAAATTCGCAGTAACTGTCAAAAAGAAAACAACAAAAATGTAACAAACCGCATTAATAATAGGTAATTAACAAGAATAAGCTTAGAACAATAGAGCTTAGTTCCTCATAGAGTCTTTGTGAGTCATGACAAACTCCCCTTTGGGCAGAGAATGCCACGCACACAAGGTCTCTCATGCAAGAATAGTACAGAGATATACTGATTGTTGAAGAGTTGCCTCCTTGGGAAACAAATCTTCTAAATTAATATATCCCCATCAATTTGTTCCACATCAATAAAACCAATTTTCACACATATCTAACCCCCTTCAGGCAGATAAGAACGCATAATAATACTAACTTGAAATATGCATGCCATAAGTTTTACAAGTCTCAATAAATAAAACACTTTGATGTAACTATTTATTTCAACCCATCAAAAAAGTAGATGACCGAGTTTAATAATTAATTACCCAACTTGCATATGCACAATATGCATACAAGACTCCCATAAAATTAAGCATAAGAACACTATGTACTTTGGGGAGTTGTAATTGCAGCATTCAAATTGTTTCTAATCATTTAAATATTATGTATCCCCATAAATATACATATAGTATACATACACACACGATCAATGAAGGCAATCAACTACACAACAAAGGTAAGCTATATATATATATAAAACTCATGGAACTAATATATATACAACTCATAGATATTATTATCATGCAATTCGAGCTCCACATAAACTGAACATTGAAACTCCATTGCTGATTAAAATAAAAGGCTATCCTTATTATGCAATTCGGGTTCCACAAAAACAAAACATTGAAATAGGGAAAATATAAGCCAAGTAATGCTTACAAAATCAACTATTTCAGTTTTGGCTACCTTGGATTCCACAAAATTAAACATGATTGAATTTCTTGCATTCAAACACCATTACAGGAATAACTTACAAATCTAAATACACCTGAATCCTTCATCATCCTATCATACAAAAATTAAATTTACAAAACCTTGAATTCTCATCTAGCAAGCAAAAAAGGGAATACTGAATTTTAATTTTTTATTTTTGAAAAGATTTAAGATCCATGAAATTTGATCAACAAAATTAGGTTTTGATCCACAAATATATGGCTCTAATACCAACTGTAGGAAAATAAGTTAACCAGGATGCACATATCTATGAAATCAAAACACTATAAACTGATCGATTTATTCACATACCTGTTTGAACAATGAGATTAATGATCAATGATTCCTGTAATTTCATGATAGATCACTAAGTCTTTCTCTTCTTCTCACACAAGCCACTTGATAGCTTTAATGGGATAGCAATATCAAAATGGTGGAGTAGAGAAGGGACTTAGCCACAATATATATAAGATAAAACCCTAGAGAGCCCTGCCATCATAGGCTTCTAAGATTGGGCCTACACTAGCTGTCATACCAAGTTTGTTTAGAAAACGGCCTTAACAACATTGGGTCAAAATATTAGGCCCTATGACTCTATCTCATTAACCACATTAATTTAGCCTATTTTTATTTTATCAAAAAATAAATCCAATTAACAGAAGTCCATATATTGGAATAAAGTTCCAACATGAAGTTTAAAAGGTCATAAAAGATGCACTTTATATGTGCAAAGAATACAGTAGTCAAGACCAAAAGATATAACTTTCTAAGTAGCCAGGTTAATAGGCTGTGGTAACTACAAAACTACCAGATTTATGGTTATGATGGCCTTGGAGGGGGAGACACTTTTATTAGTTAGACAAAATTAAACCTTCTTGACATGTGCTCTGCCATGTGCTCTATCAGCTTTGCCAACTATTGAGAGTTGTCCCACCTATTTTCCAATAGCTTTACTTCATTTTCTTCAAAAAGATCATTTGTTAGGGTTGAGTCCATCTCAGTCTCGACTAGTGATGGGCTCTGAAGGAACTCTTCCTAGAAAGGGTCACTAACTCCAAGAAGTTTTGGTATCTCATCCAGCATGTTGTTATCCCACTCCATCTGTGGATCAAGAGAAAATCCACCCATTTCAAATGGAATTTTTACCACTCCCTGTTAATGTAGAATCCATGAAAATTCCATTCTTTGTTTTGGATCCCATCATATCAATGTTACTTCAGGCACCATTTGAGAGAGATTAGGTATTATAGCATCTATTGGTGGTAGTGTAACAGAAGGCACATCTTGAGCTCCAATTAGAGGACTCCCACCAGAAATTGACTAGCCACAATTGCAGCAGGTGCTCTAGTAAATGGTGAAACATCATAAATTGGTGCAAATAAACCACGTGTGATTGCAGAACTTAATAGGATGAAAGCTAGCCTAAGAATTAAGGGTACCTCTTACAGTGTCACTCTGGAAACATTGTTTGAAGAACTGTTACAGTCCAACACAATAGATGGTGATAAACTATCATTAAGCAAGAAATTATAAGAAGCAATTCCAAAATTTTCTAGCCTAGCTAAAGAATCTAGTTTCATAATTTGCCTAAGCATTACTTTTGCTGCCTCATTCATCAAAGATTGGTATTTAACAATCTAACCATCTGAGGGGCTAATAGAATCATCTTCAGAAACATCATCCTGCTTAAGTCTCCACTTTTTGTTGACTTCTGTTGTGCGTTAGCTACTATCATTTGGCTGTTGCATAAACTATGCAAGAAATCCAGGACTATTGACATCTTTTGCTAGGAAAAACATCATCTATTGTTGAAGTTGTTCCATACCCAAAGACATTGAACCATTGCTTGTCCAAGTCTCCAAATCCACAACTCAAGTTTCCAAGTCTTCAAGTTCAAGACTTAAGGCTCCAAGTCTGCAAACCCAAAACTCAAGTCCATGTCTTCAAGTTCAACACTCAAGCATCAAAGTCTCTAAATCGACAACTCAAGTCTCCAAGTCCAATAATCAATTCTCCACATTCAAGAATTAAGTTTCCAAGCCTCCAAATCCAAGTCTCAAGTCTCTACATCTCTAAGTCCATGATTCAAGTCTTTAAGTCTCCATATCCACAACTTAAATATCCAAGTCTTTAAGTTCAAAACTCAAGTCTCCAAGTCCAAAGATCAAGTTTTCAAGTCTCTAAATCTAAGATTCAAGCCTATGAGTTTCTAAGTCCAAGAATTAAGTCTTTAAATCCCCAAATTTCAAGTTCTCCTTGACAAGAGCTTAATCAATTAATAATGCTTCTAGATATGAGCATAAAATTTTTAAAATCTTTAAATTAATGTCTTCCCATGTGCTCCTTGATAAGAGTTTAAACTGTCAATAATACTCCTAAATGTGAGCATAAATTATCTAAAACTTTTAAGATAAAGTCTCCTTGTGTACTCTTTGAGAAGAGGGTAAACTGTTTATTAAATCAAACTCAAACAAACTCCTTGGCATGAGTATAAATTATCAATTAAAACCAAGTGGACTTCTTAACACAAGTATAAAATATCTACTCAGCTTAAGTATGCTTCTTAACTCACAAACTTACTCCTGGACCATATAAGTGTAAATTATGTACGGAAAATCCCCTTAAAATGATATCTATTTTAAATTATGTTATGACTTGATCCCTTTATTGGGTATATAAGCAAATTAGATTTGTTTCCCAAGTCCAATTATTTCATTGAATAAGTTTGGTTTGATTTTCAAGTTCAATCATATTGTTAAACAAGTTTGGTTTATTCATGAGATAGCCTTTTTTGTTTGTGAGCTCAAATCTTTTAAACTTAGAGGCAAAATACAAAGAATTCTAGAGGTTGGAATAGACGTGGTAGAGCTTCTTTGCAACAAAAGTGACACATAAAATAGTTCATCATACTCCTTGGGGCACGATGAAAGAGATACATGGATCCACAAGCATTACAAGACAACTTTGCCTTAGTAAGTCTCTTTCTAAATGATCTTAAAGAATCAAAAGTTAGTCTGACCAGAAATACATACGCCATTAGAATCCTTGGGAAGCATATGATATGCTGCAACTAATTGATTATCGTTTTGCGGTAGAAAAGAATGGTGGGTATCAGTGGTGAGTAGTTCCTTAACAGATGAAACAACTTCATCAAAAAATCTCCAGCTATAGGCAATCCACAAAGTTCATGAAGATTCCATAAAAAGATTCATAGTTCTCAATGACAGTTTACAATGTGTTTGTGAAAGAGCATCACAGCCCACGGAATATATGGAGGATGTTTGTTTAAATGTAGGTGAAAAAAGGGAAAGAAAAGGAGCAAAAAAAAGTCAAATACTTCAAGTCTAGCATCTTTTGTGGATGATTGGCACATCTTTCAACAAGCCTTGGAGTGATGTGTATTTGTAGATATATTAATTTTCAGCTAATTAAACAATGACACTTGGAAATAACATACTAGTTATTGAATAAATTTTCTATTTATATTTTGGAAGTTATTAAATTTAACTCCAAAAGATAAATAATTAATTTTAATTAACACTCTAGTATTTATTTAGAGCGCAAATTAGATATCAACAAGTGTCAAGGTAAAGTGTCAGAGCCAATCAAATCAAGTTTTGTAGCTTAGTAATCTCGAGCTAACCAAATTGCGATAAGTGGCATATTTTTAGTAAGTGGTTTAATCAAGTCAAAGATATTTGATATTGTCTCTTAATGTATGCAACAAAGAGATAATATCAAAGAAGTTCAAGCCATCTAAGAACTACTACTAGACACCTATATAAAAGGAAGATCAAAACTCGTTCAAGCAACAATAAAACAACTCATGTCATAGCAAACAAAAGAGACTTTGAAGGAGTTCGATAATTCTCTCAATCAAATTCAAGAAAATCCACAATGTTCAAGGCATTCATCATAGTACTCATCAAATTGTAGCATTTGATTTGAGATTATAGTGCAAAGCTCTCGAATTAACATTATTTTTCTAGATCAAATTTGAGGAGATCCACGGCATTCAAAGCATTCATCACAGAACTCATCAAATTGCAATGTTTGATTTGAAATAATAGTGCGAAGCTCTCAAATTGGCATTATATACCAAATCAAATTCAATGAGATGAACTACATTCAAGGCTTTTATTGTGGAGCTCATCAAATTTTAGTGTTTGATTCGAGATTACGATGTAAAGCCTTTAAACTAGTGTTATTTTTCTAAATCTAGTCAAAGGAGATCCACAGTATTTAAAATATCCATTGTGAAGCTCATCAAAATTCAAAATCATCTTTCGAATGGAAGAATTAAAGGATTAGATTAGGGATTGTATCCACATCATAAAATTCAATAAATTTAATTTTCATTTGTATGAACTTTTTTATCTTGTAATTTTAGTTTTGTAGACATGAAATTTGCATTACTATAGATTTTCGAGGAGGCCTCCGAAGACAATTTCCAACCATATTATTTTGGCATCATCTATGAGAACACCATTTTCTAATTCACAAAATGCTGAGAATGTAGATAATATTTAAAACCTAAGATTCCAATGTCGGTCGCCCTTATGGAGAAAATGCTGTTGAAAGCCATGGAGGGCAGGAACCCCACCACATTTTTGCAACCACCTATGCACCCATGTTTGGAGTTACTAATTGCATCCTAGGGTCTACCGTGTAACGGATCAATACTGCTAATTACACAAGAAACATTGCTAGCATTGATAGAGAATACTTTTGCTTAGACTGTAGTGAAGGCATAAAAAATAAATAAATATTTATTTATTTTAGACTATAATAATTTTTGCATATTCATACATGCCAAAATCATTAATACTCGTATTTATGCAGTTTTAACATTGTAAAATATCATGCATAGTTCTAGTTTATCAATGATGAAGTCAGGGTCATTGGCAGAGAACAATTTTTCATTAGAAAGAGGAATAACAAATAAAAATTTGTAGAAGTGATCAATTGCAACTAAAAGGTTTTCTTAGATCTGGCAAATTACTCCTACTAAATGATTTAGTGGTATGACACCAATTGTTAGTACTTTTATAGGTTGACCTCTATAGTTTATCCATGCCCTCTTCAACTGTTTTACCCACCAATCCAGAGGCCCTATTACTATATACATGTTATGTTCACATTAATTAAAGTGGGCATGCAGTGATGGTGACACAAGTTAAATTAAGAGCTAGCTAACTGTACTTAATATACACCTTAATTTCCTCTAATTAATTATCCAAGAAACACTACATAAGAAACCTAGCAGTAGAAAATTAAATTGCTCTAGATTCTATATATTTAAGCCCTCAGAATGAAATGAAGGTGGTTGTTGTAATAACCTAAGTCTTTATGTGGATTATTATAGTATAAATTTAATAATATATATTCTAATCAGAAATATTATCAATTATACCTTTAGAACTACTTGAATTTCATTAAGGTTAAACCTCAATGCCATGGGGTCTAAAATGCAAGATTGTTAATAGTGAGCTTTTGTCTTATGAAAGGAAAAAAAAAAATTGGTAGATATGATATTGAATGTTAGGAATAGTATATCAATTATAGTTGGTCTTGATTTTTCTTTGACATTTTGAGTTCTTCTTCTATAATTAGAGAATTGATTTATTTGGAGTCCCATTAGTACTAAATAGATTTTAATTGAAAGTAAATAGTTGATTAATTTGAATTCTTTTTGGAGCTCAGTAGGAGATTGTAGGTAGTTACCTCTATTTTACTTGCAATTTCAAGGACATAAGATTTAAATCTTATTAATGTTTTAAAAATTGCTTAATGATTGAAAATTTAGAATTTATTTATAGTTTAGGATGCAAATTATTCAATGGAAGCTTTGGTGATTAAATTTCAAGTAATAATTAAGTTAGCCACTACAGACATCATTTTAAGATTACACATGAATTACAACTACGAATTAGTACTTTAATGGAGACTTTGACTTCACATATTGGTATGTTGTAATTGCACGAAATATATTTTTTGAAAATTAAAAATACAATAAAACCCTTTAATCTATGGTTTTCTCTTTATAGTGGAGGAAGGTTGATCTTGTGATCTTCAATCTTATTTTAATTTAATTTAGTGATTTAAGCATTTGATCTTAGAGTAGTGATAGAACTAATATCATAGCATAGTTTTAAACCTTATACTATTGAATTATCAAAAGTTAGTCCTATTTTGTATTAGTTAGGGAAAGCTATTTAATCATTTCAAGTTATGAATAATCACATTAATAGTGTAGAAAATAAGCCCACAAATTATTGTGATGTATTTAAGGGTTTAAGTCCATGATTATCAAATTAAGGATAACGAAAAAACATTTTTTTTTTTTGGAATTTTTGGATTTATGGATAGATTGATATTTTTGGAGGTCTTTCCATAATTTTAAAATTCTATTTAGATATTTTTCCCCCCGATAAGGTATCTAGCCATATTGGTTTACTAAAACCCCACATATATAGGTAATATGAAACAATGAAACACATTCTTTTGTGTTGCCTTCTTTCCATGTGGGAATTCACTACAAACAACCTAAGTTTCTTTGCAAAATTCATCCTAAATGGTAAAAAGAAATTAAGATTGCATAGAAGAAGATGAAGAGCCTGAGGATCAAACGATTCACATTCTCGAGGTGATATTCGGACCTTTAATTAAGTTCTTATTCATTTAAATATAATTAGACCCTAATTTATCATGATTTACTTGAATAAAGGATTTAAGTAATTCAAACGAAATAATAGATTAAGTGGAAAGAAATGTGAGATGGGCTAGTGGCTTCTTCCTTCTATTTATTCATAAATATTCTTCCAAACAAATATAATTATTTTCTATCTAAATGATATTTCAATATACAAAGAGGAATTGAGCATGTTATTTTGAAAAGTTTATGCTAATAAAGTCGGTAGTTTTTTTCATTCTATGTCTTTTGTAAACTGTTTTCTTTTAAAAAGAGAAATATTATACGTTTGTAAATGATTTTTCTATCCTTCTTATGTTTTTCTATTCAATAATTAATCTATATAAAAAAGAGCAACAGAGTACGCCATGTTAAAATTTCTTGTTAAACGAAAATGGCTAAAGACTATATTCTAAATAATTGGGAAGTTGTCAGTCTAAAACCATGTACCAAATTATAGCAGCAAAAACTCTAAACCAATTTAAGAGGGTTGTAGTTCGGGCCCTCATATGGTTAATAATAATAGTGTTTGAATCCACTTAATGGAGTTACAGTTAAGTTCCTCCTACAGGTAATAATAGTAGTGTCTGAACCCAGTCAATGGGGTTGTAGTTAAGATCTTGATTAAGATAGCTGATCGAAATTTCAAAACCTCATGACCATGATAAATAAATGAAAAGTTAAGTTAAAAAAGTTCTAAAAGTATATTTCTAAAAATATTCTAACAAGCATAATTTCTAATTATTAGCAAGATTTAAAGCTCTAAAATGTCTAAAACTATGTTTTTGAAGATATTCTAATGAGTGTGATTTTCTAATTGTAGCCTAATTTAATGTGAGCTATTACATGGTATATGAACGTCTTTTAAAACTATCTTACTATTAAAATCTTGTTACTTTGTTTTACTTGAAAAAAAAAATCAAGACATAACTTTTTTTATGTCTCTTTTCTTGTGTATTATGTGTATAACTTGTTCAAATCTAATAGAAATATAAGAAACTATCCATTGGGTAAAGTGTCACTCATATCATTGTGTAATATTGTTTGCAAAGAACTTAGTTGAGAGCAAAGAGGACAATCAGTTTTATGATTGGTAACAAGACATTAAAATGTCCCTTAGTTAGGTCCAAATTTGATTTATTACTTTAAAATTATTTGTTATTATTGAAGACAATTTTCTTGGGGTTGTAATAGTTAAGATTGATCCCTAGATTTAGTTGTTTAATTTTAAAGTTTGAAAATTTGAATTGTCTTCCGTTGCATATTTTTGAACTTATGTAATAATACCTTATGGATTTTAATATGTTCTAATTTCTATGACTTGGTGTTTTTGAGTCCTTTAGGTGTAGGAGCAGTGCCATATCATATCCCATATTCAGGGTGTGACAAAAATGATATCAAAACTTAGGTTACAATTTTAGATAAGGATGTAGGTTAGAATTTTTGGGTGAACTTAGACAACAGCATATTAAGTTGAGAATTAGAAGTTTTAAGATACAATTTAGAATAGGATATTAACTATTTGACTTTGAGAAAGGAATGCAAGTTGAAAGAATAACCTTTTTCGAATCATAGATTTGCACAAATAGAAATTTTTGTGGCTTTTTTAGTATTTTTAGATGGAAATTGAAATAATATCCAACATTTGAATTGTAACACTATTTTAGGTGTTTATAATTGTGTGAATCAGCTCAATCTGGTATATAAGGGAAAGTTATGACCAAAAAATGAAGATGTGTTAAGTTAGAAAACACAGGATTTCAATTTTCCTAAAATAGAAAATTCTAATGTCATTTACTACTTGATCTTGATGGAATTAAGCAAAGTTGTCAACATAAGATTTGTAACTCTATCTCTTAAGTTTATTTAGCCACTTGAATCATCTTCATTCGATGTATGTGGAGAAAGCTATGCTCAGAATACTAAGATAGGTCAAATTACTAAGTTTCTAAAATCAAATCTATCACTATCCAAATTATTATCACATATATGAACCGTGGGCTGCATTATACTCTTTGATTCCAATGAATTAAGCAAAGTGGTTAGCATAAAAATTGTAGTCTTTTCTCTTAGATTATCGTAGCTTCATGAATCAACTTAATCTAATATACATGGAGAAAATTATGGTCAAAATACGAAGACATGCCAAACCATAGACCTTCTAAAATCAAATCTATCACCGTGTGAATTTTCTTCACACCTATGAATATTAGGCTTGATTTTACTCCTTGATATCTACTTATTTGGACTAAGGTGTCAAAATAAAAGTTTTAGGTCTCTCTTTTAGATTTTCAATACCTAAAGAGTCAACCAATTGAGTCTCTAGAAAAAAAGTTAGAAGCATATCACAAGAGAAAATACTTACGGACCTAGTGATTATATAAGAAAATGGGAACTCTAATGTTTTGAGAACAACTTTCGTAAGGAGGTTATAATGTAATACCCTAAGTCTTTATATGAATTATTATAGTTTAGATTTAACATATATGCTAATTAGAAGTATTACCAATTGAACTTCTAAAACTACTTGAATTTCATTAAGGCAAAGCCTCAATATCATGGGATCTAGAATGTATGATTATTAATAGTGAGTTTTTGTCTTATGAAAAAAAAAAAAAAGGATATATATGATATTGGATGTTAAGAATAGTGGATCAATTATAGTTGATCTTGATTTTTCTTTAATATTTTGAGTTGTCCTTCTTCTAAAATTTGAGATCGTGATTTATTTGGATATAATTTGATTTCTTTTTGGAGTTTATTGATTCTATTTAGGTACCTAAAGTTATTTTAATTGCAATTTGGAGGACATAGAATTTCAATATTAATAGTTTTCTAAAAATTGCTTACTGATGGTTGCAGATGTAGAATTTTTACTTGTCATAGTATGCCAATTACATGATGGAAGTTTAGTGATTGAATTTTCAGTAATGATTTAGGGGTGTTTGGCTAAACCTATTCAGAGGTCTTTTAAGCTCCTACAACTTATAAGATTTTAGATCTTTTATTAAAATAAATTTTGAAGTGTTTGGATAAAATAAAATTTTGGAGCTTATAAGATGTTAGTAATAGTAATTTTGTAATTAATATGCTTAGAATTAAGAAAGTTTGTTAAGATTATAAAAATAATTGAGGAATTTCTAACTTTTTTAAAAAGGGTTTATAAGCTTCTAACATCTTATTTCAGAAGCTTATGAGCTCTTTTTTTGAAAAAAATATCAAATACTTTTTCGCATCTTATAAGCTCTTAAACATCTAAAAGATGTTTTAATGAGCTCATAAATTCAGCCAAACACCCTCTAATGTTGTTTGAGAGTTTATAAGATATCAAAAAAAATATTTGATAATTTTTTTTAAAAAGAAGCTTGTGAAATCCTAAAATACAATATTAGAATTTTTTAAACTCTTTTAAGAAAAATAAAAAGATCCTAATTTATTTTCAAGATCTCAACAACCTCCTTCAATTTTGACCATGTTAATTACAAAATTAATTATCATTACTAACATCTTATAAGCTCCATGATTTTATTTTATCTAAGCACTTTAATAACTTATTTTAAAGATAAGATCAATATCTTATAAGCTCCAAAAATATCTTATAAAATCTTTTAAATAAGCAGCTCAATCAAACACCCTCTAAGTTAGCTACTACTGACATCAATTTAAGATTATAATGGATTGGAGCTATGTATTAATACTTTATTGGAGGTTATTTTACTTGACAAATTGATACGCCGTAACTATATGAAATATATTTTTGGAAATTAATAATACAATAGAACCCTCTATGGTATAATTTGTATGCAGGAATGTGGTGGAAATAGGATGGGCATTCCTAAATTTATTCCTAAACTCATACTTAGTAAAACTTAAGAATGAGAATCCTCATTCCTAGGGTTGTAAATGGATATCCGAAAATTAATTTACTATTCGCATTCGTATCCGTTTATATAAAATTTAACCACATCCATTTAAAGAGGATATTATTCGTATTTGACTAGTAGATATTTGATTATAAATGTATATGGATATGGTAAATGAGTATCCGATCCATTTAACATCTACTACGAATATATATTTATTAAATAATATATTATTCATATTTTTCAATAAAAATATCATAATTCATATATGTTTTTATATAAATTATAATTGAAGAATCGGGAAGAAAAAAATATATTTAAAAAAAATTGTAATATAGAGAAAAAATTGAAGAATAAAGTTAATCAACATAATTATTGCTAGTTAACTTTATAATTAATACACTTAAATGCCATTATTAATATTAATTAGTTTTAATAATCAAGTATAAAGTAAATTATTAATAAGAAATTATACTATTTGTTTGATCGCTTTCATTGTAATGAAATTGTATATTTCCTTCTATTAATTAAAATATGTATTTGTTATAGGTTCATAGATTTACATATATGGATATTTGTAAATAGATATCTAAATAATTATCATTCATTCAATATAAATATAAAAAATATAATTAGAATACAAATAAGTTTAATCAAATATGAATGCATTTGAATAATTATAATCGAATACGGATATATTCGAATTTAATCAATATCCAATGGATACAAATTCAGATATTATTTTTAAATATCCGTCAAATCTGTAGCCGTATCCAAATATTCGAAAAGTTAAATAGGTACGAATATAAAAATATTATATCCAATCTGCTTAATATCCATTTACACCCTTACTCATTCCTACATGAATCTCCATTCCAACAAAATTGTCTTCTAATAATTAATAAGAAAATTCTAAACCATCACAAAAACCCTTTTATATCTTTTTCATGTTATCTTCTTCTTTATAAAGATTTCTCCCTTAATCTTCAAGCTCCAATAAAAGAAATCTTCTCTACAAGGGTTTCTCTCATAATCTTCAAACTCCAATTAAAAAAAAAATAATCAGGTACAGCATCTCTTTTATTTTTACCGTGAAAAGATAATTTTACTTCTCAAATTATAAATAAACCATAGTTTTTTTCATACAATTTTATGAAATAAAAAAATTAAAGATTGTACAAAAAAACACAGCATTATAAGATAAAAACAATTTATGAAAAAAAAAATTATTTTTAGAGTTTTATATAAATGGATAATATGATCATTTGAAACGTTGTCGTCCCATTCTTACCTATCATTACTAAATACTAATTGTGATATTGGAATCAAGTAAGAAATGACAATTTCCTTTCTTTCTCATTCCTCATCATGTCAAGCATAATATAACTTACACTAGCATTATTCCTTTCGCATGTTCATTCCATTTTTAAAGCCATTCTTTTCCTATCTAAGTTCATTCTTGCATACCATTCTCCATTTTAATGGTTCTCTCTTTATAGTGAAGTAAGATTGATCTTAGGACTATCTTGTTTTAATTTAGTTAGTCAAGCATTTGATGTTAGAGTAGTATCGAGTTAATATTATATTATAATTTTAGAGCTTATACTATATTATTGAATTAAGCCAGCCCAATTTTGTATCCGTCACGCCAAGCTATTTAATTCATTTCAAGTTATGATTAAATCCATAAGTAGGATAGAAAATAAGCATGCAAATTATTATGATGCATTCACAAGTTTAGGTCCATGATTATCAGATAAAAAATTATGGAAATCACCCTTTTCTTATGAAATTTTCAGATTTATAGATAGATGGATAATTTTGGAGGTTTTTCCATTATTTTAAAACTCTATTTAGATAATTTTTGATCCACATAAGGAATTTAGCCATATTGATTTACTAAAACACTATATCTATATATATATACATATAGGTGACATGAAACCCTAATATACATTCCCCCCTCGCCCCATTCACTCAAGAATTCACTACAAATGATCTAAGTTTCTCCACAAAATCCAATCTACATGAAACAAAAAAAAAAAAAAAAAGATTTCAAAGAAGAAGATGAAGAGCTTGAGGATCAAGCAATTCATATTCTTGAGGCGGTAATTGGATCTTTAATTAATTTCTAATTCATTTAAGTATATTTAGATTCCAATTTACCATGATTTATTTGTATATAGGATTTATGTAATCCAAACCAACCTGTGGGTTAAATGGAAAGAAATCTGAGATGGGTAAGTAATTTCTTCCTTTTAATTTTCATAAAAGTTTTTCTAAAAAGACATATATATTTTCTATTCAAATGATTTTTTTGTATAGAAACAGATTTGGACATGCTATGTTAAAAGTAAGTCAAGTCAATCGTTTTTTTTCTTCTGTCTTTTCTATTAAAAAGAAAAATCTCATGTTTATAAGTGATTTTTCTTTCCTTTATGTTTTTCTATTCCAATGATTTTTCTGTATAAAATGAGAATTGGAGCATGCTACGCTAAAATTTTTCTTTTTTTAGAGTCTAATAAGTGATCAAATGTTTATTTAATTAAATTATTTCTTGTTAAAGAAATGATTAAAATCTACCCTTTAAGTAATTGGAAAAATGTCAATCCGAAAGCATGCAACCAGGTTACAATAACAAAAATCTTTAAACTCACTTAATGGGGTTGCAGCTAAGGCGCTCCTACAGGTAGTAATAGTAGTGTCAGAACCCACTTAATGGGGTTATAGTTAAGGCCCTCCTACGAATAATAATAGTAATGTTTGAACCCTAGTTAATGGAGTTATAGTTAAAATCCTCCTACGGGTAATATATAGTAGTAGTGTTTGAACCCAGTTAATGGGGTTGTAGTTAAAGCCCTCCTACAGGTAATAATAATAGCTAGTAACCCACTTAACGAGGTTGTCGTTAAGGCCTTCCTATGAGTAATAACAGTAGTGTGTAAACCCTTTAATGCTCTCTTATGAGCAATAATAGTAGTGTCTAACCCACTTAATGGAGTTATAATTAAGATTTTGATTTACATATCCGATTGAAATTCTAAAAATTCATGAACACGAATAACTAAATGAACTATTAAGTCAAGAAAGTCCTAAAAATACATAATGGACAAAGTGTCTCTTATACCATTGTATAATGATTTTTTCTTTTCTTTTCCTTTTTTCTTTTTTCTTTTCTGTTTTGTAGAGGACTCAGCTTAGAGGGAAGAGGACAATCAATTTTGCTGTTGGTGACAGAATATTAAGATGTTCCCTAGTTTGGTTCAAGTTTGATTTAGTATTTTAAAATTATTGTTTAGTGTTGAAGATAATTTTCTAATGGTTGCGATAGATTCCAAAATTTAAGATTGTGTTTGGTTTTATTTTCATTTTTAATTTTTAATTTCCATGTTTTTATGTGTTTTTATTTTGGCATCAAAGTTTGTGAAGGAAATGAAATTGTGTTTGAATTAGTAACTGAGATTATTTATTAAAAAGATTATAATATTGAATTGATTGTAAGATATAGACAGATGTCACTAAAATTCGTATGGAAGAGACATTTAAATGATATATATATAACAATGAGTATTTGATGTAATAAGATATAAATATGTTGATTGTAATAATTATAAAATTATTTTGCCTATTGGTAAATTGATAAATTTATAAATTATATATTAATAAATTAATAAATTATAAAAGAACACATCCAATCATCCCTACACCTCTTTCCCATTAAATGATATATATATATATATATATAACAATGAGTATTTGATGTAATAAGATATAAATATGTTGATTGTAATAATTATAAAACTATTATGCCTATTGGTAAATTGATAAATTTATAAATTATATATTAATAAATTAATGAATTATAAAAGAACGCATCCAATCATCCCCACACCTCTTTCCCACCTCCAACCCCTCTCAACCACACAAGAAAGGGTCGCGAAAAATAAAAACATATTTCAGCCTAAATGAAAATTAAAATTAAAATTGAAACCCCAACAAAATTTCACATTTTCAAATAGTAATGGGTCAGAAATTGAAAATAAAAAGAAAATCAAACACAACCTAACGTAGTGTTTGATTTTATTTTCAGGACCCATTTCTATTTTCAATCATTTTTAAAAATTAGAAAAGTAGTTACAATTTTAAAATGAGAATGGAAATATGTTTGCATGAATTATTGAAAAGCAATGATTAGAGTTAGAGTAGGTATAGAGTTAAGAAGATAGTTAACTTATATTTTTTATGTTTAAAAAAAATTATTCTTTAAAAATATATATTTTATTAATTTTAAAATGATAATTGATATTTTATATCAAATTAAATTTAAATTTAATTAATATGACAATAGAATAATAAAGTAAATTTAAAAATAATTAAAAATAAAAATAGAAATATTTTAAGTGAAAATAAAGTTGGGGGGAGCGATGGTTTTCAATATTTTTTTTGTGGGTGGAGTTGGAAATGAGACCAAAGACCCGCTAAATGTTTGTTTTTGAAATTTGAGAATTTGAATTGTATTCTTTGAGCTGTATAATAATTATAAAACTATTATGCCTATTGATAAAACTATCTTGTACCAAATTCGGGGCGTCACGTTAGTTGGGTCAATTGTGAGGCAGTAGTTCCTCGAAAAGATCGATCCTGATTCCCGCGGTTATATGATTTGATTGCACCCAGTCTTGACTCTTGAGAGCATTCATTCGCTCACTCCCAATTCACTGCCTTCGTTCTGGCCGGCTGTGTATCTTGTCTTCTTGGACATCTTCAGCATCCCCAACTCCAACTGGTATGCCATCTCATCAGACATCGATGAATTCTTGGGATGTCAACTTACATTACATTACCAACGCTGACGATCATGTGCAATTTATGACCCATTCCCCTTTTTAATTTTCATATTTTGCTCCACTACTCCATTATATGTCAGTAGCTCTGCCTCCGAACCTGATCTGATAGAAGCTAGCTATTGATGATACTGATCAATGCCCTGGAGCTGGATTGATTAGCATTCAGATGTATAAATCTTGCTCAAAAGTATTGTTCCACGGATAACTTCTTCCTCACAATAAAAGTATGTTGCTTCCTTCTCAGTTGTGCTGTCAGGGGTTTCTCGTCATTTCGGGGAGTTTGAATGGGGGAAAGAAGATCGGAAAATGGGGGAAATAAGGTAACAGGGACCGTGTGATCGGGGAGTTTGAACCCGACAAGAATCGAAAACGCAGCCTTCTCATCTAGAGTCAGACGAGCTGCCGCTGCGCCACGGATCACTCAGTTTGTCAAATTTCTTAAATACAATTTGAAGTACAGAAAGGAAGGAACTCATATCATAGCAACAAATTCTCAGAAAAATTTGTATAATTGCATAAATCAATATTCTTGGGAATCTTTGATATATTGATATAGCAAGTTATTCTCATATCAGCGCATATATATGTTTTGGCTTAATTACTTTCACTGTTTCGCAGAACTATATATATATATATATATATTAATAGATGGTGGGGGTACAAGTTATGTAATGCCTTTTTAGCAGTAAACATTTCTCAAATATTATTGGGATCCCGTGTAAGTTATGTCCTTAATCAAAGTAGTAAAAGTCGCTCATAATCTTTGAATTGAAATACAATATTGAAATTAAGCATTACGTATCCGATTCTTACTGTTTGATAGCTTTGATACCAAAAATTTATGAGGGATGATCAGGATTCTATCCATTTTAACAAATAATAGGCAGGTCCTCAATAATTACATGGGTGAACTCCTGTGAAGATTTTCCTTTCTTTTTTTGGCAAAAAATAAAAATAAAAATAAAAATAAAAAGGGTTCCTTAATCGTGTTTAAATTTCCTTATAACCCCACATCCGAAGGAATTGCACACTTAATAATCATGACGTGCTAACTCACAACATTACGACTGCAAATGAGCAGGTCAATAGTGAGGGATTTTGTAGTCAAATTTAGATTTTATCTGAGGTGCTTGTCTTCGAGTCTCTCCACCACAATCCACAACCTGGCTATATATTCTTCCTTAAATTGATCTAACAAAATCGACCTATAAATTCATTTTAACTGTGTTCTTCTTCTTCTTCTTTTAATCCCGAATTCAATTGGAAAGAGTAGAGTGAAAAAAAAAAAGGAAAAACCTGGGGAGAAATTGCTTGTGAGATTTTTTTTTCTGTTTTTTATTTTTATTTTTATTTAGACGTGAGTTGAGACGTAGTGTATTAGAGAAATAGTGATGTGTTTGGTCGTGGAAAATAATATAATAATTAAATTTAATGTGATATAGCGATCTGGAGTAACATTGTGATCCATCGTAAGATAAACTGAAGAGAATAAATTTGTTTGTGATATTTGTGTTGCAGTTTTTGTAAGAATATATCAGTATTTTAATAAAAAAATAATTAGATAAATAAACTAATATTTTGATTATATATGATTATATTATAAAAGATATATCATATTTATAAAATGTTATTAAATAATTATAATAATTATAATTCCAAAAATTTCAAAAAAGTGAGAAAATGAAACATTTCAAAATGATTATTAAAAAAATGCAGAAATTATATTATAAAATATAAAATTATATTTAAAATGTTACTGATGCTGCTCGAAAATGGAATTAGTCCTTTTCATAAGTTAGGATTTTTAGAGTTCATTTTCTCTAGAGAGTAATCCAATAAATTCTCCGTTCTTGAATTTTTGTTAATGATTTTTTGTGTGCAGTTTGACTTTGGTATATAGTATTTATAGTCTTTTTTCTTTAGTGGGCTTTGACCCATTAGGGTATAGATGCCCTCCTTGGTGATCGTAGTCCATTGAGCTTTCTACCCTTTTATTTATTCATTACTTACTTGATTATGCCTTTTTAGTTTGTTTTCATTTTTTCACCTTTGAGCGCTTAATTTAGTCATATTATTAAGTCTCCTATTTTCAACTTGAAAAGTTATTTTTCTACTAAAAATTATATAAAATTAGATTTTAATTTTTATCATATCTTAATTTATTAAAACAAGGTGATGAATTATTGAATTTTTACTAATTGCATTTTGTGCTAGATATTAGATCTACCCAACTTTTGTCTAAGTTGAGGTCCAATAGGTTTCAAAATTTGATAAGTTTTTAGAACATCTTGATGGTTGTACTTTTGTTGAAGAGTTTAGCGAAATTCTATCAAGTTAGAGAGAGGACACAGAAGGTTTTTATGAGAAGAATTGATATGAATTCCCAAGGTAACCTATCCTACACTTCATCTTTTCCTTATCCTTTTTACTTTGTCTCATTTTTCATGACTTTTTGCCCAACTTCTTAAAGTGAGTAAAATTTTTAGGATATTATCGAATCAAGTCATGTCAGAAAATAGATCCTTCTTTGAGTTAGAGTTCCACATAGAGTCTAAGTTGGCAAAAGTAGGGAGAGATGGCAGTGGGAGTGTTGTCACCATCGTCCAATCAGTTTAGTTACTAATGATGAGGTACTTAATGCTGTTACATGTCGTTGCAATCCATTCAAACTCGTTTGGGTTTGTGGGGGCCATCCCCTTGTAGTGTTGCCGTATTTTCTAAGTTTGTGAGGCCTTCATTAGGCATATCCCCTAACCAAGTATTAGTTCTTGAAATCGAGTATGTAAAGTCAAAAGATCATTGTTTGGTTCATGATTTATTTTCTACGTTAGGGTCTAGTTTTGAGTCTGAAGTAGAGATTTCTTTAGATAAGGAGTCTAAAGGCGCTTCTGTCATTGATTGTAGGTTCATCAAAGTTGTAGAAATTCCTTATTCACTTATACTTGAGGTGATAGAAATTTCAAGATGTAGGATTGGAGTTTTGATGAGTTCAAGTTCCTCCCAAACGGTATTTCATTATGTGTAGTAGTTATTTCAATAGTGAGTTCTCCCCACCACTATATTCTTTATTATTAGATATAGTAAAGAGTTATCGAGTGTTCAAAGTTAGTTGTCCCTAATTTCTTTGCATATTTTGTGCGATCCCAATTGCATTTAGCTATTTTGGATCTTTCAATCTCTCTAAATAATTTTCATTCTTTGTTTGGGTAAGTAAAGGGCCTAACAAGCTATTCTTTTGCATATTTCCCAAACCTAATGGTAGGTTTTTAAGTGCTTTTCCTTTTCCTACGAAGGCCTTGAAAAGAGAGGTATTTCTTTGTACAAGACTCACGTAGAGGTATTTCTCATGGGTAGAGTAGTTCTCCTTCATTAATGCAGTTGTCCTACACCAGAGTTTCAAGGAAGCAAGTTTATTTGAGTCTTCCCTTTGATGTGACTTACATGTTTTCAATGGGTACTTAGTTTATTTTCTTTTTTGTTAATTGCTTGTTCATTTTTTTGTTGCTATATATCTATATTCTGTTAAGCACTTATGCTTGTTTTTGCTTTTTATTTTTCATCATGTAAGAAGATCAACTTAGCGAGGATCCACACTAGAAGAACGGATGGAACAGCACATAAGAAGCGTGTTGTGAGTAACAACATTGCCAACTAGGTGTCTTTTGAGCCTCCCTTAATTGATAGTCAACCTAGGCTCATGTCTAGCACCTTAGGCAGTACCTTAAACTGGTAAGAAAAGGAATCTATGTGGTGATCTCTAGGTCAACTAAAAATGCACACAAATTTCAATTATTGAACGTGGTTGTCCACAACATTTTTATCCTTTCCATGCTAGCAAAGGCAAATAACTATTTCGTTATAGCCTAAGCTAGAATGGCATCATTGACTCTTACTATAATGTGGATGAGACTACTTTCAACATTGACAGCTTGCGAGGAGGAGCAGAGAAGTTAAAGATATATTCTTTTTCCCTATTAACTAGGCCTTACTGATAAGGACTTCTTTTAGGTAACTGTTTATTTCACAAATTAGCTTATTCTGCATGCATGTCCTTCTTGTAGTTATATATAGTTATTTATTCGTAATGCTTTATTCTCCTTTAAGTGTAGGCTTAGAACTTGGTTGCACAGATGTCTTGCCGAGCAGAAGAGGCAATAGCGATAATTTCACAACTCAAGAAAGAGGTTGCTGGATTCACTTTGCAACATTCTCAAATGGTAAAGGAGTCTATAAGCTTGTTGAAAGAAGCACAAACAACTAAAGTGCATTATGCAAAAGAAGTGAAGACCAAGAGGAAGTTCTTGCATGCCTTTCTTAGGATACACTCATCAGTACTGCTTGTGAAGATACAATCAAAGAATTCAAGTATTCAGACGAATTCCTAGAGACAATTGAGGCCGAGGTGACAATGATCTATAAGCAAACCATTTAGAGTTGTTGTCACATTCTTAGTGAGATTGGGTAATATCCTACTGAGGACTATTGTTGCTTGACCTTAATATCCTAGCTAATTTTTCTACTACAGAGTCCATGGGGCTTTGGAGGGCAATGTAGATGCTAAAGTGAAACATCCCACTAATGCATCTCTACATAAGTAGATTAATATTTAGACTAAGAGTTTTTGTTTAGTGTTTGTTTTATTTAGGACTACTTAGCATTTCTCTTCGGCATAAGTAGTTATTCAACTCATTATTAGTTTTGCTTTTTCTTTATAATGCCAAGTATTGGTTGGATGCATTTTTAGCTTTTTGATGTTATGATTATTTGTCCTATTTTTTCACAAAGAAGTTTTTTATATTAATTCATGTTTATACGCTTAATCAAATGCATGATTTTCAAGTGTTGATGTGTTCTTGATGTTTGATTGTCAGGCTATGAGGACATATAAACAAGGTGTTGAACCCTATCTTGTCAAGCTTTATTGCAAGCCCTTGGAGATGTTTTACCATAATTAAGTGATGTGGCATGTGAGTGAGAACGTGAGCCTTGCTACGGAGGTCTTATCATTGTACTTTATCATTTCCATCAAATTTTGATTGCAAGCTAATTGCTGATGACATCTGAATACTGGTATTTTATGGTGTAACAACATTTTGTTATGGGCCTCATCTAAGAGTTCTTCAATGCCAATATCTCATGTATTGAAGGCGTATCTCTGGAGAGGTGTGATAGTGGGCTGCAGCCCCATACCCCCTGGGGAGTAGTACAGTAAGTTTATGCTAAGAGAATTCAATTGTAGGTATAATTCAGCTGAAGCTATAAAAAGATAACCACTTAACTTCAGGAGGATTTATGCTGGGCTTATGTGTGGTGATGATGCATTATTGGGAAAATAGAATAGTGAGTTTCTACTAAAGTAATTCTATTATAGATGTAATTCAGTTAAAGATGTAGTTACTTACCTTTAGGGTGGACTTGCAGTACGGTTACTCGCAACAACTTGTACTTGCAGAAGAGCTAAATAGTAGTTTTATGCCAAAAGTGATTCAAATAAAGGTCTTGCCACTTACCTTTTAGGAAGATTTATGATGAACTTATACATGGCTATCACATATTCCCAAGGGAACTGAGCAATGGGTTTCCACCAAATTGATTCAAATAGAGATGCTACCACTTCCTCTAAGGATGATTTACAATAGGCTTATGCTAGACTACCATCTATTCTAGAAAAGCATAATACTAAGTTTCTACTAAAAATATTCAATTAGATGTATTGTCACTTTCCTTGAAGGAAGATTTACAGTGAGCTTACATGCAACTACCTTGTACTCTTTTAGGAGCCTTATAGTAGGTTTTTGCCAAAAATATTCAATTAGAGGTGCTGTTGCTACCACTTTCCTTCATGGAGGATTTAGGTAGGTTTGCGTGTGGCTACCATGTACTTTTGGAGAAGCTTTGTAGTAGGTTTACATCGAAAAAATCAAATATTTTCTGAGACCCTTATTGTACAAAGCATTGTTTTGGACAATTCAAAATCTAAGTCAAGAGTGAAAAAAAGTAAAATTCATTAAGACCATCAAAGAACAAATAGAAAGTGTCGTTCCCATATGTGTTAGATTTATTTAACTTTAACTAAAATAACATCTAATTGAAGAAATACATTATTCAAAACCTAAAAGGAATAATCCTAATTACTATCATAAATAAACTAAAAGAAAAAAAAATGGATAACGCAATAGTTGGCATGATCAACTATGCTGAGAGGTGACTTATGGCAAAAATATCACCATGATGCATCATGGACCACACCTTTGTGCATGTCATTTCACTTGCTTATAACTCTTTTGCCGTATCAATCCTAACCGTAGGAGTTTTGATCTTTTTCAAAATGCTAGCATAGAATTCCTTAGCGACACATTAATTGCCAATAGCTTCACCTATTCCACTCAGCATGGGAAACTTCAATTTTATGCAGTACGTTGATACTACTGCTTAAAACAAGTTCAAAGTAGGCCTCCCTAGGATGATAGTGTAGGCTGATAGGTTTTCACTATCAGAAACTTCACTATCTTCATAACCCCTTGAGAGTGAGTGCTCAAAGACAAAGGTAGAGGGACATCTCTTTGCACTTCCACAACTTCGCTAGTAAACCCCACAAAAAGAGTATTGATATTCTACAACTAGGTGTTATCTACTCCAAGCTAGAGAAATACATCATGAAAGAGTATGTTAGTTGAGCTACCACTATCTACCATAATCTCCTTAATCCAAACGTTGGCAAATGAGGCAGAGAATACTAATGCATTGTTACTTTCTCTTCATTTGATTTCTACATCCTCTTTTCCAAAGGTAATTTTGGGCTTTAGGGGACACACTTCTTAAATTCCTAATAAAATATCTACTCAATGAGCCTACATTTGCTTTGCTGCTTATACCAATGCCTTTCTACCATTTGTGGAATCTCTTCTAGCCAGTCCTCCTAAAATCAATAAGATGATATAGCCATAAGTAGGCTCTTTAGGTCATGTTTGATATCGCTGGTCCCTTGGCTTTGGATGATCATCAGGTCATTGTCGGCGATCCTTACTTTCTCCAACTATTGGATTCCTTTGGGACCACTCTATCTGTATGCCACATACTCATTGATGTGTTATCTCCTAATTAATCTCTCAATTTCTCCCTTCAAGTTTCTACACTTTTCAATGATGTATATACAATTATAGTGGAAGCGACATCACATATCAAATTTTTATTTCTTTAGGTTCTCCATCATCTTTTAAGAATGATGCTTTATAAGGTCCCTTTGCAATGCCACAACTAAGGTCTTCTTTATAGAGGCTATGAGTAGAGTGTAGGTAATAAAAGATTAGAGAGGACTACATTCACAATCTTCTGGCTTCTTGTTATTGCTGTTATACTCTTTACCTTGTAGCTTACATTTTTTAGCATTTTGAGGAGTCATAGATTTCTTAACCCTAATGTATTTTTCTACGTACATGAGGAGCACTTCAAGAGTAGCAAAAGGTTTTTCAGCTATAGATTCCCAGAACTTCTAGTGTTTTAGTTATACTAGATAATATTAGGTAGGAGCTTTTTGCTGATATGAGGGATCTCTTTTACTATCTAGATGATACAGTGGAGATAGTCTCTCAAAGATTTTCAATCTTTTTGCTTGATGGTGGACAGGTATGCCACCATATTTTAATATCTATAGTTGACAGAAAAGTTATAGAGAAAGTATTAAGCTAAGTGTTCCCAATCCCTAATAGTTCTAGCTGGCATTTTGTTGCACCACGTCATTATATGTGTGGTGAGCATGGTGTAGAACACCTTACAATATACTACTTCACTTAGATCATAAAGCTCTATCCTCATTATAAAATTATCTGAGTGCTCTTATGGGTCTGTCATACCATAAAATTTAGGTAGGCTGACTATCTTCATTCTAGGAAAAAATAATATTTAGGTAGAATATACTCGACTATTGAGAGCAATGACCAAAGGAAGGTACTAGCTTCATGCTTCTATTGAGGATGGTAGCACTCGTGAATAAGTTCAAAGTAGGTAGTTGAGAGAAGTCTATTCGAAGAGATACATATGTCTACCTATAGAGGTAAAAGGGAAGGAGAGGTGTTTCAGTCTAAATTAGTCTTTGATTTGTCCCCTTTGGGGATGATGAACCCCTTGACTCTAATAGAAGACTATGGTTATTCTTAAGGGTTGCATTTTTCAACATATTGGCCATCGCTTTGGTAGTGGCTTGAGAAGAGTCATTCTTCAACAATGTCTTCAATGTCCCTTAAGCCATTAATAGAATTGGTTCTCCAAGAAGTGGTGATTGTTGCACAAGCATTTCCTCGATCATCAATTGCACTTCCAGGGCAAGCTCCAGTATCATATGTAACTATGTCTTAGGCTAATGGTTCTCTATGTTCGTCAACCTTGGGACCACCTCACTGTTAGAGTTTTGACCCTCAATCTTGTTCGCATTCACAATGTTCCATCTTCTTTTGTTAGAATTACCATAGATGAAGTCAAGATCATGCTGCTTGAAAATAAAGCTATGGTCCTTTCTAGAAATCAGCTATTTTTAAAGTTTTTTTTCTTTACAATGCGGTGTAGGGAGTACTTGGTTCTTGAATTTTTGCAAAGAATTTTATGTACAATCTGACTTTTAATCTTAGTATTTATAATCTTTTTTATTTAGTAGGTTTTGGCCTACTAGAGTTTAGATATTGTTCTTGGTAGGCTTAGTCAATTGCTTTTTTTAATCTTTTCATTCATTCATTACTTAATTGATTTGGCCCATTTGGTCTGTTTGTACTTTTTTTACCCTTGGGCACATGATTTAGTCATATTAGTAATTAAATAACTAATTAAAGTTCTGAACATTTCTAATTAACAAAAAATACAAAATTTCAAAAATGATTTTTTTAAAAAAAGTTTCAAAAATTATATTGTAAAATGTAAATTATGTTTGTAAAATATTATTAAATATGCTAATAACTAAGTTGATGTGGATAATTAATACAAGGGAAATTTTGTAAAAGGACTAAAAAAGACCTAATGAACTAGATCACTTAATTAAATAAAAAGGCTAGAGAGCCCAATGATGAATTAAGCCCATAAAGGACAGTGAAATCATAATGAACCTATGCCCACAAATAAAAACTATAGATACTAAGTTCTAGAAAAAACTTGATCATAATAGAAGAGACACCTGATTTGGCTATTGATTGTTCATTTGAGAAGTTGCTGAAGGCTGCTCATGTTGATGAGTGGTGCAACATTGATAAAATTGACGATGGAGAAGGTTTTAGTTAAGTAGTAAGGGAAGAAGTTGATGGAGTTAGTAAGAGGGTTGAGATTGAAAAGAATGAAAGTATAAATTTTCTAGATATTTCTTAAATTACAAATAAATGTCAGGGTTGTATTAGTTATTTATTTGAAATATGAAGGGAGGGTTTATGTAATATATATACAAGTTAATGGTGTATGCTGAAGTTTTATTTGAAGTATGTGGACTTATTTATAAGTATGTTGCATATGTTGCTTTGTATTAGGTTGTTGATGCTAAGTGTTCTGGATATCCTATTGGTGAGGGTAAGACTGTTGAAGATGTTGAGGAGTATGTGGTTTAAGGGTTTTAAATGTGGTGTTGAACCTATTAGTGAGGGTTCACAAGCTCCACAAATTGTGGTGGGGCCTATTAATTAGAGTTCTAAAGCACCAGAACCTATTGTGGAGCTAGGTCTGTAAATGTGTAGGGTATCATCCGACCCACACTTGTACACTAAAATATCCAAACAAAAATATCCTACATTCTATCCTACCCTAGAATACCCAAAAGGATAAGATCTTAACCTTACCCTACCCTATCTAACCCAACATCCATTAGGTCTAGTTTATTGGACTTATGCTTTTAATGTATATACTATTTTTCTCAATATATACTAAAAATATTATTTCGCATACGGTAACAAAAAATAAAAAAAAACTTTTTCTATATTTAATTTAATTTAATTATTAAATTTCAATTATTTAATCTTTATTTTCAATTTTTCATTCATTATAACAAAGTTTATTCATTAGAAAATTTAATTTTATTAACTATTTTTATAAAAAAAATATTTATTGCACTATTAATTTTAATATTGTTAATTTTATTAATGAAAAATATTCAACTATTGCTATTGCTATTCCATTTTTTTAAAAAAGAAATTGCTATCCCAATATATTAACTTTATTAATTTAGTTTAATTTTTAATGAAGAAAATTATTTAGTTGTTACTGTTCATTCACATATTTGTAGTTTTTATATATAAAACGTTTATCATTAATATAAATTTAATTTCGGTATAAATGATTTTTAGGTTCATAGATTAAATTTAAACATAAAGTAATAGGTAATTTATGGGTATGGGTAGTTATGGGTTAGACCTTATCCGTATTCATTACATTATCTTTTATAAGTATGGGTGTGGATATGATATTTTGGGTATGGGTTGTGTGATACCCCACCCATTTATAGGCTTATGTGGAGCTTACTACTAAGACTTTAGAAGCACCACAAGATGTGTTGGAGCTTGTTGCTGAGGGTTTTGCAACTCCACAAGATATGTTGGAGACTATTGCTAAGGTTCTGCATCTCTAGAAGATGTAGCGGAGTCTATGGCTAAAGGTTATATAGTTTCAGAAGATGTGGTGGAGCTTGTTGGTGAGGCTACAAACCAAGCAACTAATTTTAACACTAGTCATCAAATTGGTGATGATAATCCTAATGTTGATGCAACTGTAAAGGTAAATTTCAACACTATTTTTCTATGTATGTTTTGTAGTATGTACTTAGTAGCATTTCCCTATCTATTCTAGATTATTGAGGAGATAATGAAGGACAATGTTTGTGACAAGGATAATGTGAATGAGAATGAAAAAGAGAATGCTAAAGTTGACTCAAATGCATAGAAGGTAAGTTAATTGCACTTTTCAAGTGTTATTTTGTAATACTAAGGACTTGATTGTAACGTGTAAAATACATAGGGGGTACTCAATAATTTAGGCAATATTAAATATGTAATATAAAGATGCAGTTGCAATATGGGGTGCATTTGTAATGTTTGAGGAAATTCAATGATAAATTTGTAATGGTAACATAAAGATTAAAGGGTTTATTATAGATTTACAAAAATAATATGTGGTTTATTGTAAGTTTATGTAAATTTTGAGGAGTTTATTTTAGTTATGTTGCATTTTTAGGTCCTTCATACATAATCTAAAGTATTGTTTATCTTTTTGTTGTAATGTACTTCAGATTGCCGAATATTTCTTGAATGATGCTATTGCATATGTCGTTTTTTAGGATTGGAGTTTGAATGAAGATGAAAATAATACAGCTGACGATCCCAATGATGGTGGTGAGTCAAATAAAAGTCAGTAAGTGGAAAGTGAATCAGAGATAAGTTCCTCAGAGTTAAGTGAGGAAAGTGAGGAAGGTGAGAGTAAATCAAACTCAAATGACAAAGAGACAAGTGATTCGGATAAGGAGTTAGTTGTTGATGCTTTAAACTTTGAGTTATCTAACCACCAATCAAATGACCATTGTAAGGTATAGAACTTATCAAATGAAGAGATTCCAAATAATCCTCAGAGAGGTGCTACAGTGGATAGAGAGAAATTCACCATTCTAGAAGATACATCATCAGAAATCAAATTTCAAAAAGGAATGGTGTTCTCTAATGTGTATGCCATTAAAGATGTATTACAACAGTATGTCATAAGAGCGGGATTTGAGATTATTAGGATAAAAAATGATAGAAATAGAGTGACTTCCAAGTGTGCTATTGATGGTTGCCCTTGGAGCATTCATGCCTCCATCGTGTTAGATGGTGTTACATTTTCTATCAAAACAAAAGTGTTAGATCACACATATGTCAAAATTAATTGCACTAAAAAAGCTTCTACTAAGTGGAAGGCGAAAAAGTTCAAAGAAGTGCTGAGAGATAATCTCACCATGAGGCCTAGAGGACTCAGGATAGAGCTGAAAAAATATAAGGTTACTTCTATTTATATGCAACTTTACAGAGCCAGGAGAAAAGTGCTCAGCGATATTGAGGACAATCATAGTAAGTCTTATGCTCAGTTGTCTTCATATGAGGTTATGGTGATAATGCGGAACCTTGGTTCCATATTTAGCATACAATTTGAAAGAAAAGTAAAGTGTGAAGATGGTGCTAAAAGTAGTTTAACACCATATAAACCTACTTTTAAGAGATGTTTCATAAGATTGAAAGCTTTGAGAGATGCTTTTCTCAATGGATGAAGGCCTTTTCTAGGATTTGATGAATACTATTTGAAGGGGTCATATGAAGAAGTTATGTTGGCAGCAGTAGGTCTTGATGGAAACAATAAGCTATTTCCAGTTGCATTTGTAGTAGTTGAAACTGAATGCAAGGAAAGTTGGGGATTTTTCTTTGAAAGCTTGAGCTATATGCTTTGGGGATTTGATACTGATAGGCCCTGGACCTTCATAATTGATAGACAGAAGGTATTTTTGTATTATGTTGTCTTTCTACAACTTAAATGGTTTTATTGGTTATATTTGATTGACTTAAATGCCTTTTGGGTTAGGTTTATAAAACTTTAAAGGGGTATATGCAATATCATATATAGATTTTTCAAAGCACATAGTATGATTGCATTTTAAACTATTTGTTTGTTCTATTTGTAAAATATGAGGAAAGTAAAGGTAAGATTATAACGTTTTGAAGGATGTCCATTTTATGGTTGTTATAGTTAAGAGTTTTCCTTGATATGCAACTACAAAATTGTAGATTTTTCTAGGTGATGTCTTCTGTATCCAAATTCAATTAAGTCTTTGTTAGGCTTGTCAAATAGAAGGGGGGTAAATATAATATTAATATTGCCTTAAGGGGGTAAATGAAATACTAACATTACTTGAAGGGTTGTTTTGTTATATCTTATAAAGTTAAAAGGTTTGTATGATATTATTGTTGACTTCTTGATTTCTATTGTTAAAGCCTCATTGAAGCTATCTTTGAGCTTTCTCCTAATGTAATAAATAGGAAGTGTTGCAGGCATAATTATGCTAATTTTAGAAAATAATTTTTAGGTGTATTTTTAAAAATGTATTTTTGGATGGCTACACGTTCTTACAATACCCAAGGTTTCAATTGGGTAATGTATAAGATCAGGGAGCATAGACAGGCTACACATGATTGGTTGATGGGAGTTCTTTTTTAGTAGGCACACTTTTTGATTCAAGGTTGAAAAATAATCATGTCATAAATAATATTTTTGAATTTTTCAACCACTGGTTAGGTGAGTTAAGGTTAAAACCAATTTTAACCCTCCTTGATGGTGTGCAAACAAAGTTAATGACTAGGCTGAGGTTGAGGTTTGAGATAGAGTAGAGGTGGACTAACTGTGCTTGTGAGAATGTGGTCTCAAAGGTTAATAGGTTGAAGAGAGAAAGATGTATCATGTTAGTTGACAATTAGTAGTGCATATGAGTTCTAGGTGTTAGATAAAGAGATACATTATATTGTTAACTTTGAAGATAAGAGTTATGATTGCAAAGAATGGGATATCTTTGGCATTCCAAGCAAGCATGCTATATTAACTATATCCCATTGAAGAGAGTCAGCAGAGCTTTGTGCAGATATTAACTTCTATAAGGCTATTTACTTAAAGGCTTACTCAGTGGTGATATATTCAATTTTGAATATTGCTTTTTAGCCTTTAGACTTTGAATCTATAGCTACAAAAAGTTCTTCCTCCTAAGATAAAGAGATTGCCAGGTAAGCCTAAGAAGAGTAGAAAAAGAGAAATAGGTAAGGCACCAAATGTCATAAAAAGTAAGAGATCATGTGCTCTTAGATACAGCACCTACCAGTCATTTTGGCACAACAGAAGGACCTGCAAACAGGTACCTCGGTCCACCTCTGAGAACATAAAGAAGGTTTGAAGCCTCTAATTGATGATATTGAGGCATATTTGAATTTTTAAAATTTGTTGATTAATGTTTTCTTTTCCTTTTGCAAAGAAAAAGTGACCAATTTGTCTAGTTTGATGCTAACACTCATTTAGCTGAAATTCTAAGAGAAATGAAGAAGAAAAAGAATGCTAAAACCAGATCTGCATCTACTGAGGAACTTATGCACATGGGGGATGGAGGACAATCTAGAGATGATACTTAGATCTGTCCTTGTGTTTCTATTGTCAATATGAATTTGTTAAAAGCTCTATCTTGGAGACTGTTGTTTCATGGTTGTATTGATTGCCTAGGATGGCTATTTTTATTGTTTTGGTGGATAGCCTAACTATATTTTGTAAGTATTTGGATGATGATTCTGTGAAACTTTAATCTTGCAATATTTATAGTTGGTGCAAAAATTTTAGTCATTTTTTTAACATGTTATGTAGTTTTATTCAAAGTTTAGGGGGCTATTTGCAACATTCCTTAATTTTTATTTATAAAAAGAATGGGTTATTCAACTTATGTGAGCTTTTTATTTTTCTAGGGAGGTAAAAGTAATGTTGTATAGTGCAACTTAAAGGGATAAAAAATTATATTTTAAAATATAAAGTCAAACATTAAAAAAATCAAAATTATTAGAAATTTTATCAAAATGCCAATTGCAATGACTTACAAAAAATTAACAAATAAAACCTTATAGTTTTAATAATATTACAAATAAGTTCAAGGGTATTACTGTCTCAAAAATAATCACAACAGTAACCGAAGGGCATTTCTAGATTTTCATGTAAATTTTTTATGAAGTCAGCATTTTGTGGACGGAGGCTAATGGACTTTCAAAAATGTAAGACAGAATAAAATCTTAGGGGGTATTGGTAATTTTGTCAAACTTTTGGGTTTTTGGGTAAATAGGCCAAACTTCAGAAGGTTCTGGATAATTAACCCTATATATAGCTACTTGGGTTTCATGTTCAATTTGTCCTTTTTTGAGATTATTACTATGTCGATGAGGTCTCTTTTTAAAGGGATTTATTAATTAATGGATCATATTCGAGACTTCAATATCTTGATTTATAGTTATATACATTCTTTGATTGAAGAGATAATTGTAATGTAACGAATTGAGGGTTAATTTTCATTCATTTCTTGACAAGATGATCTATGTAAAATTTCTATCCAATCATAATATTAGTCATTGATAACATATAGAGCTCGTTGTTGTACATACAACTTTCTATTTATTAAATATTACTTCCTTGCCTATTATAGACATTGTATAGGAACTAAAAGTCAGAGTATAAAAATTGGAGCACATAGAGGTGGACATGGTGGTATAGGTGTGGAAATGGTAAAGAAGAACACTTTAATATGGCAATTGAGATGATGAAAGTGTTGGTTGAAGTGAAATCGAATATAACGTACTCACAAATGGTATAAGTAATGGTTTTGGATGATAATATCTACGCATTTATTTTTGGCTGATGTGGTTGTTGAGAGGGCAAGATATAAGTTAGGTTAGTGGGAAAAAAAAACAGAGAAAAATATTAAGGGGAAAGGTATTTTAATTAATTTATACTAGTAAAAAATTGACTCAACAATTTATTTTGGTTTAAAGAGTGAAAACTATCAAAGTTAATAGTGGTGATCATAAAATGAAATTATCTATAGGAATTTTCTATGAAGTTACTATTTAAATAATGCCTATGAAAAGGTATAGTGAAAATTTTCTTGGGTTTCTTTTAAGAATAAGGGAAAATATATATGTTTTTCAAAAAATAGTTTTATTTTATTTTTAAGTAATATTAGATCACTATTATCTGTCACTTCAAATGCGACCAGTATGGTGTTAGGAGTGTCAAATCATGAAATTATTTATATTTTAATAATATAAATTATGAAAATATTCACACAAATGATGATGTAAAATAATTATTTAATTTGTGAAGTAATAAATTATTACGCTTAAATCTTAAAAGAAAAAGAGAGAAATCATATGGAGTTCATTACAAACAAAACTGAAGAAAAAAGCGAGTTGGCGCGCGCACTGGTTATGCATATAGGTATTTTGAGAATAAATTTAATTAAGTTTAAAAAAATTACACCTAAAAAATGCAATTTAAAGCTGCACATTAATTATTCTACTTTGAATCTGTCTTCCAAAAATAGCCAAACAAAGCCAAAAGGTTTGCACCATTAACATGGAGCACAAGATTAATTTACTACATTAACGATAGCTCATTCCACACTTTTCATCATCTCATTGGCCCAATACAAGATTATCTTCTTTAGCACAAGTATTACTATTATTATGCAAAACAAGAGTCCTGCCCCTTTCGTGCGCGAATGAAGGAAACGCGCTCTTTGGCATCGTTTGAATTGAAGCATTAGTCCAGTTTGAGTTTGGTGGATTCACTTTCTGATGGGGTTAAGAATTATAGCACTAACCTTAACCACAGTTAAATACAAAGAGACAAAAATAGTTGCAGCTCACTGTTCTTTCTTCTTGCTTTCATCACAGGCACTCACGCCAACATTCTCAACTCTTTCTTCTTTCTTTTTTGGTAAGAGAGAGAGAATCTGGCTTTATACACATACATTATGTATCAAGGTTGCGCTGTAATGTTTCTTCAGGATTTTTGGCAATGAGCATTTGCAGATACAAACAGCGAAAAGGAGAGGGGAAAAAGAATATTTTCTTGATGCCATTATTGCTCGGACGCGGGAATCTGATCAGGGATATTTTTAGTGGGAATCTTAGGTGATTTTAAGGCCACTTTCTTGAAAGGTAAGCGCTAGCTCACTTCTGTAATTGGGTATTACATTATAATTTGTTTGTGGCAACACTTTGTGAGTTGCTTTTGTGTGGTATTCACTTTGTTTTCAGTTTTATTACCCGCTTTCTGCAACCACTTGCAATAGTACTTGATACTTTTCCATTCCTGTGGCTGCCAATTCTGGGCTTGCTCCTTCTACCCTTTACTTGACAGGTTGTAACTCTTCACATTCTAGAACCTATCTTTATTGCTGGAAGATGGGTCTGAGTATGTGCTTCAGTGTATGTTGCCCTCTTAACAGTGTTGCTGCTGAGACACACTGGCTTGCGGTGGTACTTTTTTAACTGCTTCTGCTTGATTCTTACTGAAATGCTATTTACCTTCAACTTAAGGGATACTTCTAAGTGGATTAACAATGCTTTCCCTATCATTCCGGATGTAAATTTGGTGATCTTGAACTTCTCTAGTATATTTTCTTTTAGTTGATCTGGTATTATGGCTGTTACAGCACAACTGTGTACTAGTTAAGGTGAAAATTATCATTTAGTTGAAGTCTTTGTTCTTTTGTGAAAGAGTTTATCATCAGATGTTATAATAACCAATTTCGCTGTTGGGATTATTTTTGTCTGTATTTTATGGATATATATCTCTCCCTCATACTCTGCTATCTGGCTATATATGTAGAGCTCAATTTCCTCATCAATCGTCTAGGGGACCGGGTGCTCTTCCTCCAATCACAGCCTGGCTGGCCTGTATACATACTCTTATAAGTAATGGTTTCAAGGTCTTACTCCAATTTATTGGATCTTACATCTGGTGGTTCACCTACCTTCAGCCGTGGGGGGAAGAAACTCTCTCGAACCGCAACTGTAGCTGGGGTGTTATCTGAGCTAGATGATGAAAGTAGAAGTAATGGTGGTTCTGATGCTCCCTCATCTATTTCCCAAGAACGTATGATTATCGTTGGAAATCAACTTCCACTTCGTGCACATCGGAGGGAATCTGATGGTGAGAAAGGTTGGAACTTTAGTTGGGATGAAGACTCTCTTCTTTTACAACTGAAAGATGGACTTGGAGAAGATGTGGAGGTAATATATGTGGGTTGTCTGAAAGAAGAGATTGACTTTAGCGAACAAGATGATGTAGCTCAAACATTGCTGGAAACTTTCAAATGTGTCCCAGCTTTCATCCCACCAGAGCTCTTTAGTAAATTCTACCATGGGTTTTGCAAACAGCATTTGTGGCCTTTGTTTCACTATATGCTTCCTCTATCTCCAGATCTTGGTGGCAGGTTTGACCGTACCTTATGGCAAGCTTATGTCTCCGTAAACAAAATATTTGCTGACAAAGTAATGGAAGTAATCACTCCTGATGATGATTTTGTGTGGGTTCATGATTATCATTTGATGGTATTGCCAACATTCTTGAGGAAGAGGTTTAACAGGGTGAAGCTTGGATTTTTCCTCCATAGTCCATTCCCATCATCAGAGATATATCGAACTCTACCTGTAAGGATTGAACTTTTACGAGCACTTTTGAACTCTGACCTTATTGGCTTCCATACATTTGATTATGCAAGACATTTTCTTTCTTGCTGTAGTAGAATGCTGGGGGTATCATATCAATCCAAACGTGGTTATATAGGGCTTGAGTACTACGGTCGCACTGTCAGCATTAAAATTCTTCCAGTTGGGATTCACATGGGCCAACTTCGCTCTGTGCTGGATCTTCCGGAGACAGAGTCTAAGGTGGCGCAATTACGGGATAAATTTCATGGTCGGACTGTTTTGCTTGGGGTTGATGATATGGATATTTTCAAAGGAATAAGCCTCAAACTTCTGGCCTTTGAACATTTGCTTACTCACCATCCTGATAAAAGAGGTAAAGTTGTTTTGGTTCAGATTGCTAATCCTGCCAGAGGCCGTGGGAAAGATGTACAGGAGGTTCAGTCAGAAACTTACACCACTGTTGCAAGAATTAATAATATCTTTGGACAACCAGGATATGAGCCAGTAGTTTTGATTGATACCTTGCTTCAGTCCTATGAGCGTATTGCATACTATGTAATTGCAGAGTGTTGTCTTGTCACTGCAGTGAGAGATGGGATGAATTTAATACCTTATGAGTACATTGTATGTAGACAAGGTACTGATAAGCTAGATGAAACATTGGACTTGAACCCATCAGCACCAAAGAAGAGCATGTTGGTCGTCTCTGAATTTATTGGGTGCTCTCCATCTCTTAGTGGTGCAATTAGGGTTAATCCTTGGAACATTGATGCTGTTGCTGAAGCCATGGATTCTGCTTTAATGGTCCCTGAGCCTGAGAAACAAATGAGGCATGATAAGCACTACAAGTATGTAAGCAGTCATGATGTTGCCTATTGGGCACACAGCTTTTTGCTAGATCTTGAAAGAGCATGTGGGGACCACATAAGGAGGAGATGCTGGGGTATTGGGTTTGGTTTAGGATTTCGTGTTATTGCTTTGGATCCAAGTTTCAGGAAGCTCTCAGTTGAACACATTGTATCTGCATATAAAAGGACGAAGAACCGTGCAATTCTTTTGGACTATGATGGCACAATAACATCACAGAGCGCTGCTGATACAAGTCCAAATGCTAAGGCTATAGAAATCTTGAATAAACTGTGTGGGGACCCAAGAAATGTAGTTTTTATTGTAAGTGGGAAGAATAAGGAGATCGTAACACGATGGTTTACTTCCTGCGAAAACCTGGGCATTGGAGCAGAGCATGGATATTTTATGAGGTAATGTCTTCTTTCATTTGGTTGTCATTAAATCACTGTATCGTTTCAAACTTAAAACTGCAGATATATACTCCTTCAAATAAGCAAAGGAGAAACAGATAAAATTTGTAACTTCTTTCAGTGCTGTAAGAATGTGTATGTCATGCAATCACATTGAGTTAAGAACAGTGTGAAAAATGAGATTCATCTGGCTGTAGCTTATATTCAAAAGCTACATATCCAATTAACAAGGAATCCTTTAGGTAAATATATAATTATAGATGAGAAACTAGTGGTGACAATCCTGGCTTGCAGCTCTGATGAGCTAAGCTGAATATTAAGCAATTTGAATGATGGCCTGTACGGAAGCTGTAGATGAACTGTTTGCTGAGTAGATTGGTGCATTTGAAGAGCTATTCTTGCTCAATGGTCTGAGAAACTATCCATCAGTCAGTTGCTTGTAATTAGCTATGGCAAATCCCTGGTGAGTGGGGGGCCAATTGACCAGCTTGCAATGTGAAGATAAATTCTTTTATATTTTCCAGGATCTGGAATGGTGCAAAAAAATTTATACTATATGCTAAGAATCCTTTTTTGAACTTTATTATATCTAGGATCTGGGTTTGTTTTTGTGGAACTTAACAACATATATAAATTAGATGCCCCAAAAGAAGCAAACAAATTATTAACTAAATCAGTTCATTGGAATTATAAACTATTCTCTACTTAGCTTGCGAATAGATATTTCATGATACCATTATGTAACCTAATTCTTTCAGATTGATACAATGCAACACTAGAACATAATACTTTGTTGGCTGATCGTGTTGCCTGGTGCATGTGACCTCTATGCCAAATGTATAGATGCTTGGAAGGAGCACAGTAGAGGAGCAACTCAATCTTTAAACTACCATTACAACCCAAGAAGCGCATTTTAATGAGACAACTTACTTCCCTGGCCTCCATAATGATTGCAATATTGCCATACTCAGGCCACTTGATCCAGTCACTATATTCTGATATGCCTTAGTGGAACCTCAATATTCTCAAAGGAAAGAAACATATAGATAACAAAAAGCAACAGATCCTGCAGCATATATGAAGTTGAACTAGGATTCAATATCCAAAGATCAAGTAAGACAGCTATTATTCTTTAACCCACTTAATTTCACAGAATCTGTAAAGTATCAGCCATTATGTTTCTAAGATATTACTTCTTAATTTGTCATATTTATCTTTTTTCGACAGTTTCCTTAGTTGAAATTCTCATCAGTGTACCAGCTTAACTTTTCTATGTTTGCTAGTGGTTTTATACCAGATAGCGACAGGTTTTATGTTGGTTTTATAAGGCTTTGTTATTTTTTCTACTAACCTGATCATAGCGCCTTTTGCTTCTGTAATGAATGCTACAATTCCAAAAGTTCATGGATTCTTATGTCTTCATGAATTCTTAGAATTGCTGCCCATGTGATGAATAGGACATAGAAAACAGTTTTCCATTACATTCTTAATCATGATGGGACTTTGATGCGATTGATGAAATGGTCTTACTCAATATGCAAGAGGCTAAATGGTAAAAGTCATAGTCAAAGTTGGTGGAATCCATCGGTTTGAATTGGGTGACAAGAGTAGATTTAATATTGCAAATGCTTTATGGCTGTAAGGTTGTGAACATTTAGCATATTCTTCTCAGATTTATACCATATCCGAGGATTATCCTCTCAGCTACTAATTCTTATTTTAACTTTTGTATTTTCATTTTTATGATGTTAACCAGGCATTTGGCCTTTTTCTTGAACACCTTATACTCCTCCTGCAAGTGCCTAACAGAAAACCTGTCTATTGTTGTGTTAAAGACTCTAATCATTAAGTTCCTTTATTACCTTACTGAGTCTGCTATAATAATTTGTTTTCCAGACCACAACAGAGTGCAGACTGGGAAACTTGTGTTGCTGTTCAAGATTTTTACTGGAAACAGATTGCAGAACCTGTAATGCAGTTATATACAGAAACAACTGATGGTTCTTTCATAGAAACAAAAGAGAGTGCACTTGTCTGGAATTACCAACTTGCAGATCCTGATTTTGGCTCGTGTCAGGCTAAGGAGCTTCATGATCACATGGAAAGTGTTCTGGCAAATGAACCTGTTTCCGTCAAGAGTGGCCAACACATTGTAGAAGTGAAGCCTCAGGTTAGCACATTAGTTTCATGTTTATCTTACTTTGAATGTTGACTTGGAGGTTAGACACAAATGATGCATGTAGTTGCCTGCTATTGACCTTGCTGATTGTCTTTGGCTCTTGCAATATCATGGGAGGAAATTATTTTGAACTGTATTAATTTATTTCTTTATGTAGTATTCTATCTGCTTTACTCTCTCTACCTTGCTGCATCAAATGTTTCCTTTTAACAGAAACATATAAATATGGATAAATGAAAATTTGCCAGAAGTTGGCTGATTCAGTGACTAATTAATACCAAGCATATGCTCATTTATATTGATGTCATGTAGGGGAAGTTTCACTTCACATATTGATTTGTATTTTAAGTGGTACCAATTTCAACTAGCTAAAATTTAGATTGGAAGCACAGTTACAAGAAATTAAGACTATAACTTACTTGACCAATGCTCAAATGATATAAAGTTGAGTTTATCCTTTCTCTTTGAGAAAGAAAAGATAGATCCTAAAAGTGCCTTGATGCAGGAAGTTCCCTTTTAGATAAATGATATCTGAAATTCTTGTAAATTGAAGTGTTTGTGAATTCTTGAAAAAGCATGCTAGAGTGAATTTGTGATGTTCTTATTGTTTTATTAGATCCAAGTTTTCGGTAAAAAGGGTGGGGCAAATATTTTGTTTAATTAGTTTATAGAAGATCCGTGTTCCTTTCTTGCGCTTTCTATCTGCACAGCAGAACTTCTCTTCCTTGTTTCTTACATATATTGATTGGCAAGTTATGTTTGTTTAGCTTAGTTATTCATAGTTGGCATAATTATGTCAAGTAGAGTTTTTGGTTATTCATTGATAATTGATTAGAGTTGAGTTGCTAAGAAGTTGTTCATGATGAATGCAACTCACAAAACTAATGTTGAAACGAGGATGGAGGAATCATGTTAAGGATTTATTGAGCCTTTTGAGAAAAGGGTACCAAGCTTCTCATGAAGATGAATAAGATTTGGTTTACCAGGAAAACTAGAAAACTATTGGAAAGATTAGAAATTGGATCTGGTAGTAAAGCATGTATCATAACTTCACCGGGGAACTTGTCATTAAAGTTTGTGGAGGAAATTAAGAGCCATAGGCCACAATAACCACACTTAGAAGAAAGCTTATGTAGTCAGGAAACCTCTCTTTGTGCATACAAGGAAAGTAGTTCCTTTGTTGAGTTTTTCAATGTGTTCTGGTGAATATTTTTTTATTAATTAGAGCAGTAACTTGAAATATAAGTATAAAATATGATGTACTCAATCTCCTGTTGAAGTTATGTAATGAATTAGGGCTCAATAAACAATAAGTATTCAGACTGATAAGCAAGTCTAGTTGCTCCTTTGATTTCCTAAATTCAATAAAATTTCTGGACTATAACAAATATTTGTCAAGCAACTTTTCAGAATACATGAGTGCATGTATTTGTGCAGTTCTAGAAGGAGCAGTCACAAAACTTCAATAATCAAACCTTTAATGTAACTTTTTGGTCTACAGAATTTTATAGTAGTGCGGTATACTACAGGATCCATTCAATAAGAAACTGTCACGTCTTGGGGTGGATGTTTTCCATGAATGAGATAGTTGAAAATTATGTGAATATGTAAATCTCAGAAATGGCTCCTCAAGTTCTAGCAATATGTTGCGGTTGAGGATGAATATTTTTCATGAGAATCCTGATGGTTTGTAGTGTCTGTTGTCCCAAAGTTAAGGTAGCTAGAAAGCATACCCTTATTGTGGATCAGCACAGCAAAGAGAATCCCTTTAGGAAAAGGAGCACATCAGATAAAATTCTTGCATTAGAAAATGGACAAAAAGCTGAGCATATCGCAGCATGCTGTTATGGGGGATGGTGGCATGCCAGGGGCTTGCTTCTGGCTGCACTGATTCGCATCTTGTTGGACCATAGTTTTGTGTGCCCTCAGAAGTTGGTAACTCTCTGCTTCATTATCTGCATTTGGAGTTGTGGACTGTACTTATGCCCACATTTTCAACTGCACATTTCTTTTTCCTTATGGACTCAGATTCAGGTGATTAAGATGTTATGGGAAGCTCTCTAAGCTAATGTTATATAAACCTCGTTTAATTTAAGATTTGGCTGGAGGCTCGCCTGTGCTTTTAGAAATAAAAGGTTACATCTGTGAAAGTGGCGCTTGTCTATTACTTAAAGAAGAATTGTACAATGTATTTTAATCCTGCAGACAGGTAAGGCATTTTAAGACTGCCTTCTTTTTTTTTTATTGATATAATTTGAATAACATTAAAAGTAATATTAAAACTGTATAATTATAAGCTTACTAAAAAAATATATATGATAACATATAAAAAATACTTTACTAATAAATACTTTTATTTTAATGATTTTTTACAAAAGGATACTTTGGTCATTTAAAAAAATCATTCCACTCCTAATGGTCATTCCTATTTACCAATTATTAGAATGGAATCAAGAAGGGAATGGCGATTCCATTCTTTGTACATACCAATCATAGGATAAACTATACCAACATAATTAGTGTGTTTCGTAAGTGCATGCATACACTATACTAACCATATCTTATGACTTTAAAATTTTAGATTTTGGAACATTATAGTTGGTTTTGTTCCTAGTCATTGATATTTACTTGATTTGCCATTTCATTTATCAACAATTCTCCTATTTCTTGCTGAAACTTCTGTGTATGGGCATGACACCAAATGTGGGTGAAACATCCAATTTCACAGAATTGTGCAGCAGAATTCAAGTGGAGGCAACCTATAACTAATTACATAAAACCAAGCAATTCCTACCGGAGCATTTTGTTTAGTTCTTTGAGTTTGTAGTTGGTGCTCGCGAGTTGGCATTCACAGTAAAATCTGAGGAAAGATTCTGGCCTAACTTGATTTGCTTAAGTCATAATCCTGATCTACTTTGACTTATAATTGCGTCCAGAACACATAACTATTTGACTGCAGCTATTTGTTACACTTTTGAGAGACTTATGTCATGACCGGATTGGTTTGAGGGCCCACCTTTTGGTTTTCTTTTCGCTTTCTGAAGTTAAATATTTATACTTGCTTTTTTCATACTCAAGGCATTTAGCTATTCACATCATGGAATTGTTTTTGGGTGTGGCATTTCTAATAATTTTTAACTTTTTTTATTGTGCCATTTAGCTAATGTTAACTAATAATATTTCTTATATACATGCATAATGTTTTCACTGTCTTTGTAATTGGAAGTCTTTCAGCCAACCCCCAAGCCCAAGCATATAAATGTTTGTGTTTCTCTAACGTTGATATGAATGAACGGGAAGCTTTTATGAATGCTCATCTTGTTTACATTCTTTACTCTGTGGTTTTTCTCGACTAGGGGGTCAACAAAGGCCTTGTAGCACATAGACTTCTAGCAATGATGCGACAGAAGGAAGTGCTTCCGGACTTTGTGCTTTGCATTGGGGACGACCGGTCTGATGAGGATATGTTTGAGGTGATAATGAGTGCCAAGGAAGACGGTTCTGTCTCCCCAGTTGCTGAAGTGTTTGCTTGCACTGTTGGACAGAAGCCCAGCAAGGCCAAGTACTACTTGGAAGATACCTCTGAGATATTGAGAATGTTTCAAGGGCTGGCTGATGCTTCTGAGCAGTCTGCTAAAAATGTTTCGTTTTGTCCACATCGGGTGGTAGTGTGAAAATTGGACATCAACTGTGTTGTGTTCCTTCGATGCAAAATGGGTGTTGTAGTTTCTGACATAGTCTAAGAATCTGAAATTATTCTAATGTGTTTCTTTGGCGTAGGATTTTTTAGTTGCTTTAATTTTCTGTGTACCATTGCATCACTGGCTATCTCATGTTCATAACTTGCTTTTAAGAATCATTTTCATGTGCATTTGAACTAAAGCTGTGGTTATATCAGATTGGAGCAGAAGGGAATCTTTCGAGTTATGTGCTAGTGAGCTAAAACTCCTTCGGCTCTCTATGGCCTTGAGCAGCCTTGTTTCGTATGTAAAATTCAATCCTTGTGTGAGCTTCCTCTAAAGATGAACTGCGACCAATTTCGAACACTTGATATATATATATATATATATATATACACAGAGAGAGAGAGAGAGAGATCAAAGGTGATATGAAACACTAGAAGATTCTAAATGGACTGTGACTGAACCTAGAATTAATCTCTTTATCAGATTATATAAATTTGGGTTTTTGAGGCAGCTGATGGCCCAGTTGTAGGAATTGTTCTGAGGATGGGAAGCGGAAACAGTGCCCTGTTGAGTTGATGCTGCATTGCAGCTGCCAAAAATAACAATGCAAGAGATGTTTATGAGTTGAGAGTTGTTGCTATTACATGCAAAACTTTTAAAGAAAAAGTCAATTTTAGGGAAATTAGCAGTGCGATTGGGTTATAAGTCTGAATTATGTTAAAAAAATATAATGATTGACGTCGGCTGTGATTTTCTTTTATTTTTGGGCTCATTTGCTTTAAATGATGTGATTAAAAGTGATATACAAGCAAATGGATATATTTTAAATTTATTGGGATAGAATATTTTAATTTTATGTTTGATTGGTAAAATTAATATATAAATAAATTAAAATATAATATATAAATTTACCGTTATATCATTTATACTTTTTAATAAGTTTTTCACAATTTTCTCATTCTTCCCCATTCTTAGGAATAAGGTTTTATTAGAAATAAGACAAAAAAAAAAAAAGGCCCTATTTGATCTTTATAATTCTAATCACACCAAATCAAGCATTCTTCCCCTTGATCCATTTTCCAAAGGTAATAATAAATAATGTTCGGCCTAAAATATATTAAGGACTTTTATTAATTGAAACAAATATTAAAAAAGGTTTGATTAGGTATGTATCACACCTAATCAAGCTAAACAAACAAAACCTAGGTGTCTATCAAATTTTTAGTTATGAGTATGTTAATTTTGATTAATCTTTCCAGAATTAAATTATATGACTTTCATGTCAATTTTACCATTGGGAATTTGGCATGCAATATAAGCTAAGCAATAATTTTTTTTTTTAAATTTATAGACATAATATTTAGTCAAATGACTTCAAAATATAATCTATGTACTAAAATTTATATGTTGAAAGAATTTTAGATAACTAATCTATTAATATGTTGAGAGCCGAATATGTATAGTTTAATTTTAAAATTATTAATAATCCAAAACTATGAGATTCTGATAAAAACAAAAAAGTGAAAATGATATGGATTTTTATTATTAAGACAAAATTATTTTTTTTTAATTTTAGTTAAAATTTTCGATTATACTTATTTTGAACTAGTTTAAGCTCATTTTAAACCCAATTAAACTCATTTTGAGCCTAAATTTGATAAAATCCACCTAAACTCAACTGTAGGGCTGGCAATGGAGTGAATTTTAATTTGAATTTAATTAAAATTTGATTCGATTATTTAGGATCTCTAACAGATATGACTTGATTAAAAAGCTCATAATCCAAAATGATTGAAGCAAATATAGATATGGCTCGAACCAATCTATTAATGATATGAGTCTAAATATATTTAATATTATACATATATGGTATTGTCATATGTATACACAAAGTCCTATAATAATACCAAAATTGATATTTAGATGAAGGGAGTAATGAACTCCTATACAATATATCAAATCAGATATTTTTCATATAAATTATTAAATTTTGAGTTTATTTATATTATAATTACTTCATTTATTGCTCTATTTTTATAAGAAAAAATGATGCGAGAAGAATAATGAATATGAGCCAAATGCCTCGATATAGCAAGCATTGAATGTAAATATTGATTTGATCAAAATAAGTTTCTTTTTTATAAAATTTGAGCCTAAAATTAGTTAATTGAAAATTCAAGTATAACTTTGTATTTATAATGCCAAATAAATACTATTATCAGCAACAGAATTTAAAATGCAATGATCTGATGAATGAATGTGATTAAATTAAATCATACTATTGCTTTTAAGTGATCAATAGACTTAAAAATTTATTCATTAATCTGTTATATAATTTTTTTCTTTTCACGGATAACTGTTTTTAATTTTAATTCTACTAATTTTTTAAAAAAATAATAAATATATGATGATTTTGAAAGTATTTAGTTTTTGATTTTTTTTTGAATATTCGACGGATATTCAGTTTTTATCTAAGTTTTAATATGGTTATACCAACTACAGATCTTATAGCACGTTGGATCAAATTTAGATCAGGCATATTTCTTTCAATTTTGGATTTGGATTCGATTTCAATATGATTGGATCCGAATCCGACCCATTGACAGCCCTATTCAACTGATAAAGCAATTTCTAAACTTTTAAAGTACAACCGAACCAAAGCAATATGAGTTGGGTTAAAACCCCCAAGCTCTAATTTGCATTGCCTCCTTTTCAATTGATTCAAGTTCTCACTGGGACCCTAGAATCAATTTATTTATACGAGTCTTGAGTCTTGGAAAGAAAATAACAAAGCTCATATCTTCGTAAGTCGTTTATGTCAAGCCTGAATTAAGATCTATGGCTCACAAGATGCCCAAAAGTCCAGTAACAAATGATCATTTAAAGTATTTATAATAGTTATTATGTACTATCTGTCTTGGGATTGTCCTTGTGGGTGTATGTGATTTTGCCACATAACCACATATGCACAATTGGTGATTCTTGAGTACCATCCTAGATGTCCTCCCTGTATGACCTCCATTTCCCTAATGATGCAACTTGTCCCATGATCTGCAGCTGAGACTAAGTTGTGCATCGGTTCGTACTCCAAGTCGGACTAAATTTTGTGATGTTGGGCCAATTCATATCTAATTTGTTAATTCATATCTTTCCTAATCATCTACTCCCCAACTTCGCTATGTTTGTTTACAAAAATGGGGAAGTTGTCACTTAAGGTCGTCAGTTCCCACCTATTTTACCAATCAATTTTACGTTATATTTAGAACATTGGATTCCAAGCATCTCACTCTTGGCACCACAAAATTGACTTCTCCAAGTAATTTGGTCCTTTAAATTGGTATGTTCTTCCACACAAGTCCTTATTAATAGCTCCCGGGACCCATTTGCTATCTTGCACATTGTGATACCCACTCTGCTCCTGGAAGACGACCTTTTCAATTCGAAACATTCCCCAGATCCAATGAAGTGCACTTGGGTAACATTTCTTCTCATGTCTTCTGATTCCTACAGTTCTAGCACATCTAATTTTAGTACATCTTCTACTAGTTCAAGTACTTCAAGGTCCAATGGTATTCATGCAGATCCTAACCCTCCTAAGAAATCTTTAAATATTTCTATAGAGCGTCCTGATAGTACTCTCCCGAATAAGATGCCTCCCAAACCTTATCATAATAGAAATTACAAGTACTTGAAAACATTACCAATTATGAAAGACAAAATCTTATGCGAGCTGGAATTTTACTTGTCCTTCTCAGTGATCAAACCACACATATAATTCTTGCTCTTTCATTGGCTTCTCTTAAACTTGAGTAGAAGGTGCAACACTTGTCATTACATGAGACTGTGAAATCAAAGAACACAATCCCTATAATCTACTAGCTAGCCAAGCAATGTACCAAAATAGAATGACTCTGAGTTTACCACATATATAGTTTTCTATTTTAATATATATAAGTTCCATGTCCTAGTGACTCTCTTGTTAAACCTTTTTAATAATTTAATACCCTATTCAATAACTCAGGTTCCAATATATTATTTGTAACAATGCTTTATGGCAAAGTATACTTAAATAAAACCAATAAAAGTATATGTAATTATAGTTGTCACATGGCGTTAAGGTTGCATCGGGCAAACATTTAGAATTTTTCGCCTTACCTGTGTGCGGTTGATTTCCCGCCTTCGCAACAAGGAAAAATCTATCAGCCTTCCTTGCCGAAGCACCCATTTGTGCTTGTCTGGCAAAGTTTGACTGAATGTTTGCTCTAAAGCCAACCTACAATTACCTATACAAAAGCACATAGTAGAATAACTCAGGCATCAAGTAAATACAAGTAACATATGTGATTAAATATGTGCTGTCCAACCTTGTAATTCTTATTGCTCTCTACCAAATAGTATAATTACACTAGCAAAATGGCCTTGAACCATCGCACACACATTTTTCTAACTTGGCTAATGTTTTTCTTGAAGTTGTGAGGCCTCGAGCTATTTATAGCCCTATGCTACTAAATTGCACAAAGGAAACTCCCAGTTTGTTAGGTTAATCATGTGCCAAAGGTACTAATCTAGAGCAGTTGACTCGGTCTTGCTCTCCACTACCCACATAGTATGTGCAACCATCTTTCATCTAGCCCTATAATCTCCGCCCACTTTTGCAACTGCTTGACTAAGTGGTTCAACCCTATTTTTGCATTTCTAGGGTCACTCTCATTGGTATCCACCCTTATCCACATAAAGGCATCACCACCTGAAAAATCAAGCCTTATCCCGACTGCTTTGACTAGGTCAAGCTCAATCATCCAGTAGCTAGCCAGAAAGGCCTAGAATCTCAAAACCTTGGCCAACCATCAGATGAACTTGCCATCCGTCCATGTAATTGCCTACTTAGCTCCCCGTCAGCACCGTTTCATCATGCTCATGCCAAATTGTTTGCTAGCCTTGTGCGACCCATTGTGCACATCTTGCATTACTTGCACATGCTATCACCTCCACCTAATACCCACTGCCTAGCGTGGCCTATCTCAAGGCTCCCGTGTGCATTAGTAATACTGGTACTTAGTGTCTGCCACCATTTAACCAACTTTGAGCAAGTCTCCTACACCAAGTTCCGTTGCCTTATACAATGTCTCAGCCTCAAGCCCACAAAGTCCTACACGATGCTCCACTCATCATGCCTAATTATCCGCAAGCACAAGTCTTAGCCACAATAATGTCAGCAAGGCATTCCACGCCACAATGCCCACAGACCGACAACAAGGATGCTTGCGTGCACATGAGCGTGTCGCACCAACCTAACACAAGTGTGCTGCACCACCCCTCGAGCATCATTTGCGCCATCAAGCCCATCTTGACTTGCCCGGTTGCATCCGCGTTTCGAAGGGCTAATAGTAGGGCAGTGTCGTATGGGTTGACAATGAAAAGAAGCAAATAACGACATAAAGAAGAAGTCTCCATTTTAACGTGACTTTTTTGTCTAATAAGTTCACATATTTATATGGATGGCAAATGATTGGGATGGATTTAGGCTCATGTGAGTTTTATTTAAAATAAATTGGATTCAATACAGGTTGAAAAAGTGAATTGAAAGTAGATTGAATTCAAAATAGATCAAGTTGATTTTAAAGTAGGCTGAGTTAGATCTAGGATAGGTCCAATGCAATGCCAAAAAAAAAAAAACAGAATATATTCATTTTACTTATTCAAAAAAATTACTTAAAAGACAATAATAATATTAAAAAATTAATTTAAAACATTATAATAATATTATTATCCCTTTTGTACTCCATTCAACATATCATTTTATATTATAATGAGATGATTTGTTAAACTATATACTCACTTATTAATTCTTTTCATAATATGTAATTGCATTAAAAATTAATTATGAGTAGTACTTAGTCCGTAACAAAGTTGATAATGTTAAAGAACATAATTGTTTCATCACTAAGTATATATCAAATTTTTAATCATGTGTTAGTTATGATTAATTTTTCAAAAATTAAATTATATGACTTTCAAATCAATCCTACTATTGACAATTTGACATGCAATATTAGCTAATCAATAAATATAAATTCGTCTTGGAAGTAATAGACATAATATTTGTTCGAATGACTACAAGATATTATCTATACACTAAAATTTATATGTTGAAAGAATTTTAGATAACTAATCAATTAATATGTTGAAAGCCCAAAATGTATATTTTAGTTTTAAAATTATTAATAATTCAAAACTACAAGATTCTAATGAAATTAGTTTATTAAATATTAGTTAAATTTTATGAATGGACTCATTGGAAACTTAAATTCATTTAAATCTACCTAAACTCATTGAACCCAAATTTAATAAAACCCTCATAAACCCAATTGGCTAAACCAATTTCTAAAATTCGAATGCCCAACCCAACCTAAAACAATATGAGTTGGGTTAAAACCCATGAGCTCTAATATGCATTGTCACCTCTACAGCACTACCTCATACCCTATTCGGGCAGTAAGTACCATAAAAAAGGGATCACCTCCACTTCTAATTTTTTTAGTTGGAAATATTATCTTCAATTGCAATTCAACCAACAACTTCCCATGCTTAGCAGTCTCACGAATCAGCAGGATATTGTAATCTTTCTTAATGGTGATCAAAATTTACATCCCCATGGCCATATATAATCACGTTTCAAAAAGTTGTAAAAAAATCACTTTTTGATATTAAAATATATTTTTAAAGGTATTTAGCACTTACATTGGCCTTGGAATTTTAGGTGTGAACCACCGAGAATAGGATTTTGCAAAAATTAGTTTTAGGTTATTTTAATATTTATTTTGTATAAAATATATGGTTTATGAAGTTGAATTGGAACGCCCAAACCAATGTTGGTTAACTGAACCAGTTCTCAAAGTGTATTCCTTTAAAATAGTTTCCCAAACATTAATTGTGCTTAAAGTTTTAGTCTATTGTGCATTTAGAAATCCTACAGTTAGCAATACGTTTTTGTTTAAAAGTGTGCTTCGCCACAATGTGAATTCAACCTAATTATCTTTTTTTCTTGAATAATTCACTTTAAGGTGAAGCACACTTTTTAAACAAAACATTCTGGCATATGTTGGCTCGAATCTTGGGCCGTTACCATAGAGTAGTATATCCGTTAACACCAGTTGGAGGGAGGAAAAGCGAACAAAATTAAAATGAGGAAAGGGAAATACGATGTTTCACCTAAGCAGCCTTTTACTTTCTAATTACATCCCCTCATTTCATTAAGGAACATATTTATTATGGTAGACATTAATTATTTATATTTAATTACCAACTGCATTTATTACATTGACATTCTGATGCTGCTGAAAGTTGCGTATAGAGAAAAAGGGAGTTGTGTTTGTTCACACAAATTTCATTGTCTGCAAAATTAAATCACAAGACAAAAAAAAATAATGGACAAATTAAATTTATATAAAAAAAATATATGAGAATTACAATTTATCAGAGAAAAATATAAATTCCCTTACAAAACTAGTCATCTGATTCTTCTCCCAATATATATATGATCCAAGGGCTTAAAGCTTGTTCTTAGATATATGGTGTAGTATCCCTTGACTTGACTACGAAATTTCTTTGAAACCCGAACCTTGACTTCGAGATCAAATGACTTGATGACTTG
>JACGDI010000193.1:493343-595387 GCA_014898725.1 Jacaranda copaia
TTATTTACACATGTCATTTTTTAATTGGCTCAAAAATTAAGCCGTCTACAGTGTTACGGGTAAATCGACTAGGGAGATCGAGTACTCAAGATTGTGTATAACTTGGGATTTGAGATCTGCAACCACAACACATATTAAACTAGCCGAGGTGCCCCTGGCTAAGGTACTCCGACGCTCAAGTTAGTTTTGATCAAAATGAAGAGATCAAATAAAATACAGAGAATGTAAGGCTTATCGTGTATTGGGCATTATCTTGAGCATAGTTGAGTTTGAAGTATTTATAGCCTTCTGTAGGCGTAATTTGACTCTAGTACCCTTATCAGGTGTACTGACTTTTGTCTTTGCCAGGGGGTTGGTGGTCATTTCATGTTCAGATCTCGATACTATTTCATGTGGCTAAATCTCTTGTTTTTTCGGATGAACAGTGTCAGTGGAGACGCGTCTTTGCCAAAGTTGGTGGCAAGGTTGGCATAGTTGGCAGAGTTGTTGTACTGGCCGTCACGCGTCTTTAATGCGGATGCATGCAGCCTGTCAGACTAATAAATGCGGCAGAGATCCAAGTTAACACCAGAGTGAGTCTTGAGATCGATACGTGTCGACCAGACTTAAATACTTGAACTTTTGGAGTGGCCTTAGGGTCGATACAAGTCGACCACGGATCCTACCAAGTGAGGTCGATACCAGTTGATCAAACAAACTTACCATTGGACCTCCTGAGCTATCTCATTTGATGCTGGACTTGTTGAGCCTACTGAGTTATCCCATATCACATTCGATTTTCACTAAATGAAAAGGAGCAAAAAGAAAGTGATCAATTTGGAGATGATACGCGCGTGCGCACATTTATATATATAGAGGAGCAATATTTTAGAGCATTGACAAAAGACTAGACTGTGGGCTATGCATGCAGTCGCAGTACCTGGAAATAATCAAAGGGCAATTGTCGAGCATGGAGGCCAGATCTTCCAATTTCGTGAATTAAATGTTAGGTATATCATTTGAGTAGCAGTCCAAATAACTGAGGCAGCAATAGTCTTGAGTTGTGTGAACAAAGAATTACCTTTTTTTTTTTTTGGCATACGAAAAGGCCAAAAAGCCCATCAATTAGTTGATGAGATTGGATATACGTATTGTGAATTTGCAAATAGGATTACTTTATAATCCCACTTGATAACCAAATGTTCTTCAAATGGTATAAAATTTAACTCAACAACTAGTGCAATGGGACATAATAAATTCTTATAATAAACTTTAGTTTAAATTCAATTTGTTGGAATCAATCAACGGAAAAACATATATATAATTGCACTTTGTTATTATTTGTTCTTCTTCAAATTAATGTAGACTAATCACATGATGATTTCAATTTTTATTTGGCTTTAAGATATCTTGATTTTGACAAACTGAATTACTCCCTTTTTCGAAACCTTAATCTTTATTATATGGATCTCTGATGGAGAGAAGAAATGGGGGATAACATGCACCTTCATGCATAGCCCCATGTTAGCCATAAATTAATATCCTCCGGCCTCTGTGAAAAAATTACAAGGAATCTAAATATGCACATATATATATATATATATCAATATCCAGATTAAACCCCACCGCTGTATTTTTGTTCCAATAAGTCTCCATCAAGTTCCGCAACATGACACAATTCTTAATGAGGATACAGATTAATATCACAGAAAGAAACAAAACTGAAGGCCAGAAAATCAACGCAAATGGCAATTTGCATCGAACGCCCCAAAAAGCCCTCATCGCAGCATCCTGCACGTAAACATGCAAATGGAAAACCATATAATAATATACATACATACATACATACATGTATATACTATATATATGCATGAGTCATGACTCAATTTCCGTTGCATGAGCATGATCATTCACCGGCACAGCGATCTGTCAACACCACCCAACACCTCAATCTTACCCTCTTTCTTTACCAAGAAAAATTGTATGTATATATATCACTGCATGTGGACACACATCCACACACACACTTGTACACTTGTTTGAATATAGTGTAAATTATGTATGGACCACACACACACACAGATATATAACCAGCTACATATATATATGTCTCGTAGCTAGCTTTAATCATGGAGGCTATACGTACAAATTTGTAGATCGGTTGCTGTTTTGAACCTGTCTATGCAAGCATATGAATGTCTAGCCATTTACATGGATATCTATATTTCTTGGAAGAAATCTTAGCAACATTTGCAATAGCCTCAAATATAGGAAATACCTATATTACAAAGTTTGATTGAAAAAGAAACTTGAAATTTAAGATTTTTTTAACTAGCTATCAAATTTATTTTTTTTTAACATGATCCTAAACGAGGGAGCAAATTATAAGGGCTAAAAAAAATTCAAATCAAGGCCAAAAAATTTGAAGACTGACAAAAATAAAATACAATTTCCAAAGATTAAGTTCAAGAAAAAAAATCTTGTATTGGAAATCTAATTTGGAGAAAATCTTATTTTTCAAACAAGCAAAGAACCGTCAATTTTTGGGAAAGAACCTGGGAGAAGTGACAGGCTACAAAGGAAAATACAATATTAGTGATTGATGCTATTTGGAAGTAGAGTTGAGGTTCTTCATGAAAGCCAAAAAATTTAATAAGATCCTTGTTTTTGAATGTGTTTGCATGAAGCCACAACTCAAGACTTTAATAAGTGATTTATCATGTCTCTTTTGATTTTAAGAGTTGGTATATTATAGTGATTAAATGCTTGATGTATTTTGGCTTATCTGGATTAGGTGTTTATCTTAATAGGACATGATTAATTGGGCTCACAGACCCTTTAATTACTTATTATTTATTTAATCGATTATTTCATTTTATTTTTAATTTTTTACATATAGGTTTAATTTACCTCAACAAACCCCCTACTTTTGATTTAAAAATTTAATGTTCATACTAAAAATATAACATAAGCTCAATTTTTAATTTTATCTTCCTTTTTTAATTAATTTCATTAAATCTTGGTAAATGATTACTCTTTATTTTTCATTGTGGGAATTTTGAACAATACAGTTTATCAAGACAAAGGTCTTCTTATCTAGTTACTTGTAGAAGATGTCTTGTGAAGCTCATTGTATTTGTCCAAGGACTTCGACAGACTTTGGCAAGTTGGGACCTTCAAGGATTATGCCTTTGTGAGTGATATATGATGAGTCATTAGTGTAACTCTTTTTCTTTTACCTCATTTTATTTCTTTGTAGTTATTTTCAAACTCCTAAGAGTCAGTAAAATTTTTCTTAAGATTTCTCAAGTCAGGAGTGAGTCATGTATAATCTTTAGAGCATGATGTTCGGAGCATAACTAAGTCAAAATTAGAATCCTAAACTATGTTGAAGTCTGTAGGTGTGACGAGAGACAATAGCGAGAGTGCAACCACCGAAGAGTTTCCATCCACCCCATGGGCGGTCGACTACGCTATTGGCTGCGAGGTGCTCGTAGTGCTCGAGGCGCCCAAAAGAGGTGCTCAATAGGCACTCGCCTCACAAACCTCCAATCTCTAGGCTAGCATACATCAGCATGGCCGATGCAGGTAGCCGCCGTTGCCTTAGGCAGTTGTGTTTATGCTAAAGTGTCCAAGTCTAGATGGGCCTGTCTCCTCGCAACATTACAACATTTTATTAGCTTGTGAGCCCATTTTTGAGTGCATCATCAAGTATACGTTACTTTATGAAGTCGTACCTCAAGAATGCATGAGTTAGCCTTTGGTTTTTTAATTCATGCGTTCTTGGAATTCATGAGTTAGTCTTTGGTTTTCAATTCATGCATTCTCTTAACATCACTTATATGCTACAAGGTACTTAATTTATTTTATGATCATTGTTCTGCTCGCAAGCTTATTATTATGTTTTTATATCCTTCTTAGCACTTGTATTATTTTTTATTAATTATCTATTGGATGTTAAGCTTAATCATATTTTCATATCCTTGCTAGGTAAGAAGATTGACCTGGTGAGGATATGCTCTAGGATGGCAAATAGAGTTTCTCACACTAGACGCTCAATGAAATAGCATCGTGTGGAGGTGTCTCTTGCTGGACAAGCTTTTGGGCCACCCCACAATAGGGATCTAGTGAGGCTCATGCTCCACCTTCTTTTGTAATACCTCAAGTGGGCACAAGCAATGATTTTGTGCTGATTTGCAACACAAACTGGGACGCGTGCTCGGGGATTAATAGCTGGAGGCACTTATCTGAAGTCATCTTACTCTTTCCAGGCTGGCGAAGACAAAGGTTTATTTTGTTATGACCTATGCCAAACTATGGCATTTATTCATAATGGGTGATACCTGTGGAGGATTTACTACTACTTGACTTGGGTATTTCGATCAACCTCTCTGTTGGAACAACTAGTAGAGCTCCAAAGATTAGTGTTGATCCTATGGTAGAGGATCAGGTGGATGCACCTTTGTAGCAGTAGACTAGGAGTTCTTATTAGTTTTCTCCTTGCTTTGCTAAGAACTACTTATATTTTGTTCTCAATAAACGATACACTGGCTAGCTTTTTTGTTTCTTTTGGTGGCTACATGTTCACACATTTTGGCATGCTCTGACATTTCTGAATTATATTCCTTTCTATTATGGAGGTTTAAATGATTTGACTTCCTTTTCAGTGTTTAATTGTCGAGACAACTTTTTATTTTTTTTTCACTTTTTTTCAATTTTGTACGTTGTTCTCAGGCGGTATCATGTTGGCGCTTTCTTTTTTTTGTTCTTCTCTCTCTCTCTCTCTCTCTCTCTCTCTCTCTCTCTCATTCCACTTCTTCTCAGGACTTTGTCATGACAAGAAGCAACAATGTATAGATTTGGTTGCAAGCTATTGACCTAACTTTTATGAGCCTTTCTTGGGGGGTCTTTCTTTAGCTAATTAAATGCTACCATGAGTCCCTGTTTAGAGGTGTTGCTGAAGTCACTACTAATGTTCTTGTGCACCCCTTTAAGGGTGTCAGTTTAGTCATAATCACCGCAATCTAGGAAGTACTTGTACAAGACAATATGTGACATTTAAATGGAGTCCTAGTTAGGTCACAAACAAGTAAATGCACTATGAATGAATTCATAGATTTTGAGATTATTAGGTCAATCAATGTAATCTTCAAACTCTAAACCTCAATAGGGAGATGGAATGAGGACCATATTGCATTGTGCACATAAGCAAAAATAGTGATACATGTATTTACTTGTTAATTGGTCCCATGAGCTTGTTGCTAAACATCAAATCTAAAAAGTTAATTGAAAAGTAGTTCGTTAATTGGGGTTTTGGCTAATCAAAACAATTAAGAAATTATCACAAATTAAATCACAAAAAATTGCTGGCCCACAGCTAGTAAGTCTATATTAATTATAGAAGTATTATTAATTTTGATTGATTTAAAGTTAAATTATTCCAATTAATTAATAATAGAATTTCTTTAATTGAGCATATGAGATGTGACTAGCTCTAGATGGAAAATAATTAATTATTCAAACTAGTTAACTTACTTTTTGGAATTGAATTGGAGGCCTGATCAATTTAACAAGTTAAATTGATTCAATTAAAAATAAAAAAAAATTCCGTGAGATTAATTTACTCTTTATTAGAAATTGATTGATAGGATCAATTAGTTTAGCAATGGTTGTAATTTAGTTAATTAAAGGTTCAATTAATCAATTAGGACTAGTTGGACTTTATTTAAATATTGAAGATGAAATCCAAATTTATTTGTTTAGCCCAAACCCCCTGCAAGAGAGTTCAAAAGGCTAGTATAATTAGTAAAAGATATTTTTATAATTAGGACATGGAATGGTAAGAGCTTGGCCAGTACATGATTAGAGTGAATTATTGAGGGAAGTTGCTAGTTGGTGATTATCTAGTCGAACTAGAAATCAACAACTACATAAATTCCTATAGAAGTTTTTCTGCGTAATTATATTCCTTCTAAACCTAATACTTTGTGTTAATATGGTAAAATGATAATAAAATAATAATTTCCACATCATTCACCAGTTTTAGAAAAATGCCACTTGTTTCTGCTTTTAGTATTGTATATCAATCACAAAAGTATTTATAGACATATCAATTTTTAGTCAATGGAGAAGTGATACCTGTAAAATAAGATGCTAATTATTAATTTAAAATTTCTATTTGTATTAAATTTAATTTCAAAAGATAAATAGTTAATTTTAATTAATATTTTGATATTTATTTTATACTCAAATTAGATATTGATAAGTGTTAAAGATGAAGCGTCTATGTCTATAGACCAATCAAATCAAATATATTTGATATTATCTATTGATATCTGATATTATTTCTTGATATATGATATTATTTCTTAATATTTGATATTATCTTATCAAAGAAATAGTCATTAAAGAAGTTCAATCAATCTGGAAGTCTCCCATCAAACATATATATAAAGGGGGTGATTAATCAACGCACATCACAAATTCCAACAAGTGAGAGGAGTTTTGAAGAAGTCTAACTATTCTCTCAACTAAATTCAAAAAGATCCATGACATTCATGGCATTCTTCGCGAAGGTTATATATTTTAACGTTTGATTCGAGATTAAAGTGTAAAACCCTCGGATTAGCGTTATTTTTCTTCAAATCAAATTTAAAGAGATCCACTGCATTCAAGGTGTTCTTCACAGAGCTCATTAAATTTAAGATCATATTTGGAAGGAAAGAATTAGAGGATTAGATTAGAGATTGAATCCATAATTGATTAATAAGTTTCAATTTTATTTTATTTGTATAGATTTTTTTTGTCTTGTAATTTTATTTATTGCAAACAAAAAAATTTGTACTTACAAATTTTGGCACACCCATTGGGATGATCTTTGCCTCTCATTTCTTTCCTTCATTAAGATTGAAGTATCAAATGGTTGCCAACAAGATAATTGCATTGAAAATTAATGCTAGAGCAAAAACTGTTAGTGTCATCACAAGAAGTATGTCCAAGAAGTTACAATCATCTTCATAGGTGGCTCTTTCGCTTGTTGTGGAAAAGGTGTTGCCGCATTTTATTGATATAAATAAAGATGATGGAGACTCGAAGGAAAAATATGCACCATCTATTCTCCACCCAACCTCAAATTCCTCAAGCATGGTGACGGTGATGGTAACAAGTGTTACAACATTGGAGGAACAAATTGCAAATTTGACGAGGGCCATTGAAGGACTTATTAAGCATGTCCATGAGAAAGACTTTTAAATCTCTAAATTTATGAGTAAAGTGGACAATCTTGATGGAAGTTGCATGATAGAGAAACAAAATTGAGGCTCATGACGAAGGCAAAACATTCACAAAGAAATAGTTAGTCAAAAATAAAAAAACTGCAAATAAAGAACTACAAGTTTTCACTGATGGACTAATCCCCAATGACCCATTGAAAGAGTTTAACATAGGGACTATCAATGACAAGCTTGATGGAAGTTCTAAGTTATCTATGACTTACTCTAAGCTATATACCCAAAGGATTGACAATTTGGAGATGCCAATCGGTTACCAGCCCCCAAAGTTTCATCAATTTGATGACAAGGGCAATCTAAAGCAGTATGTGGCTCATTTTATTGAGACTTGTAATAATGTAGGGACATATGGAGATCATCTAGTCAAGAAATTTGTTCAATCATTAAAGGATAATGCTTTTGATTTGTATACTGACTTGGAGGCACGCTCCATTGATAGTTAGGGGTAACTAGAACAAGAGTTCTTCAATCACTTCTATAGCATTCCGATGACAATCAGTATGATTGAGTTCACCAACTTTCACTAGTGGAAGGAAGAAATTTTCATTGACTACGTCAATTGCTGGAGAAATTTGAGTCGTAACTGCAAAGATCAATTATCGGAGACTTCAATCATTGAGATGTGTGTTCAAGGAATGCATTGGAGTCTTTGCTACATACTTCAAGGAATTAAACCAAAACTTTTGAAGATTTAGAAACTCATGAACATAATATTGAAATGAGCATAAATTTGATGAACAAGAAGATTCATGTGATGCCGATGATGATGAAGATGTCCAGAGCAATAATTTTTATCTTCAAATTCTAAACGCTCATTGATAAGAGTCTAAACTATCAATAATACTCCCAAATAAGAGTATAAACTATCTAAAATTCTCAAGTCTACAAATATCTAAATTTGAATTTCTAAGTTTCAAGTTTTCAAATCCATGGATCGAGTCTTCAAGTCTCTAAATCTATGACTCAAGTCTTCCAGTTTAAGACTGAAGTCTCCAAATTTTCAAATCCAAAATTTAAGTCTCCAAGTCTTCAAGTCAAAGGCTCGAGTCTCTAAGTCTTCAAGTCCAAAAGTTAATTTTTTAAGTCTCCAAGTGAAAGATTCAAATCTTTCTGTCTTCAAGTTCAAAGCTCAAGTTTTCAAAATTCAAAATGTTCCTTGATAAGAGTCTAAACCGTTAATAATACACCCAAATATGAGCATAAACTATTTAAAATTCTTAAGTTAAAGTCTTCCCATGTGCACCTTGATAAGAGCTTAAACTATCAACAAGATTTCTAGATACCAACATAAACTATCTGAATATTTAAATTCTCCCCATGTACTCCCTAATAAGAGTGTAAATGTCTATTAAGTTAAACTCAAGTAAACTTGTCGACATGAGTATAAATTATCAATCAAATTCAATTGAACTCCTTGAGGCAAGTATAAAATGTTTATTCAAGTTAAATATGCTCTTTGACGCATGACCTAAACTACATGTTACTCCTATCCTGTATGAGTATAAACTATATACACCACCTACTTCAAAAGGATGTTTACTTTGAACCGCATTATAACTTGATCTATTTATTAAGTTCATAGGTAGATGGGAGGACTTCATCATAAAAATCTTCAAGTATTGGCAATCGACAAAGTCCATGAAGATCCCATAAAAAAATATAGTTCTTGATGATAGTGTGCAGCATACTTGTAGAAGGGCTCCATAACTCAAGGAATGCTTGGAGGATTTCTTGTCATAGACATATTCGAAAAAATGGAGAGAAAGAAAAAAAATTCTTAAATACTTCAAGTCTTGCCTCTTTCATGAATGATCGGCACATCTTTCGCTAAGCCTTGAAGTGGGTGCATTTGTAGACATATCAATTTTTAGCTAATGGAGAAGTGACACATGTAAAATAATATGTTATATATTAATTTAAAATTTATATTTGTTTCTTGAAAATTTATTAAATTTCATTTCAAAAGATAAATTGTTAAGTTTAATTAATACTCTAGTATTTATTTTATACTCAAATTAAATATTGATAAATATCAAAGATGAAGTGTCTATGTCATAGACCAATCAAATCAAAATACATTTGACATTATCTATTGATATATGACATTATTTCTTAATATCTAATATAATCTCTTGATATTTGATAGTTTCTTATCAAAGAGATAATCATCAAAGAAATTCAATCAATTTGGAAGTCTCCTGTCAAACATCTATATAAAGAGGGTGATCAAAGCTCATTCAACACATAACATAAATTTTCGCAAGTGAGTGGAACTTTGAAGTAGTCCAGCAATTTTCTCAATTAAATTCTAGAAGATCCACAATGTTCAAAATATTCTTCACAAAACTCATTTATTTTGGCATTTGATTTGACATTAAGGTGTAAAACCCTCATATTGGTGTTATTTTTCTTCAAATCTACTTTAAAGAGATTCACGACATTCAAGGCATTCTTTATAGAGCTCATTAAATTCAAGATCATATTTAGAAGGGAAGAATTAGAGGATTAGATTAGAATAGAAATTGAATCCACAGTTAATTGCTAAGTTTTAATTTCATTTTATTTGTATAGATTTTTTTTTGTCTTGTAATTTTATTTATTGCTGATAAAGAAATTTGTGCTTACAATATTATGTACTTTGTAAAACAATTTATACCATTTGTTCTAATATTCAGTATCCCTATCATATGTACTTGATACTTAATATATTTTATAGCCTGATTTCCTCAATGTATTAGCTAAAATATGTTTAATACAATAGTAAATGATACATCATGTAGCTTTACATTAGTGGAAACACCCATGTGCTCCAATATTTGTAAACAAACTACTTGTATCTAATAAGCCATCTTCATTTACACTTATAACATAAAGCAGTGTTGAATGTGGTAGCTCTGATTTTTTATTATAACGTTCTAACATAAGCTATGATGCAGGATTATATATTCTAATACTAGGGGTTTGGGAAATTATGGTCAAATGAGAATTAAACAACCAAATTTTGACACCATTTCAATAATTCTTTTTGAAAAAACTTTTTTCGTCATTTTGATATCATATTTCCAAAATTAAATGTACTAGGGCTTTTGATTAAGTCAAACTCATTTACAGAGCCACCACTATTGAATTAAACCTAATGATGCAATGTTTGGGATGATGCATATGTGGGTTGATTGTGTGCACTTTGTAGAGCTTTCGAATCAAGTCTAGAAGGATGCTTGGTTGAACTGGTAGATTAAGCATGAGTTGAACCAATAATAAAAAAGGAGCGCGTTAGCTTGTTGAGATAATTATTGACTAAAACCCTCCGATCCTTTAGTCAAGTCAAGCAAAGGACAAATATAAGTAAGTTAATGGAAATAAGGCTATTAAATGGTATACTTGTAGCATTTATGATGGTGAGCATTTATAGTGGGAGGTAATTGTCATAAGTGGTGAAATGACTAGTTAACCCCTACAAAGATATATAACTTTATTGATATCATAGGGGCACTTGAGGTCTTTTGTAAAGCACTGACCAATAGGTGGCGAGCCTTCCAAGCAATAGCAACTTGATAGTATTAAATGTGGATGTGGCTAGGGATAAAAACAGCAAATGCAAATGTTGTTAGCAAACGATGACATTAAATATGAATGTGATTGTTGAATAATGATATCAAAAACAAATGGAGATGATTGACGTCATATCTGTCACGCATTAAACGTGGCATGTGAGACAACTAGGGCTTGGTGAGAATGGATCAAGCCTAAGGTTTAGTTTGCTTGTAGTTGTTGGGAGCCGTTTAGACGGAGCTTGATTGCTTCTAATGTAACATAAGAGATCAACTTAAAAATGTTGACTCAACAACTTCAACTGCCCAAAGGTAGTCAACCTATTTGCAAGGTCAAGCATGCTTTGATCACAGAGCAGTCAACTTATTGTACTTCTACAATCATATTTACAAAAACTCATGCACTTTTTGTTAAGTCAAATTAATTCATTTGCTAAACTACTTTTAAATTAAACCACTTCTTTAATTCAAAAGTATCCACTCTCCATGCACAATAAGTTCATGAAACCTAGTCAATGGTGAAGTGGTACATGCCTGAACTTTTTCACCTACAAGTACTATATAAAATATGCTCCTTAGTCCTTTCATTAACCTATCTCTAGTTTGAAGCCTAAAGTTTGGAAATTATATCAGTTAATTTAAAGCCTCAATCACTATATATACACACACATACATCACTACAAGAAAATTTGTATTTAGTGTCATTAAAAAGTATAATTTAAATAGTGCTATAGTGGTAATTTTATATTTAATAACACTTTTTAAAAATGTCACTTGTAACGGTGTAGCTAAAAGTATAAATGTCATTAATTTACCTATATTGTGACATTACTAAAATGTCAGGAAAAATGTATTAGATGACACATTAAAATGTCACAAAAATTGCATTACACAATATGCCAAAGTGCCATCAAAGAAAATTTTAAATAGCATGCCAATATGCCACTAAAAATGTATACAGTGACATATTAAAATGCCACTAAAATTCCTTTAAATGACAAGATAATATGCCATAAAAAGGACAATAAATGACATGTTAAAATATCAAAAAAATAATTTCAAAAGACATGCTAACGTGCCATAAAAAATGAATATAGTGATGTTAAAATGCCACAAAAAATTTCTTTAGATGACATAATAACATGTCATAAAAATTAATTAAATAACATGCTAAATTAAATGGTAAAAAAATTCCTTTGAATGACATCTTAATATACTACCAACAACCATATTATGAAATTTCAACATGCTCCAATTGCTCTGTATAAGATTCAAACTTGTGATATTTTACTTGGAAAGATATAAGTTTACTATCTAGCTACACACCAAATGTTCATTATAAATATTCAAAAATATTATTATATTCTCATACTTTAAAATCATAGTTTCTCAATTATTTAAATGTATGACCGAAATTATTATATTAAATAATGCATTTGAAAAGGTTTGAGACATTAAATTTAGAGATAGAAAATATTTTAAAAAATAATTTATACGTGAGGAGAAAAAATGGGCAAAAACTTAGATTTTCTATACTTCTTGAAAAATATATATGATTAATTTAGTCAATACATTAAAATTATATTTAAATAGTTAATTTAATCAATGCATTATGAAAAGATTTAAAATTGTATATTTTACAATTATTAATAACTATATATACTTTGTCCAGTTTTGTGTGATATATATTTCATGTTACACCATAACTAAATTATGAGTTATATTTTTCTTCATTTTTTTTTCAAAAAAAAAAGTAGTATTTCTGGTTAAATGCATCTAACATATAGTTGTGTTAGTAATTTTAATAAAATAATATTTTTATAATATTTATTAATCAATTACTACTAAGTAACACTATATTGTAAAACAGCATTAAATTAGTGCTATTAAATAATTTACGGTACTTTTTATAAATGACACCATAAATAAATATGAGTAGCATTTTTTAAAAAAAACAAATTAGTGGCACTGCTTAAATGTCTAGTAAATATATTTATGTTGGCATTTCCAATCAAATGCCACTATTTTTTTGTTACTTATTAATCAAATGCTACTATTTATTGTATTACAGTGACATTTTTCAACAATTATCACCATATTACTCTTATGTGTCATTACACTATCGAATGTTACTAAGTTAGTACCAATAAATATTTCATGGCATTTTTTATAGGTGCCACCATAAATAAATATGAGTGACATGTTTCTAAGAAAAATTAGTGGCATTAGTTAGATGCCTTCAAATTATATTTTTATTGGCATTTTTATCAAATGCTACTCTTTTATATGTCATTTAATAATCAAATGCCACTAAATATTTTATTATAGTGGTATTCTTTTTTATAACTATCACTATTTTATTTTTGCGTGTGATATACTATAAGTACCACTAGTTTATTGCCACTAAATACTTTATGACATTTTTCTTCAAACAACACTATAACTATATATTAGTGGTATTTTTTCAAAAAATATTATTGACACTAGCTAAATGCTTTTGAAATACATTTATCTTGACATTTTTAATCAACTGTCACTATTTTATTTATCATTTAATAATCAAATGCCACCAAATATTAAATTATAGTGGCATTTTTTATAACTATTATCATAATATTTTTTTGTATCATTATATTATAAAATGTCACCATGTTAGTGAATTTTCTTATAGTGTGTATACGTAGTGAATTGATTTGTTCGTTACCTACTTAAACTCTTCCTAAGGGCACATTCTATGTTGCACAAGGACTTCAAAATTAACCATTATAAAAAACATAGAAGATGATCTCATTCCTGAATAATACAATTAAATGCTTTTGTTATTCCGCTTTTGAAATTACTTTTACCAAAATCTTAGAAGCAAACAAATCACCTTCTCTTAACTCTTCCTCAATGTTATTGGATTAATATATATCATGTTATATTGACGATCGATGGTTGTTATACAAGTTGTCCTTCCTTGCTCTTGGTTTTTTTTTTTTTTTTTCTTTTTTTCAAATAAAAAATGTCTATAATGTCATTCACTTTAACCTTGATTAATGGAGCCACAAAAAGAAATCTCTTATGTATATAGTTCAACCATCCAGCTGGGGAAGCCACATATTCAAATTTGGCACTTAGCGAGACGATATTATTCTTGTTTCTTCTTTTCGAATTGTTTAACATTCTAATTATTATTATTTTAACAAAAATGAGATCTCATATCCCTAACTAACCATACCCTAAAACCATCCGCAGCAAAAACCATAAGCTAACGAGCTACATGGATAGAAAGAACTGGAAAAGACTATATAACATAAATTAAACATGATGGACATTAAAGAGTTTGATACGTTTTACTAATATATAGTTGAACTATAGCCCTAGGATTGGCAACCTAGGATAGCTTCCTCCTCAATTATTCTTAGCATGTGATGAACCGCCCCTGCTATGTCGTCTGCCGAATTAAGTTGGCAACCTTCTTCCACCTGCCCAAAATATATATATATATATCTCATTAAAAAACTTATATGTATGCATTCATCCCTAAATATCCTTATAAAATTCATCCAAATTAATTTTATGACTACTCACAATGTGTTAGATCTGAGATTCCGTTGAAGGAGAAAGGAAAGAGAGAAATATATATATGTGTGTGTGTGTGTGTGGCCATTAAAATAGGGGCTACAGGGAAATTTTCTGCTTGTGCCATGATTCCAGATGGCAATTCAAATGAAAAATCATTTAAATTCTAGATGATGAGTAGGCAATTTAATTAATTACTAGCTAGTAGAATCTTTGACAAAGTACTTAGTTGATGTGGAAGTACGTGCAGGAAGGCTGTGCAAAAAAGTAGATTCTTTTGCATGCTGAGGTCATTTTCCACAGTCCCAGTTTTGTTACCATCAGCAGTCGTCCCAGTACAGCTCAGGAAAGGAAAGAAGAAATTAATTAAATATGTTGGTAGGACTAGAATAGTAGGATGTATGTATATATGAGATATCATGAATTTAAACCAATTAGCTATTAAAAAGTGTGGTGTGTATATAATTCATGTTTTAGTGTGTGAGAGACATGATATAATATATGGACAAATTAAATTAAATTAAGTACAATACCTTGGCGCTAATGGAGTAGAGGACGAGAGAGTCGAGCGTGGTGACATTGAGATGAAGTATGGTGAGGAAAACAGACTGAAAAGAAGCCACAATTCTGGAGAGCTGTCTGACCCTTCGACGGGACAGAATTCGAATGTTTGCGTGTGTTTCGATTAAGGTCACTTCTATGTCTGCAATGGCTGCCTTGCTCTGGGACGATGTGTATTTATTATTACTATTATTATTGCCCATTTGGTTATGGTTATGGTTATGGTTATGGTTGTGAGAGCAGCTGAACTGAGGATATGCAAAAAACTGACCAAAAGGGCTCCCCAAAGCTTGCTTCTCATCATCATCAGTATCATGATCATGATCATGATCATGATGATGACGACGTAGATGATGATGATGATTTCCCTGCTGCTGCTGCTCCATTAGTAGTACAAATTTCTTGGCCTCTAGAGACTGCAAAATGTGTTCAAGCTCCTTCACAAATTCTATGGCACCACCAACAATGGACGCCTGGTCACCCTACAAAAAGTACATCAAATTAACACCACTAGCTAGTTTCCCATTTATATATATATATATATATGTGTGTGTGTCTCTGTGTGTGTGCATTTCAAAAAACCTATTCATTTTAAAAAAAAAAATGATACTATTAAATAATGAACATTGAGCCTAATTCATTTCAAAAGTTAACTAAAGAAGTGAGAATTATCAAATATCATATATATAGAGAAAAAGAGATCATTACTTATTTACTTAATCAATGCGAGAATGTAACACATACATAATTGGTGTGTTTTCAGTATCAATTTCCAATTACTTTGAAGATAATAGGTAATCTTTGTAATTTGCCTTTTAATTAATAATTCTTCCATTTTATTAATGAAATAATTTGCACCAAAATTTTGATTAACATGCAGTAATGATGTGTGGCGTGAGGTACGCTGGAAGACCTTTTGCTAGTGATAAGATATTGAGAATGAAATTTTATTCGGACAGAGACAATAACAAGACACGGGGAAAGGAAAGTTAAGAGCGTTACGTCATTATATTCTGTTCTATCAGAAACATGAACAAATGTGAAATAGTCCACAAACTATTCTGACAAACAGTAGATGATCAGATTAATTAAGAGTAATTAACTATGAATCCACACTTAATGGTTGGTGCACGGCCTCTTAGCTGGTTAATTTTCTTATATGCATATATAGCTCGGACAATACTTTTTGTCATACATGCTTGGCTTATACTCGAAAAGAATTAAGACAGCAATATATGTCCAAAAAGACAGACAGATGAATATAAGAACAACTATTTTGGAATCAAATTGTTCCCTTGTGAAATTCAAAATTTAATTGTGCCCTTTTTCTCTCTGGTAGAAAAAATTAACATGGCAAAATTGTCATGCGCGCAAGAGTTGTAGAGCGGCTCAAATTGAGTATAATTATTAGTACCAAGTAAAATGGAATTTGGGTTCTTGGCAGCAATCATTAATTTCAATGAAAATAGTCAAAATGTCAAAAAAGAAACAAATAAAAAGAGGTGAACATCAAAAATATAATGGTCATGGTCTGAGGTTGGCTTTCCGACAGAAGAAATAGACCAACAACTTTCAATTCATCGGAACAGTTTGAGATATATATATATATATTATATAGGAAAAGAGGGTGTATATATATATATATATGCACATACCAAGAAGAACAATTAATAAAAAAATGTTGCAATTTTTCCCTAGTATTAATTAATTAAATTTCTGAAAAACCTAAAGGTATGGAAATTAGAAATTGAATTGTCTTACTCTTTGGACATAAGACTCTGGCATGAGAGAGCGCAAAACTGCTAGATGCTCGTTCATTTGCTTGCGGCGGTTTCTTTCGACTGCAATGTGTGTCATCCTCTGAGTCTCAGCTTCCTCCTTGTTCTTGCACACCTTCGGCCTCCTCCTCCTCTTCTTGCGGCCCGGGACGGCGGTTTCCGGCGGGGCTGGTGGGTGGCTCAGCCGTGGCGGCATGGAGGAGCAGGTGCCATTAATCTCTTGTGCGGTGGTTTCGGAGGAGTCATTGTTGCAGCTGAATGGGGCTGCTGCAGAAATATTAGAGTCATACATGATGAAGTTCAAGAGTTCACTTGAAGAAAGTGCTTCCAGAGCCATATCTCTCCTTTTGCACCAGTTAATTTGCTAATACTTCTAATGTTGCTTTCATCTTTATACCACAGATTTGAGTACCCCAATAATACTATTGACTTGCAGCTGCATTATAAAGGCTTCAATCATTTTATTGTCTTCTTCAACTTTTCAGAGAGGGAGGGTTGGGTGGGGGGGGCGGGGGGGAGGAGACAGAGGGAGAGGGCCGGGGAAGGCTTCTTTCCCTTTTTCACCAACTTTTTGATGCAGAAAGGCACAACATCTATAGTGTACTCTCACGTGCATGATATCCTTCATTCTAATCCTTAATTTTTTATTTAATTTTTTAGTGTGTATTATATATATATATATATATAGCGTTTCATATGATAACCGATTTATAATCTTTATTAATTAATTTTATATTATTTAGTCTGCATACGCATTGTGTACTCATCAGTTTAATGAATTCTATTTATCATAGCGAAGAGAAACTTACCTCTTAAATATTGGAGGTGGTCATATATGCCTCTGTAATACAAAATTGGTGATACCCCTATGATCTACTTTGCTTTGGAAAAAATGAAAGTTCAAAATATATGTATATGTATATATATATATATATAAATTATTATCATTAATGATAACAGTTAAATAACAATGCTGTCATCATTCGAATTAAGTGTAAATCCGCCCTTGCTACGATACGACCATCACAGCATACGTAGTGAATTCAGTAATTAATTCCATTTTCAAAATTAATATATGTATTTTGTTTGATCCATTTTTCCCCCCACTTTAAATGTTATGGGTTATTGTGATCGGTGGGCAGAATAGATGCACGTCCACACACAATTTTTTGTTTTTGTGTCCAATTTTAATGAATAGACGAATCCAAAGATACATTTTTTGGAATTACTGTTTCCTCCAATTTAGTACTAATAATTCACATAAATGGATAAACAATGAGTTTTCATCCAATGGACCAATGTCTCTTTCCATGCCTCGACCAAACCCCCCATGCTCCATATATGGTTAAATAATAATTCATTGGAGGGTCTTTTCTGTTACCATATCAATTTCTTGACACTTTTTCTGCTTTTATATAAGCCTTCTTAATTATATAATATTGGGCCATATTTTTCTAAAAAATAATTAATTGTAAATACATGAATTGAGTGTTATGCTTTCAAAAGTGCATTGGTATTACTGCAAAAAAGTGAAGAAATAGTAGTAGCAGAAAGTTTTCATTACTAATACTATTGTTGTTCTTTTATTAAAAAAAAAAAAAAACAAAAATAAAAGAAAGAAAGAAAGGATAGATGGGTGGTGTCAAACACTGAGACAATGTCTGAAATGTAGGGGCGTGTGGGACCCAAATCTATTTTTAAGTATGGATAAAAACAACAGATCAAGCTGTACAAAAGCTACCCTTCACGTTCTATTTTTTAATTTTGGAATCTCTAAAACACAGTCTCGCTGCTCGCCCTAGATACGCACGTATGCGTGTGTGTGCGTGTGTGTGTGTGTACAGTGGTGTGCTTACCAACTTACTTTGTTTTAGTTTTGTGGATGAATCCTACTTTTATTGAGAATAAAACATCCTCCGGCCCCAAATAAATGGGTTTGGTATGACTCGAACCTAGTTTTGAAAATGAGGTCAAAAGAATTAATGGTTTTTATATCTTAACATTATTGTTCTCAGGAGTAACTATTCAAATTTAATGATATTCATTATTGTTATTAATTAAAATGATAGTTTAAAAAATATTATATGGAATTGTAGACTTTTTTTTTTCTTCATTTTTTAAATTATTGGAGTGAAACTATAATCAGATCATTGGGTATTAAGAAGATATTTGGTTAAACTTATTTAAAAAATCTTATAAATTCTTACATCTTATAAGATATGTTTCAAGCTTAATTAAGATTTTAAATCTAATCTATATATACAAAGTAAAATGAAGTTCAATCATATTTTAAATATATTTCTTATGTGGCAATGGTGTTGATAAATTAGTTTTGTTCATATTTGCCTTTTAAATATATTTCATATATAATATGTATAACTCCTTGTAACATATTTCCATATTTCTCTTTTCTTTATGTGAACATGTTTCCATATATAATATACATGTAACTTTTTTATATTAATTTTTGTAACTCCCTATATTAATATATAATTTTTGTAACTCCTTCTATATTGTTAATTTTATTCCGTTTGTCTATATCAACATATATATATATATTTATATCTGTATATCTGCAAATAATAATATTCTATCAATATTTATTTTATATATTAATATATATAATTTTTATATTAATTCTTATAACTCCTTGTTTTGAAAGATAGTTTTTGTACTTCTTTCTATAAATATTGTCTAATAGTTTCCTCTAATATTTGTCATTTGCATTCTCAAAATTAATTTTTTGAATAGTTATGGACAAATACACACACACACATAGATATATATGTGTGTGTGCACGTGCGCATAACTAGTGTATACATAAGTTTATTTGTCAATGTAATTTAATCGGCATGTCTTGCTTAAGTTAAAAATTCTAATAATAGTTTATATTAAAAATAGTTCAAACATACAATTTACTATTTCAAAATAGAATAATATTTGTCTTTTTTCATCTCCACCTCGATAAAATCTTATTTGTGAATTAAATTATTTTTCTTGAAAAGGAATATATTTTATATTATTTATATTGTTTTCTAATATATTTTTTTTATATTTATGAATTAGGATAATTTAGAAAAAAGGTGTGAGTCTTGATTTAATTTTTTTTATTTGGAAGTGATGTGGATACGTTAATTTTATCTATTTTTTCCATGTCAACATATTTTTTCATCCTATCACTAATTATTTTAATATTTATATAAAGATCTATACTAATTTATTTTTATAACTACTTGTTTAATTTTAGTAAATACCCAATATGTATATATATTGACATATATGTAACTTTTTTAATTAACTTTTATACTAGGTTATCCCTTGAGTTATCTTTTATTCCATAAGTTAATATTTTAATTAAGGTAAACAATAGTTGAAAAAATTCCTAAATCTAACCTAATAATCTTTAAAAATATATGTACTGAAATATTCTAAACATACAATTTAATATTTAAAGTTGTTTTTTTCTTGAAGATGTATGTATGTGTAATGCTTATATCTTTTTCTAAGGTTCTAATTTTTGTACTAGTGAACTAAGATAATTTTCTAGAAAAAGAAATTTGAAATCTCAATTTTATGAAAAATTAGAATATTTTATACTCCATCACTTCAATTCATTTTTCAATATTGAACTTTTTTAATTTCTTCGAACTTTCTAAGTCAATTTTAAAGTGATTTTTATTATTTTACCTTTTACTATATTTTATGAATAGTTTATTGAATTTATAAATCTATTTAATATTTAATCATTAATTCTTGTATAGAAATAGATTAATGAAGGGGATTTGATCTAATGATACGTAAACCATGTTCATATAAAATATTGTTATATCTCATTTACATCATCAATTATATTATATCAATAAAATTCTTAATTTTTTAAATATTATATTTGTAATATTTATAAAAAATATTAATATTTAAACTATGGTTAAAATTAAATAAAATAAAATTTTAAATTTATTGCTTGGTGCAATGCACAGGCTAACAACTAGTCTTTTCTTAAAAATAAATTCTTAAAGTGTTTAAATAAAATAAAATCTTGGAGCTTCTAAAATGTTAATAATTATAATTTTATAATTAATATAATTAAAATTAGGCAACGTGTTGATTTTAAAAATAAAGTCAGGAATTCTTTTTTTTTTAAAAAAAAAAAGAACATATAACATCCTAACAATTTATTTTAGGAGCTCATAATTTTTTTTAAAAAAAATTACCAAATACTTTTTGATATCTTATATATAAGCTCTTGAATATTTCAAGGAATTTATAAGTTCACCCAAACATCCTTTAAGTCAAAATATCAAATGACTAGCTAGATTATTTGATATTATGTTTAGACATAGAGAGCTGAATATAATCGATGATTCGGGATAAAATTAACATAGAATTAAAGAGAAGAAGTTAGTAGTAAGAGAGTGATTGACTAAACTTATTTAAAAGGTCTTATATGCTCTTACATCTTATAAAATATTTTTGGAACTTATAAGATGTTAAATTTTTTTTTTTTCAAAAAAAATTAGTTTTTAAAGTATTTGAATAAAATAAAATCTTAAAGCTTATAAGATATTAGCAATGATAATTTTGTAATTAATAAGATTAAAATTAAGGGAGCTTGTTAAGATTTTAAAAATAAGTTATGAACTTCTTACTTTTTTAAAAAGAGCTTATAAGCTACTAATATTTTATTTGATGAATTTATAATTAAGCTCTTTTTTTTAAAAAAATTATCAAACATTTTTTGTCATATTATAAGCTCTCAAGCTTCTTTTATTATTTTGAAGAGTTTCTAAACTCGCCCAAACACCCTTTAAATTAAACAAAATTTTTCGCACGATAAGACTCGAATTCGCTAATGAAGCACTCAGCTTCAAGCTTACCATTGGATCTGATTGTGTTCTAAACTCTAGTGTCTCAGTTCATACTTTCATATACATTATTTGTGAAATTAGCAAATTGTATATGACTATTACCTTTTTTTTTGGCAACCAATTTAATGCATATCAATCATTATAATTAAACTTTAAACTCATTAAATATAACTTATAATTAGATCATAATTAACATTTAAATATCAAATACTAATAGAATAAACTACTATGTAAGTAACTAATTAATACTTAACACTTGCATGAGTAGGATTTGGACGCATATTCTCTTAATTATAAGGCTCAACTTTATCACTTGTCAATATCACTACCAAAAAAATGGCTTCAGTGACTACTAAACGGTGACCATTCTCGCAGTCACTATTTGTGATTGATTTGTAATCAATTTTATTTGAATTTTTTTAAAAAAAATTAGCAATGGATTAGTGACTAATTTGTGACCCCAAACATAGCAGTCACTAATTGGTCATTAAATTAGTGACCAATTTTTTTTGGGTCATAAAAGCAATCATTAAATAATTATATAATACTTTAAATTAATTAAATAACTTATTATATTAATTAAAATTAATTATCTAATTAATTAAATAAATTATTATATTTTTATAATTAATAAAATTAAATTTTCTAATTATATTATATTTTTATAAATTATAATTTAAATAGATAAATATTACATATATAATTAAAAAATACATTTAAATAAGTTATTGTTTGTACAGTCAAATAAATTTTAGGTATAAGTAAATAATACATTTTTAATTTAATAAATAAGTCACATGTTACAATAACATATAATATAAAGTTATAATACGAAAATAGTAATACTTATTTATTATTAATCATGCAATTTCTTAAAATTATAAAAATTTAATTATCATCTAATATTAACATAATAATCTATTAATTTAATAAATTAGTTTTAAATAATTACTTTATTTATTGCTAAATAATTCATCTAGTAAATAATGTATTAATTCTTTAATGCTTGTTATTCAGATAACTTATTATATTAATAAAAATAATTTATTTACTTATCTAAATGAATTATTATATTTATATAAATTATATTTTATACAAATAAATAATTACATATATAATTAAATATTCTAATAATATATTTAATTTATTTATCTATTTAATATGATATATTAGTTAATAATGTATTTCATTTAATAATCGATTACATATAAAATTAAATGTAAAAATAAATTAATTTTAAATAATTATTTTGTTAATTTCTAAATATTCATATATGAATATCTTTATTAAATAATTAATTAAGTTTTATATGCACATAAATATTGAATAATAAATAGTTAAAATAGTTCATTTTAATTAAAATGGGAATTATATTATAATTTAATAATTTTTTAATATAAGTCGATATTAATAATATTAACATATAATTATGATTTCATATATATTAATTTTAATTAATGAATGCTTTCTTTAAAGTAATACATCATTTGTTATTTATAATTTTTTTAAAAAATAATATATCAAAATAAATTATGAATTAAATTAATTACACATCATTTACAATATTTACATATATATAATTATACATACACATCATCAAACAACAAGTATACATACATATATTACATAAAAAATTAATTTCTTCCTACAAACTCAACAAAAAAGTAATTTATTTGACATTTACAGTAAAATTTGTCTCTCCATCAAAACATTAACAAACTAACAACTTATTTTCAAATAATTTTCTTTATTTTCCCAAAACAAAAACAAATTGTTGGCACTTTCTCCAATTTTCTTTCAAAAACCCATTCTCCCAAATTTTTCTAGAAAATGCCCAAAATGCAAGTGAACAAAGCCAAAGAATTTGGACAATAAGATCTTGGAGTTTATAAGGTATTAATTATAATAATTTTATAATTAATATAACTAAGATTCACCGAGCTTGTTAAAATATTAAAAATAAGTTAAAAACTTCATTCCTTTTTAAAAAGAGTGTATAAGTTTCTAATATCTTATTTTAAAATCTTTATAAGCTTTTTTCTTAAAAAAGATTATGAAATACTTTTTGACATCTTATAAACTACCAAACACTTTTTGAGAGGATTATAAACTCACCCAAACCACTTTTAAATATTTTACAATATCTAACTATACATTATACATATAATATAAGATAAATATATTATTTCATAACTTTATTTTGTATATTTGTACTATTATTAATTTAGAAAATTGATAAAATTTATCTATTTATAAAATTTAAACTCTAAATCCTAAAATCTCGCAACTTTATAAATTTTAATCCCCAATATATTAATAATAGAGAATATTTTTATTAATTAATATTATCATATCTGCATATTCAAAATTAAATGTCAATATCAAATAGTTATCATAAAATCTAATTTTTTAAAATTATATTAAAATATAATATGTAAAATATTAAGTACCAAGATATGAATCAAGTCATATATAACTAACTAGTAAAAGATCAAAATTTGAATTTAAAAATAAAGAAAATTAATTACTATAATTTAATAAAAATTATCAAAATAAAATGTAAAACAATAAAAAATACAAAAATCACAAATGACCAAGTGACTAAACCCTAGCCCCTATTTACATTTCAATTTTTATCCCTTCTCCCACTTTTTACCAGTTGGGAATTGGTACTCCTCTTCCAACAGCCGCAGGGATAGAGAACCCAATAGCAGGTTCCATTCCAGCTGTTGCTGGGATGGAGAACCCAACAGTAGTTGGAACTATTCTAGCTGCTGTTGACTCTGGAGGTAGGGGCAGCAATTTCTAACCGATCCAACAACCCAACATGAAATTGACACAAAATTAATGGGTTTGGATTGGGATTTATTAGATTGGGTTGAAATTGGGTCAACTCAAAATACAACCCAAACATATTGGGTGGGTTTGGGTTGGGTCACGAGTTGACCTGACCAATCTAAAATTGCTTTTTGGATGACTTATTAATCCAACACAATCCAATCCAACCTAAACCAACCCACATAATATAAAAAAATAAATATGAGCTTAATATTTTAAATTTAAATTTATTAATCATTATCATATCAAACTACAACTAGAAGTTTAAAGTGCCCAAAGAAAAGGTAAAAAAAAAAAAAATAAAGTTCTAGTTTTATCTTTTTTTTTTTTCTTGTGCCCAACTACCACCATTCATTTTCCTCTATTCTTTATCTCCTCTCTCACTTGGCTCTTGAGGAAATTCCAATTTTTTTCAAGTTCAGTAGTCTTGATACATATATGTTCATGGAACTCTGTAAATACCTCTTTTTCTTCAGTCAAGTGCTTTTTTCTATTGAATATAACTAAAATTAACACAAGCAGTATTCCTAAATCTAGTGAATAGAGATAGTTTTTCATTATGTTGGCATGAAGGCTAGTTTAATATCTAGCTTACCTAGATAATTTTTTAGTTTAATAATTTTTACTATTGATCCTACAATATGTGTGTGCGCGTTACATATTTGTTAATATTGTGCAATTTATGGTTTCAATTTATTGAAAACTAGAGTTTTTAGTTTTTGAATTTTGATAAACTATGATGTGTTTAGCAATTTCAATATTAAAATGGTATATTTTGCTTTTACTTGGAGAATTATGACAATTTTTTCATCATATGCCAATGTTAGTGTATGCTGGAAAATTGGAAGGTTGTGTGTGGTTTGTGATGCAAAAAAGTATAGGTCCTCAAATCAACCAAGTTAATACCCATTAAAATATTATTCATGTTGTGCAAATATTTATGTGCTGATGAAAATAAACTATGGAAGTCAAATCAACAAGCAATGTAAAAATATAATTTACATTATCAATTTTTTTGCCATTAAAAAGCATGATTTTCATAATAGATTGGGTGGATTGTGGGTTGTCAAGTTATTAGGTTAGCCCAATTCAAAAATAGGTTGATCCAGGTCGACTTAATTTAGAGTAGGTTGCGTTTGGGTTTATGCTTATCGGGTTGAAAATTAAATTCATTGGGTTTGGGTTGAGCAAATTTATACAATACCCCTACTTTGACCCAACTTGAACCCACTCAACCCACTTGAATTGCCACCGCTATCTGGAGGGGACAACCCCCACTCTGGATTTTTTTTGAATTTTTTATAATTAAAATTATTTTTTATTTAATTTTACAGGTTTGAAATTTTGCATTTGGGGGCATTGCAAAGAGGTAATTTATTTTAGTGTTAAGTTATAATTATTTGAATTATGTTTATAAATTATGTAGTCAATATTTTGTTTATTATGTTTCCTAATACATTTACAATAAGTTGCACATGAATTATGTGAATTGTGTTTATGAATTATCTAGTCAATATGTTTATTATGAATTGTAGTTCTAAGTTTGCATTTTGGGGGCATTGTAAAAAGTCAACAATAATAAGAATGCAAAATTATTTTAGTGTTAAGTTATATTCATATGAATTGTGTTCATAAATTATGTAGTCAATATTTTGTTTATTATGTTTCCTTATACATGTACAATAAGTTACACATGAAATTATATGAATTGTGTTTATGAATTATGTAGTCAATATGTTTATTATGAATTATGTTTACGAATTATACTTAATTATTGATGATTATAATTTCCTTAAGTTAGTTTATGTCCATTGATAAAGTCAAGTTGCTATATTTCTCATAAAATCTTACAAAAAATATATATAATTCCAATAATATGTTGTCCTTATATGATGGCCTCATTAATATTGAAAAAAATATATCTCATAATCGAAGTTGGATGTGGCAACAACTTGATGCAAATGGTTTTGTATTTGATGAGTTTGATAGAGGGGCTAAAATTTTTTTAGACATTTGTAAAATGTGTTCATTCTTCAAGGATATGATATATTTCAATGAACTTTTGATGTCAAGTTCAAATGTTTTGTCTATACTGTAAACTTTTATCTTGGTTGGCATGCTTGGCTTGTGTTTCTTGGTGTTGGATCTTCTTACCTCTAGAAGTAATTTCCAAAGACACCTCAAGGAAGAAATAAAAATTATTGGTTGTAGAATTCTTGTTTAACTGTATAATTCAACATGATATATGCCAATTGGCAATGCATTTGTGATCGATCAATTCTTTAACTTGTGAAAAATGTTGTGACTTTCTAATTTTTTTGTTTATATTTTAGCACGTTATTTAGACTATATTTAATATTTAGTAATTTTATTTTTAATATTATTTTTTTAATGTTTGGATGTTCAAATTGGATGAATATTGTCAACAATACGTTAGTCAACATGGCAGCAATCCTACTCCTGAAAGCTCATTTGATGCTCAAAATGGCTTGAGAATAGTGGTGGTCCTGTTGTGAGCTTGTTGCTACTGGGACTTTTTCGGATTTACCATCCACAACATCTTCACCCACCTTTGTGAGTCAAGAGCAATTAGAAGAAGTGATTGTAAAAGCAATGAGTCAAGAGTTAGCTAAGCAAAAAGAAGAAGTAGCAGCTAGAAAAGCAAGCATTATAAAGCAAACTATGAGTGTAAGAGGGAGGCATTGAGGCTAGTTAAAGAATCAAAGGCGAAAGAAGAGGCTTTAATGAGGATAATAGGAGTGATGATGGAAAAATTAAATTCAATTGAAAGTACTTCTTCCTCTTGGGAGGAGAGCAATGGTGGAAAGATAAATAACTTTCTTTAAATTAAACTTGGCAAACTTGGATTTCATGAACTTACTCATGTATGAAAAGTTTTGTTTTGTTTATGGATTTGGATACAATATTGTTGAATTTTTGTTATTGTTTGGTGTTATTTGAAATGTGATTTATGTTTTAAATGATTTCGTTTTAAATTGTTATTAATGAGAACAAAAAATAGGTTAGATAAATATATTAAAATAAGCATTATAAAAAAAAATAAATCTATGACCTATTAGTGGCCCCAAAGGTGGTCACAAATTTGTAACCCATTAGTGACCCCAAGGTGGTCACTAATCGATAACAAATGGTGTAGTTGGTCACATGCTCAACAAATAGTGATTAACGAATCGGTCGCTAAGCAGTAACCGCTTAGTTATCGACTCTTAGTGACCGTTGAATCGATAATTGATTAGTGACCACTTAGTAACTGCCTATCAGTGACTCCCCAAAATTAGTCACTAAGCAATTACTAATTAGTGACTGTTTGTTCACTCTTTTGTAAATTATTTTGTGATGGAATTTAAAAAATTAGTGACCACCAGCGTGGTCACTAATTTGTGACCGCGTGCTCTAGTGGTCCCAAATTTCAATTTGTGACAAGGTTTTTGTGACCACTGTGAGAGATCACAAATGCAGTTATTGACACTGTCAGTGAACCCTTTTTTTATTGAATTTATGATCAATTTGGCGGTCACAAAAGCCTATTTTTTTGTAATGATACATACTTTCTTGTTCCTTCTTTTGTACACATAAGTTTCCAGTTTAAAAAAACTATTTATTATACATGAACAATGACTACTACAATTATAATTATCATTGATATGGTATATCACAACAGGCTTAGCCAATAAGTTATCGACTCCAGAGAAGGCTTTTAGGCCCACTTAGTATCCGAAGCCTAACTATACTTCCAGACCCAATTAGGCTGGGTCACTTGACCACAATCGCCAGGTTGAATGAATAGTTCTTGACCTTACACGACGGGAGGCTTCAAGCCACCTAGTCCATTCATCCATTTCTTTGGTTGACTACCTTGTCTGGTCGATCACATTGACCAAAATGCTCACTTCGATTCTGAATCATATCTTTGCTGTATTTAATGCTCTGATAGTCAGCGTGCCTCCACATAAATAACATGTGCCACCTCTGCCACCAACTCTGTTAGGAGGCGCCCCCCAAGTACTATTCACCCATGAAAATAGGAGTGATGATACCTAGAATAATATAGGGTTGAGAAATGACCTACAACTCTCAGGTAAGGGCAAGAGCCCTCTGTTCTTGATAATGGCATTTTAGACATGTCATCAAATTGGAGAACACTATAAATACCCCATTGTTAGCCACCCTTTAGGTATGCCATATACATTATATGCTCTTACTTTGCTGTTCAATTATCTCATTTGATTAGTATTAACTTGAGCGGCAAAGTGCCTTAGTCAAAGATACCTCAACTATTCTAACATTTGCTATTAGTTGCAGATTTCAGTCCAAGAAGATATTACTGTTGGATCATTCAACCTTCCTGGTTGAATTAGTCTAAACATAACTCAATTTACTATAACAACTTTCAACCTCATCATTTTGGTGCCATCTGTGAGAAACTTGAGATTGCAACTAAGAAAATGGTAAATACCAAGAGAGCTACATCTCAGAGGAAGGATAACAAAAGGACAACATCTCCTCCTCCCCCTCAACCTCAACCTCAACCTCAACAAGGATCACATGCCCTAGGCCCCAGTGCCTCATAAGAGTAAGTTGTAACGCTAATCGTGCCTCAGATAATGCAGCTTATAAGTGCACAAATCTTTGCCCAGATTTTGCTAAGCTTTTTGTGGCATTGAATAGGCATACAACTATGCTAGCCCCAACTGGCAATGCAACTCTACAACTGCTGCCACCAGAAGAAAGGTCCCCTGAGATAGTTATGGTCGCCTGGAGTCCCGACAACCACCAGCCAACTGAGGAGCAAGCCCCAGGCACCTCCATAGGGAAAGAAGGTGACTAGAGCTAAAGAAAGAAATTACTCACTTTATAGACTATTACGTTCGACCTAATCGAACCTCACAGTATGATAAGGTCGAACATTTAAGATTGGACCAGCGTGAGAAAATGGGCGAATAAGTAGATCACACGATTTAGCCTATTCGAACCTCGTAACACAATAGGGTCGACTGTGTGAGGCCTTAGCTCAATTGAAACATGATGCAAGCTAATTGAGAGGAGTGGGAAGAAATTTCTCATCAGTTGCAGTAGCTGAATAAACATCTCGATGAGATCTCAAAGAGAAACACAGAAAGGGTGCTTAACCTAGAGGGCCCCCAAAGGTGTCATCCAAAGAGAAGGTCACTGTTTATTCAGGAGATTACTGAAGAGTGCATTGCCATCAATTCCAAGGTTCTGATCAAATTCCCATAGTAGATGGCTCAACTGATTCCAATAAATACTTGATGCAATTCGAACATATGATGTAATTGTATGGGCATATTGAATATATCCACGCAAAGATGTTGGTGATCACTTTTCAAAGGACAGTGCTCAATTGATTTGTTAAGCTGGAACACTCATCGATATACTCCTATGACCAGTTCTATGATATGTTCCTACACCAGTTCACTAGTCGACAAAAGGTGAAGCTTCCCTACACCTATCTCCAAACCGTTAAACAAAATAAGAGGAGTCCCTTCATGAATTTTTCACCAAGTTCAACACAGAGGTGTTGAAAATTGATAACCTCAGGATTGAGTTCCCAATTGACGTGCTTTTCTTGGGGCTTCGATACAAAGAATGTGTCAATGCTTTGATGCAAGAGTGCCCATGGTCGATGGAAGAATTGTTCAACCTGGCAGAGAGATACATGATCTAGGAAGAGATACATAGGTTGAAGTTCAGAAACCCTGAGGTTGAGAAAAAGAAAAATAAGGAGAAAAATAATCAGAAGTAGAGAGAGAAAGAGGTTGATCTCCAATAAAATGCTTCTATGATTATACTCTACTTAGCATCCTAAGAAGAGAGGTCTTATTTGCAATTCAACATGATAACCTCTTCAAAAAAATCAAGGAAGCTAACAAAGACTGAAACAATGAAAAAATTGAAGAAATATTGCCACTCATCGTAGTGTCCCCTTCTATGCCTTTATCGACCGCGGACTCCTCAGACTTTGGGTAATACTACAACTTCTCGTCCAAAACTAAGCTTAAACTATATTTGTCCTCAACCCAGAAGGCATAGTCCAAGTATTCAAGTTTCTTGATCACCTTCTCGAATGCATCGTAGGCATCATCGATCGAGAAAGCTACGCTCGTATCTTAAAAAGTTAAGCTGAGCATAAACTGCTATACTACCTCCGTTCTCATTAAAGGGAGCTATCGAGAGAACACTGCTTGAGCCTCCTCGAGAACATCAGTACAACCTATTGATTGACCAAAAGCATAGCTCACTTGAAGGTCTAGCTGAGTCTTCTTCAGCACTAAATCCATTCGGCTCCTTTTTTCAATGGCCTCAACTAGCTATTGGTTTTTCATGTCGAGCTGTGCCCAAAGATTGGCCACCTCATTGGTTAGCTGATTGACCCAAACTTGGGAAGATTTGAGTTGAACTTTCAAGTCTCTAGATCCCCTTACTTCTATAGTTTTTCCTAATCAACCAGAGCTAACTTTGACCTACAGTAAAAATGGTATCTAAGCTGACTCACTTAAAGCAGAGGTTATCATTAAATAGTGCATTTGGCTGAAGGTAGCATTTGATGAGAAAATAATCGACCTCATATTTACCATGTTGTAGTGGTATGCCAAAGCTTTAAGTGCACCAACTTGGCTCAGGTTTGTGAACTTTCACTGGTCGGCGGCAAAGAGCCCGACCACCATGCATTTAAGTGAATTAGCATCCGTCATCCTCGATGATATGATTGAGCTCAAAATTTTCATCTCCATGGTTGGGTCAATCTCGAATTAGGGCGATAGCAACTTAGGTATCTGGAATAAGACCCTATTTTTGTGCTTGCCAAATAGGTCATAACTGGTGGCCATTTTTTATTTGCCCTTGTCGCTTGCCATTCTCTTAGGCACAGAGCCTCTATGCTCCGCCATCTACGTTTTGCCTTGACTCGTAAGGTTGCTGAGAACCTCCTTGGCTAGTTGAGCAGGCTGTGCTGCTTGTTTGATTTGTGGGACAACTGGGGTGGAGATTGAGTGTGCTGCCTCCATCAGTGGAAGCTCCATCTCATTGAGATTCGAGCACTCACCCGATGGTGCTTGTTGTTCCTTTAGGCCCTCGCCAAAGCTTTTTGTCTATTATGGGCCATGATCTCTTCTCGATTTGCTAATCAAGGACAATACAAAGAGTAACTAGAATCGAGTAGAAAGATATGAAAATACTTAATTATCATAATCGACAAGGATTTCTACCTAGCTAGTTACCGTAGGCAAGTTCAGCTCAACCAACGATAAGCTAACCAGCACTAAACATCTCTCCTTAATTAAAATTGAGGCCTTAATCTGGCTAAACTCAACTAGGTCCCGAATGAAAGTGTTGGGCTAGCTCAGACTTTGGTTCTCTAATATCTCGATGTGCTCCTTCCACCACCCTCTCAAAATATTAAACATACTAGGCCTTCGAGCATACAAATAAGGTTTTTTCCACTATTGGCCATATGATGAGAAAGGGGTTGCTAAGAATTTTCGACACGGGCTCACTATCAGATAGTAAAACCTGGACTCTTCAATGCTACTCAACTTTTGGAACATGGGCCGGTGGAACAGGTTTGAAAAATTGGTAAAGAAAGCTGATTGGTCAAACAAATGCATCAGCATAGCAAAACTACATATAGTGGCAAGGTAGTTTTGCGGGAGTTGCATTATGCAAACTACCAAGCCCCTTAGGAGGTCTACTATGGCAGGTGCTAACGGGAACCTAAGTCCACATCTAAATCCCTCTTTGAACATCATAATACATCCCCTCGAAGGTTGATGCATCCTACCTCGTGGCCTAGGCACCAAAAGTTATACTCCTTAAGAACATGGTAAAGTTCCCTAATACGAACTAAGTCAGCAGGGATAATTTTGGAAACTATCTTGCTATAATATTTAGGAATAAACAATCGACCATAGGATGCTAGCACTTTGCTCGGGCTAGCCTTACCCTAAAAAATAGCCCTCTTATCACTTGAGTTGCTGGAGGTCGACCTATCGCTTGACGAGCTGCCAGATGTGCTCTCATACCCAACTTCCCCATGAAAGCCTACACTATGGGATCTAGTGTCTTCACTATCTGATAAACTCAACATGTTTAAAACACAAATGAAGGAAAACAGAAACTTGGAGAAGAACTTACAAATTTTCGTTGGAAAGCTCTAAAACGCAGAAAGAGATTAAGGGCTCTGAATGCAAGAATCGACAAGATTGAATTTAGTAAAGTGTAAAATGAATATTTCTACCCTGCTTATTTATAGGGATTTAGACGTAGGAATCCAAATGACAGTAATAATTATACAGCTGTCTCTTGGCGCTTCGTATACCTTAATGTAACAGATGCATTAAATACACCAAATCTTGGTCAATTATTCAAAAACCTTGATCAAGAGTTCAAAAATCCTAGTCGACAATTCAAAAACCCCGATTGAAGGTGCATAACCATCAATTAGTTGTTTACTTCTTGCTCCTTTTCATTGACAAGCTCAATCAGGACTGCGAGTGGGGGGGACTTATGATATGGGATAGCCCCATATGTTTAGCCCAATAAGTTATTGACTCTGGAGAAGGTTTCTAGGCCCACTTAGCATCCGAAGCCTAACTATGCTTCCAGACCCAATTGGGCCGAGTCATTTGACCACAATCATCAGGTCGAGCAAATGGTTCTTGACCTTACCCAATGGGAGGCTTCAAGCCACTTAGTCTATTCGGCTATCTCTCTGGTCGGCTACCTTATCTGGTTGATCATCGTCGACTAGAGTGCTCATTCTAGTGCCGAATCGTATTGTTGCCGCATTCAATATTTTGATAGTTAGCATACCTCCGCATTAATGGTGCGTGCCACCTCTACCACCAACTCTAAGTACTATTCACTTAGGAAAACAGGAGATGATGCCACTTGGAATAATACATGATTGAGAAATGACCTACAACTCCTAGATAATGACAAGAGCTCTCTACATTTAATAGGAGCATCTTAGACATAACACCTACCTGAAGAAGGCTATAAATACCCTATTGTCAACCACCCTCTAGGTATGTCATATACATTATATGCTATTACTCTCTTGTTCGATTATCTCACTCGACTAATACTAACTTGAGAGTGCTTTAGCTGAGGGCACCTTGGCTAGTCTGACGTTTGCTATTGATTATAAATTTTAGCCCAAGAAGATATTATTATTGAATCATTCGACCCCCTTGGTCGAATTAGCACAAACACAACCCAATTCACTAAAATAGCTTTCAACTTTATCAATCATTGATATTAGTCGTTTGATTTACTGCAAATTATGAGAAAATAAAAATATCTTACACACACACACTCACATATAATTATCTTGGGTCTATGTTCTAATTCAGCTCGAATAGGGCAAATCAAATAATCCGATCTATCTGATTAATTCTAATTGCAATAAGAAATTGAAATATATATAAATATATATATGTATATATGTATGGAGAGAGAGAGCGGGGGAGATGACGACGCACGCACAGGATTTGACTACTTTTAAAGGTGATGAACTTTTCCACCAAAGGGCCATCAACTTTATGGGGAATTTGATCATTCGTTGATTGGCTAATATTCCACAATAGTCCCTCCCAGGGATATATAGTAAAAGGCAGATGAGAAAGGGTGAATGGAGCTGTTTTTGGTGTTAGACATTTTTAGCCCAAGGGTGAAATAAAAGATGGTTCTCGTGATCATCATCGTTCATCATTCATCATTCATCATCATCATATATATATATATATGTTATATATAATCCACATCTCTCATCATGCAAATTGATTTGAAATTTTGTTCCCTAGTGAGTTGATTCCCATTTCATGCCTAGACAAACTTTAATCCATAATTTCTCTTTTGAAACAAAAACTTGCTTTTCCTTCCTTTGATAAATTGTCCATCCCAATATTCATCACCAATTCAAACCCTCATTTCTTCCTTCCTCCATCATGTTTCACTTTTATTTACCTACTATTCATTCGGGTGGTTTGTGTTTTTCTCACGAATCACATCACAACAGTTACATACCAATTACCTACCTACCTACCTAAATAATACCATCACACACACACACACACACATATAGACATCGATATCAGTAGTTATTAATTTTTTCGAATAAAGTATCTAACCATTTTCAAGAATAAAGAAGAAAAAATATTTCTTTCTATTGATTTTTCGTATGATCTGATATACTATGAAAAATTAAATTTGAAAAACGAGTTCTTTAAAAATAAAATAAAATCAAAGAAAAATGATACTGATGGCATAAGTAAACTCCACGGTAATGCCCATGTTTCCAATCGTAGTGGTAGGATGAAATAGAATTTACTACTAGCTAGCATCTTGGGACAAACAAGCTAGCTGTATGATTGGCGATAATTACCAAAAAAGCCCAAATGGAATTCTTCATCCGCACACGACGCGCAAATCATGTTTTGGGACTCAACTTCAAAAATCAAAACCCATCAATTAATTAGCCACTCTTCCAACAATATTAACCTCACTCATCAATATATACATATATATATATATAACATACATCTATCTATCTATCTTATTGGGGGCTATTTGAACTCCATCGAAAATATCGATATTTGGAAAAATTTGAAAAAAGCAGAAAATCAACTATAGATATGTCTAGAAACACAATGCAAAATTTTCCAATTGATTAAAAAACAACATTACCAAGCCACATCAATCGTGACTAAAGCAATGAATTAAATTGCAAAACAATTGATGAATTAATAATTAAAAAATACGTTCATAAGTTAAATCAATCAAAGATATTACTACTAAAACACTTCAAAAATTCGGGCAGCAAACACAATCATTTTAGGACAACAATCCTCATAGTTCAAACTTCACTTTTCTATATTGACGATTTATGAAACAAAAAGAAATTAAATTAAATAAGTTGAGAAAATTGAAAAGAATCATTATAGTATAAATAAAATAGTGAAATGGGATATATAATTAATTGCGAATTGTCAGAGTTCATGGGAACATGTGCGAGAGACAACAAGTAAATAATTAATGGAAAAAATTCCTATATATATATATATATATCTTTTATTTTTGATAAATTGGGGTTTAATTTTGAATTAGATTGAATCATTTTGATGTATTACATAACAAAATTTATAATATAATCAAAATTCAACATAAATTCACTTAAAGTTTTTGAATTTCTTATTGTGATAGTCAATATTGATCAAATCTGACTCAACCCAAATACAATAATACCAATTGATTTGTGTAGTATTAACATACATATTATGTTGAAAATTGTGAGTCCTGAAAGTGCTTTTATGTCTTTGGAGAGGTGAAAGTTACTTTCATCCCTAATATTTTAATTTAATTATAAATCATGCATGCGCTTTTAATTTTATCTAATTTAAGCTTTTAGCCACTATATATATTAGCTGTAATTTTTTTTCTATGAAAGTAATGTTGATCGGAATACCTCTAATCTGGTTGACAAGAAAATCAAAATTATCATAACTTTTGAAAATCGATATAATTTAATTCCTCTTTAAATTTTTCAATATTTTAAAATTTTTATTTTCTTTATTTTTTAAAGGAAATAGAAAAGGAACTTTGTCTATTTGAATTCATTTAATCATGACTGTCGATTAGTGACAAATTTTACTCAAAATATATTAAACAATAATATTCACGAAATTGAGTTATTAGTTAATATTGAAATAATATAATTGAATTAAAAATGTAAGACATTCTAGCTAATACTAATGTTTAAAAAGTTCAGATATAATTTATATTAATACAATAGGATATATTCATCTCCATCAACCAACAATATTATAGTTAAAAATATTACTCCTCTAACTTAATGTAATTTACGTAGGACCAGTTTGTATAGATATTAATTATTACTGGATTCATATCGGTTGGACTGGTCTATTGAATATATATATATATATATATATATGTATATATGCACTAATCATGAGTGCTCCGGATCGAAGATTGATCTCTTATGCATTATCTTGAATAGACTCGCCCAATTACTGTCAATCCAATTAAGGACAATCCCTAACATGTTTAGTAGTCCGTAAATAAATTTCATTAACTTAGAAAAATAATATGTCTAGCTAAAATATTATTGTTCAACTGAAACAAATTAATTCAATTATTCTTTTGTTTCAATGTTAATTATTACCTCAACTTTATTTTCTTGTTCAGTGTGTTCCAAAGAAAACTTGTTACCAACCAAATTAAAAAAGTTAAAAAAAAATGACCACAATTTAAAAAATCATTGCAAAAGACTATTGACATTACTTATGATTAATCTATAGTTAATACTAATTAAAAATTCGTAATTTTAGCTATGAAATTCATAAAACAAAATTCAAAATAGTTGATTTCATAGTTAACCCTTGCTAAGATCAATTCTTAATTAATAATTATTTTTTTAAATATATATCACTTTTTTGACAAATAATACATAGTTAATCTGATGCACTTTCCGTAAAGAAGGCCATATGAATTGAGAGCTAATAGTTTTTGTTACTTCTTGTTTAAAAAATTATGTTTATTATGAAAATTTGGCAATAATGTATAGTAATAGCTACAAAATTTATTTTTTAATAATTTTTTTGATAATGGATACTTAGTTTTGTCATTAAATTGTTAACTGTAGGAAATAGATAAAGTTTGATTTTTTAAAGGGGGCACAAAAAAGAGAATACAAAAAATATTAAAAGCATTAAATATTGAAAGGAGGACTAAATTGCAAACGATTCCTAGAGTTGACACCGACTTTAATTTTTTATTAATATTAGAAGTTAGATTAGTGGTATTCTATTACATTCATTTTGGTAGGTCGCAGCCGAACTAAGGCTGGAAATGATATGAGAAAGCTAAAAACATAAAAATAATTTTAAAATTTAGTTGAAAAGTTAAGAATGGAAATGAATTTTATAGCCTTCGGAGTGGAGGGGAGAAGGCACAGTAATGCACAAAAAGTCAGAAAAACCCAGTAGAGTTAAATTCAATTACAAAAATGCAAGATACAAATTCTTCAATTAATGGGTACGTAGCTCACTCAAATATGTTTTTCACCAAAAATTATCCATTTTCTAAATTTTAATGTGACATTCCGCAGTTTGAAAAGGGATAAATCTTCCTAACTGGTTCTTAAAATTACTATAAAAGAAATGGAGAATCAATTATGATTAATTTATAATTAATGCTAAAAGTTTAAAGTGTTAATCATTCTAACTAGTGGCTTGTACTTCAAGTGGCATTCGTCTTCTTTATTAAATGGGAGATCTTATGTTTGAGCCATGATAGGCGTGTTGTGTACCTTTTTTGTGCTTTGTGTGTCGTTTTTATATTTTGATTATTTGATTTAAGAATAGGAATATATTTGATATGTGACAGCCTAGTAGGCTTAGTCCAACAAGTTATCGATTTTAGAAAGGGCCCCCAGTTCCACTTAACATGTACATCCCAAAGACCCAGTTGGGTTGGATCACTCTACCACAACAGCCTGGTCGAGTGGATTGTTTTCAATCGCCTTTAGCGCGAGGTTTCAGGCCACTTGATCTGTTCAACCATTCCTCTGGTCAATCTTCTAGTCTGTTTGATGATTGTCGATCATAGTGCTTACTCTGGCGTTGACTCATTCCTTGCTGCATTTAATGCTTTGACAAGGAGTGTGCTTCCGCATTAATGGCATGTGCCACCCAATATAGCCTTTACCACCAACTCTGCTAGGAAGGCGTACCTCTAGAGTACTATTCACCCTGGATAGTAGGAGATGATGCCACTTGGAATAATATCGAGATTGAAAATGATCAATAACTCTTTAGCAAGGACAAGAGCCCCCTACACTTGATAGGGGTATCTTAGATATATCACTCATCAAGAGAAAACTATCAATACCTTACTGCCAGCGCTTCTCTAGGTAATGTCATATACACTATACGTTCTTACTTTACTGTTTGATTACCTTAACTTGACCAGTACTAACTTGAGCGTCGAAGTGCCTTAGCCGAGGGTACCTTGGCTAATTTAACGTTTGTTTTTGGTTGCAGATCTCAAATATCGAAGGATATTACTGTTGGATCGTTCGACCTCCCTAGTTGAATAAGTTCAAACACTATCCTATTTACTAAAAACGATTTTCAACTTTATCAATATTACTTTGTTGAAAGGATAATATTTCATCATTTGTAATGTTCTTTAAAAAAAATTACAAAATTGGTCATAACTTAATTTGCAGTAGATACTCTTCTAATAGCTAGTTAACTCTTTTTGTGGATAATGCACAACTAATCTATTGCACCTACAATGAACATGACTATGAATTGATGACTAATAATTTTTATTGCATGTTATTTTACGAAACCACATTTGTTATGAAAAATTTATGTCTAGTTTGTAATGAACAAAATTAAAATAATTTTCCCCAATATAAATATATATCTAACTTTTATTTACATTTACAGATTTAGTGTCATTTCTTTCGTGTGGTTAAAAACATGATTTTAGTATTCTCAAATTCCCCCAATTCCGACAGCTGCTGGCCATGGCCAACCAGGCTATAGTGGGGGTATGGGGGGTTGGCGGTGACGTGGGGTGGTATTATTCAAAATAATTTAAATTAGATTAAAATGATTAAAATTATAAAAAATTACTTATTCAAATTTATCAAAATTATATTGCTAATTTAAATTCTTAAATTTTCTTAGTTTTTATTATTAAATTATTTTAATTATATTTATTATTTTAATACTATATTATATGTAATTTAAAATTATAAAGTTATATGTAATTTAAAATCATTTTTAGTATAATGAGCTCAAGAATATGTAGAAAATATTATGATTACTCAAAATTGTATTATGTGCATGTGAACTGTGTACAAGTGACTACTAGTCCTTTAAAAATGATATCTAATACGGTTGCAAATGTATTTTTACAAAATTCACAAACCCATGACTACATATTATTAAATTTCATCCTCCATTATTTTTTTAAAATCATTTCAAACACCTAACACAATGTTAATTTTATTTAATAATTTAAATTATTTCATGCATAAATTTTGAGAGATCCAAATTTTGAGACCTAAATATATTTGAACATGCAAGAATTGCATGCATTGATTACTAGGGTGATAAAAATCATGATTGAACTCTAAGGAGGAAAGTAATACTAAACTTAAAACTTAAGGAACTATTAAAGTGATTTGTCCTTTGGAAAAAAATTTGTTAAAGTGTGAGGTAAGAAATCAGATATAATAAACACCCAATCTACATGAGTATAAATAAAAAAGAATTAACACAAAGTACTATTAATTAATAATCCCCCCACCCCACCCCCACCCCCCCCCTCAAAAAAAAAAAAAAAAAAAAAACAAACTCAACTTTTGGTGGAGGTTTTACAATCTCTTTAGTTTAACTAAGTAGTTGATTGTATTTGTTTCCTTAGGAGAAAAAGAAAATGCATATCATTATTTTTGATAATTAATTGACTTAATGATATTGTTATCGTATTTGTATGTGTGAGGTATAAAATTTGAATTCAAACTAATATTTGTGCATATGTTAATAAATAAGATTGCTGGTGTGATTAGTATAGCCTTACATATATTTTAAAACCCGTCACCCAGAAAAAAAAAATCCAAACAGTATATTGATATTTTCCTCCCACTCGATATTTTCTTTTTCCCTTTTAACTTTAGTTTGCTGATGAATAAGTGGAACAAAAGGATATGCATGTATGTATGTGATGGAAGGCGGAGACAGACGGAGCTGTAGCGTTATCTGGAGAAGAGGGAACGCTGCAGCCTGCAAGGACCCATTTGGACCACGGTCCAACCTGTCAGAGTGACTCTGCAGCCGAATCCATGTGACCAACAGCCTACCCTTGGAAACTGCACAACAACAATCATACACATTCAACTCTCAAGGGCTTTTGTATTTATATGTGACATTGCTCGGTTTTTCTTTTTGGTAGTCTTTTGGCAAATAAGAAAAAACAAAGTAGCTAGGGACGTGCCGACTAATTTTTTCCCTACACTCGATGAAGTCTATAGATAGATTTTTTTATTGTTGTAAAAATGTTTAAATTTATATATATGTATGTATGTATGTTGTTCAATTAGAAAATATGACATCATAATTATACTAAAATTCTTGTTAGATCAAAGTTCTGCTATTAAGATTGATTTACAAATTGATATTACAAATAAATACGATTAATCATAAGTTATATATGATCTTATTTGCAAGTTCAAATTTGTAACAATTACATTAATGCAGTCACGCGCAAGTTCTAACTATATAGAACCCCTATTATTAAAACAACCAAATTACAAACTACAATAATATTATAAGTAAATTCAAATTAGCCGGATTACACCGTAATAGTTATTTATAGGACATTTGCAGTTAAGGAACTCTATAGCTAGCATAGCTGCTGGAGATTTTCCCTAATTATAAAATATTCACTCCATAGTCGTTGATAGTGTGAGTTTGACATTGAATCTATATTGGTCCCATATGATCCAGCGGTCTGAAAGTATCTTCGGCACAACTCAAAGTGCTCCCAAAAAGTCTGGGTTGGATACTAATGCATGTGAGCTAGTATTTGGCCTCATTCCTCTACCACAATTTGTATGGATCCGGAGAAGAAGCAAGCAAAATCTAACACGTGAGGAGAAACATCATACTAATTATTTGCATTATATTTGCAGCCGCACTTCTACACAAATGCATAAGAACAAGATCAGAGGCACCACAAGAATACAAATACGAGTGAGAACAAGACTAGCTGGGTACATGGGAAAATTGCAAGCACCTCCCCAGGGATAAGAGAAATGGACAAAAAGTCCCCTTAAACAAAAAAAAAAATACAAAATACCTCTCTGAGTTTTCATAAATCGTGCAGCATGACCCTTTGGAGTGCTGTTGTATGCCACACGCATCTGGATGGGGCTGGTTATCCTTTTAAACATGTGAAAAGCCTGTTTTACCCTCTTCTTCCCCAAATAAGTAAAAACCCGTTTCCTTCTTATGGACTTGAACATCGAATGTATTCTCTTCACCCCAAAATTTAATTTTTTCTGTTTCAACCAAGATTATTTTGTAGAATGGCGACTTCTTCTTCCAACAGTGCAAGGAACAGATTCAGACCCACTAAGCCTTCACTTGACTTGAGGTATGGGATGCCTCTAGTATGTAGATGCTTGGCAGATGCTGCTCTTCGAGTGGTTATGAATGAGAGAAAAAGCTCGTTTGGTAGGCATTATTACTGTTGTGCAATCCAATGATGCAATGTCTTTGAATGGTGTCTGCCACTTCGATCAACATGGTCTCCAAGTGGTGTTCTAGTTATTTGTCTCTAGGATTTTGGCATAGATGCAAGCTATGTTGGTGAGGAAAACCAATTGGCAATGGTGAAAAAGTGGTTTTTAGGTTGTCATGGGTAGCAGCATCTAGGAAAGAGGAGAATTTTTCAAATGTTGTTCTTGTTTATTGGCTTTTAATAGCTGTTTTAGTCACATTTTTGGTTGTTGTAGTGGTAATGAAGTAATGGGATGAAAAATGTTAGTTTTGCTTATCTAGTTTCTGCAATGTTAAGGAAGTTCATCTTGTTAAGTTTCCTTTCTCAGTTCTATATTGCGGACGTTTAATTAGGGGGCTAAATTGCTCTTATATACCTTATGATTTAAATCAGAGGGGGGTAAGTTGCTTATTTATGGAAGGAAAATGTTGCAAGAGTTGGGTATAATGACTTATCCAATGAAAAACCAACAAGACCAAATGAACAGGAAACTAATAAAACCATACAAAAAAAAATGTTAAAAGTAGTCCAAAGACTAACAATCTCCAAATTGATCAAAAAAAGACAAGCCACTATATTCAATAAAGTGCAATTGGCATTGTTCAATACATTTCAACCACTCACCAAAATAATTAAAGCTGTCAAATTTGTTTAAATATTCCAAACCCAACAAAAGGTAAAGAAGGCATCTTTTTCTTAGAATCATATGCCCACAATTACATACATACAAAATAGACAATTGTTTAACAAATGAAATGTCATTAATAATCTCTCACACCACATCTATATATGTTGTGCTCTCCTCTTAGCTGTCCCTTTTTTTTCACACTTTGCAGCACTTCATTGACAGTTGGTTTTTTCTTTCTCTTAGATGGGTTGGGATCACTTGTAGCCACACCAGTTGAAGCATCAGATCCTTTTTGAAGTAATACAAAAGGCATACTTTTTCTTGGTGCACCTTTTCTTCCTTGGCTTGTTTTTCCTAATAAAGCTACATTTCTAGGGCCTTGGTAAGTTCTACCTTTTCCTTCATAAGTGGTTTGTTTCTACAACCAGGAAAAAAAAATTGAGCATAGTAAATCAAACTATAAAATGAATGAGTCAATTTGTAGTAAGGGGCTTATTTGCATATTTAGTATGGATTTTGTAAATCATAGGGGGGGTTAATCTGCTAGTTTATAGAAAACTCATACAATGCTAGTTGGACCTCAAATGAAGTAGTCCAAACATAAACAAAAGAAACAATCTAAACTAAACAAGAACCAACCAACTAAAAATATTGACCATATATTTTTCAACTAAACTAATAAGGTAACAACCCTATTTTAAAGCAACAACCAAATCAACAAGCGTCAAATTTCATTCTTATTAGCTGCAACAACCCAAATGATGATTCCAAACCTAAGATTTGCAACAAGGAGGCCAGTATATGAAAGATATTTACTAATTTAAAAAATCGCTTACTGATTTAGAAGGTTATGTTGGGTGTTCAACAGTGGAACTCTGCCTTGCATCATTCTGGCTGAGAGGAGGAACTTAAGAATCTTGGTTCATCATCTCTGAGGTAGCTTGTGCAGTATATGGGGTAGCTGTAGCTTGTAAAATGAATGTAAGTTGATCAAACTAAATAATCATCAGGAATATATAATTGTTAATTCAAGTTTCATATCTTAACCTTAAAGAGTCTAGCTTTAGGACGAGTGGGGTTCTTGCAAGAAGCTTTGCTGTGACCTCTTTGTAGATAATTTTTGCATGTATGTGTAAGCCCTTTCCTTGTTGAAGTAGTCCTATGCATTTCATTAGGTGCTCTTCTTCTCAGCTTACCTAGTCTCCCAACTTTGGCTTTGATTTTAAGTGGCTTTATAGGTACAAAGTTCTTTTTAATGTAGTCCTTAAGGCTAGGAACCCCATGGATCATGTACTTATATACCTTTATGTAAGTCTTCTTTTTATAGCAATCATCCACATAATTTTTCTAATTTCAACCTTCTCTCTGAAATTGCAGCAGAAGCATGGCAACAAGGACAAACATTCAGCTGAAACATCCTACAGGTGCAAGCTTTTTTCTCCAAGTCCATAACTTATCTATCTTCTGGACTGTGAATTTCAAACTCTTTACCTCCACACCATCTAGTAATGCAATACCTAGTCATAATTTGCTGCTTATTGATCTTCTTCAGTATATTTGGGCATATGCTTCTAGTATATTTTTCCATTCCTACTCTCTTGGTCTGAATCCTAGTCATCAACTTGCTTTTGATAATTTCAAACATGGTAATGATAGGTTTATCCCTTGCATTAATGATATAGCTATTAAATGATTCAAAAAGATTGTTAACTAGAATATCACTTTTGCAGTAAGATGAAAAATATGACTTGGCCCAATGTTCAGTTGGAACTTTCCTAAGCCACTCTACTATTGTCTCAATATTCTCATTCACTTAAGGATCTTCTACTTCCATTTCATTCATGTAATGCTCAAACTCTTTTTTCCTACCAATAGATTTGCATTTTAGAATAATTTCTTAAGCTTAGGTTCACTAAACTTCTTCTTGAATTTTTCATACATGTGTCGTAAGCAGTATTTGTGTTTACTATCTAGAGCCACAGCTCTCAAGGCTTCAATAAGCCCTTTTTGTTAATCAAATATGAAAGTACATCTCCCTTCCCTAATATCCTCAACCATCTCCTTCAAAAACCAACTCCATGTCTCTGTGTTCTCTATTGGAACCACAGCCATGGCAATAGGCACCATGTTATCATTGCCATCCCTTTCTATAGCAACCAACAACTGCCCACAATATGCAATTTTTAAAAAATAGCCATCTAGACCAATAATTGATCAACACTAGTAGTGACAAATGGGTGGGTTGGATCATTATGTGTTGGGTTCAAAATAAGTTGGGCTCAAAATGGGTTTATATTTGTGGGTTGAAACTGGGTTGGGTCGGATTTGGGATGGTCCAATAGAAAAAAGGAAAAAAAAAATATAAGCTTTTTACTAAATACATTGCTATATTATTTTATTAAACTATAATATTTTATCTTTATTTGACGTATATTAATTAATTATTATCAAATTCTTGTTAATCATGTAAAATCAAATCAAATTATGTAAACGCATAATTTACTTATTATTTTATAATATTTATATTTTTTCTTTTAATACGAAATAACAATCTTGCTCAATGAATAAAACATAAATATTTAAAATATTTTAAATTTTTAGTACAAAATATTTACATTGTACCCAACAAAATGTTTACTATACTAGTTGTATTTATTTTTTATTTTTTGCTTTTTATATTAGTTAATATTTGCAAAAGTAGTACTTATTTTATTTTTAATTTTTTCAATCTAGTCCATTATCATTTATCACAATAATTAAATTTAAATTTGATTCAACATAAAAATATTACTATCAATTTAAAATAATTAAAATATGCATAAAAATATGTCTTTTTTAAGAATAAAAAGTATAAAACATTTAAATTTAAATTTTTATATCTACCTAAATTATTATTTTTAAATAAAATACTTACAAAAATATTGAAATATAGTTAATTTTTTAATTTTTGAAAATATTATAACTAAAAATGAAAATAAAGTCGAGGCCCTTTCTTCATGTGGAGGCAAAGGAAATGAAATGGACGACCGCAATCTATCCTCTCACATGCTACCACTAGACAATAAGTTTATTGTGTTTACATATTTATATTTTGGTAGTTTGTAAAATTTGAAAAAATAAAAAAGAAAAATAATTTTTTTATTTATTTTCATATTTCAAGGTTGAAAAGAAAATGAGGGCTATTAAATTAATTGACTATTAAATTAATTATGAGGGCTATTAAATTATAAAAAATTAGAGTTTATAAAAAAAATAATGATATTATCAATTTTTAGATCATAATTTTAAGTAAAAAGTTACTTGATTAATTCATTCGAATTAAGTTAATAAATTAATATTTTAAAATTAAATTAGGTAGATAAATGGTAAATGATTAATTAGTTATATATAATTTATCTAATTTTCAATTCATTATTTTTTCTTATTTTTTGAGTGTTATAGAAATAAAAATAAAGTGGGGTATGATCTTGGGAGAAAGAAAGAATGGAAAGATAATTTTGGGGCTAAAATTGGGATGAATTATTTAGAAACATATTCAACCTATTTTAAACCCATTTCAACTCACATTCATCCCACTAAAATCCAAACCCAATCAAATTATTTTAATCCAACCCAACCTAACCCAAAGTAAATTGGGTTGGAACTAATTTGCCCCCCTAGTCTACACCCTTGAAAAGACTTCTTCATGGCATCCAGTGAGAAATACATCCTCCCAAAGATAGATGGCTCATTGTCTTCAACCTTCCTCAACAAAATCTTGCTACTAGGATTCTTCTCTCTAACTGTGGAACAATAATCCCATAGCCTTAGAAATTGTTGACCATCCACCCCTCTAATTTGCTCTAATGCATGTCTTTTGGCTCTGATCACTTTTCATGTACTCACATTCAAATTCACCTTTCTTCGAATGGTGTTTTTCAGCTTCTCAATTGAAATATTGGGGGTCATCCCTGACAGTATTCTCCACTCTCTTTGCTAAATATCTTACTTTGGCAAGGCTATTATAATATGCTCTGGGACATATATGTGTTCCTTTGATTGTCTTCACTTGAAAAGTTTCACCTTACAACATTGGGGAGGCATAGATCCTCCAAGTGCATGAGCTATTCTTGCACTTAGTTGTTATTCTAGCCTTTTCATTTCTATTCCATTCAAGTTTGAAGCCTTGTCTCACAGCCTAATCTTTCAAAGCCTCTCTAAATACCTTTGCATTAGCAAATTTTGTCCCCACCATCATGTTAAAGTCTTTCATCTCTTGTCCCTCTTTGAAATATGGATGCTTTAGTTCTTCTTCATCTGAACCATTCAAACTGATGAGTTTATAATTTGCCCCAGGCTCACTATACCATTCCTCATCCTCAACTTGATAAGCTGTTTGGGGCCTCTTCCTCTTAGGATTCTTTCATTTCTTTACTCTCAACTTTCTAAGTAGCTCTCCTCTACTAATATTTTTTTTCAAGAAGATATCATCATCACTTGACCCCTCTAAATCTTCAAGAACAAGGCTTGGTGTATTTGAATCAAGGCTAATATCTTCCTCTGAATCATTTGGCTCATAGTCCTTATCTTCTGAATCTGTAGGAATACTAGCTTATGCATCATGGTCAAAAGCTTCTTCACTCTTTGTATTCTCTAATTTTTCCCCAAATTGTTCTTCAGGTTGTTCACTACTTGAATCATCGTGAACTTCTGCATTTAGTGAGACTTCACGTTGTGTATCATGGTCTACAATTTTATCTTCTTCATGATGAGATAACTAAGTCTCTTCAATTCTGTGCATGTATTCCTCATCAATCTCTATCTCTTGTAGAAATTGATCTGTATAATGTTCTGCTTTTTCATGTAATTCCTGATCAAAATGAGCTTTTTTCTGTAGGTTTATCAAAATGAGCTCTTTCTATAGGTTGTTCTTTCTCATGCTAAACTGCAGGTTCCTCCACATTATGGATTGTAGGATCTTTCTCATGATGATCAAAATGAGCTCCCACTGAATCATTTGAACTACAGGTACACCTTCCTTATGCTGGACTGCAAGTTCTTCCTCATTTTGTCCAAATTTTGCTGCTTTTGAATAATGATGGATTTCAAGGACAACTTCATCATTTGCTGCAGGTGCTTCTTCCTAATGCTGGATTGTAGGTGCTTTTTTATTTGAGTTTGTTGTACATGTGCTTCAACTATAGGTGTTTCTCCATGAGTAGGTGCTGAAGGAGCTTTTGAATTTTATGTTTCTTCTATTATTTTATGTTTAGCTGCAATTACTTTCTCTTCATGATGAACTGAAGCAGCATGCTCTTCTTCCTCTTCTGGCTATGCAGTTTGTGTACTAAAACCCCTAAACTCCATCTCTTTTAGTTGTGAACTGCCAAAATCATCTTCAAAATCTACCCCTTGTGTTAATAACCTGATCTTGCCATCCTTATCAGTTTTTTCTTCCCTAGTTGCATCTTTTGAAGATCTTCCAAGTTAATCAGATTCTCATGTTCATCGATCACTTGGATTAGGTTAGCTACCTCCTCCACATAGAGTAAAACTTGTAAATCTATACCTCTGTATTGCCTTTGCAAGTTATCTATATTATAATCAGGGTAATCATTTGTTAGTTTCTTCAACATGTGTTTAAGTGAAGATCCAGGCACTCTATAGTGGAAATTGATTATGCCTTTCTTATCTCTACGCTACACATACAAGTCCTACAGAATATCCAAGTTCAAGTAGTCCAAATCAAATTTTGGAGTGTGAATTAATTTTCCTCCTTTATATATTAGTTTTGGAGTACGCACAAATTCTTCTCCACTCCACATTTTTAATTCATGATATTCAATAATTTGCATTCATGAACAAATAAAATATTTAATTAGCTACTGCCATAATGCATACCAATTAGCTTAAGTACTGATAGATAACATTCAGACAATCTAATGTCAATTATCATGACACAGAGCTTATACTTAAAGGAACATTATATATATGATATTTAAATGGGAAGAACTGTGTACAGTTAAACTGAAAGAATAAGACTTTAAACAGGAATATTATGAATTGTAGCATTATGTCAAACATTGCATAAAATAAAAGGTCAATGTAAGTGTTTGTAAGTCTTTTTTTAGGTCTCAATACTATTGGGACCATTGACATAAGATTTCCATTGGGACCACTAACATTTAAACCCTACATTCACAAGTATGGACAAATAGAAGTAACCACACAATCACATGACACCTAAAAAATATCCACATACCAGAAAAATAAAATACAAAACTCATGCTCGGGTGCAAGGCATATTACGCCACTTCAAACATAATAGACAAATAATACATCTAAAAATAAAAAAAATACATATATAAATGAATTTCACAAAGAAAAGCCCAAATATACCCTGGGCAACATACATGAAGGAGAGAACAAATATGTACCATGAACAGGAGTTAAATCATCAGATGCAGTCCCTTTGAAGTCCATCACATCTCCACATTAGTCTTTACCTGTAATCTTCTCTAAATCCACTTTGGATTGCAAACAAATGCTCAATGTGATGGGGTGAACATCAACATTCAAGCAAGGGTTTTGGGATATTTAATTTTATGATTTTTGCTCTTGTTTTTTTAGTATTTGGTTTCAAATGATCTGAACAATGAGAGGTGAAAGGTGTTTAAACTTACGCAAGGTCATTTTTGTCCTTTCAAATTTAAATTCACTGAAAATCTTTCTAAACTGACAGCCAAAGGCAGTAAGCATGATTTATAAATTCTCAGGGAGGTATTTTGTATATTATTTTTTTACAGAGGCTTTTTTTGCCCATTATGAATAACACAGGGATAAGTTTATATTAGCCTCTGGGTACACGCATGGATAATTTTCATATTTATTACTAGACAATCATTATGATCATTTATAAACCTCTCTTGGTGCAATGAGAAAGAGAATATTTAATACTTTTGGGAATTAGTCAAAACTACATACTCCAAGAGATTCAACCATCCATGGATGGACTATCTTTGCACAAAAGAATAGTGGTAGGATTTTCTTTCAAAAAATGCAAGTCAAGATCCATTCTCACATCACAATTCCACCAACTGCTTGAGGACATAAATCTACCTAAAATTACACCACTTAAACTCTATGACAAGAGAATTTCTAGATCTAATATCAAGATATTAGATAAATGCATAGTGAGATCGAAGGAGGGAGGCCATCGGCCTCTATGTGCTAAGAGAAATCAAATTGTTGAAATTCAAAATGATCAAGTAATAATAATAATAATAATAATAATAATAAAGATATATCCATAAAAAAGTTTAGAAATAGAACATACAACATTTAACAATAACAATAAATCTCACAAAAATACCAAACTCTTTCGTTTCTAAACTTTATTAGAGAATTTGCTTTGAAATCTAGTCTAGAACTATTTTAAATAGGGTAAAAAAGAGAAAATTGAAAATAGGCTTAAATAATTTGGCATGCAAAATGGTCCATCGAAATTGGCCACCTACTAGTAGCACTCGCATTTGAAAATGGCACCTAGGTGTGAGTCACTACAATGGCATACATTGAGGCGTACAATGATACTATTTTGCACACTGACGCTTCTATGTTAGATACATTGGTACTCAAGTTGCTGGATGGTATTATTTTGATGTAGTTTTTGTGCTATTTCTTGTCATCTCACTTTTTTATCGCAATATCGCCATTTTTGACTGTTTCTATCATTTGCTTGCCTTTCCTATTCTTTATTGTCATTTTGAACTTGAATTTCAAACCACAATTAACAATCTCTACCTTAACTTGCAATTCTCTGCTCGTTATCTCTCTCTCATTTGAAGAGCAGTCTTATACATCTATAAATGCTCATCAAATCCAAAAAATACTTAAATTTGGTCCTTGGATGGTTTTCATCAATTTATCTACTAGATTATTCTTAGTCCCAACCTTGTGAGCCAAGAAAATACCTTAAGACACCATATTCTGAACAAAGTGATACTTGACATCAATGTGCTTTGTTCTCTCATGAAATATTTGATTCTTTGATAAGTGTTTGGTGCTCTAACTATCACAAATTATGTAGTAACATTAAAACTCATACTCATATCATCAATCGACATTTTTTAATTAGCCAAATGCCTTCAGCTAAAGCCATATGTTCAACTTTTTATTGTAGACAAAGTAAAGTTGCCTTTCAGATAAAAATATAATAAAAAACATGAAGTATATAGCCTATCATAAACCTTCTACCATCTAACTGCATAGCCCACATCCACATAGCTAACAAGTTTAGCAGTAGAATTCAGTTGATTATATATCAAATACTGTCCATAGAATTGCTCAAGTACTACATAACCTATTTCATTGTCTACCAATATATCTTTCCTAGTTTGTGTATGTACTTGCTCATAGTAGTGATAGCATGCAATCTAGCCTAGTGCGCACCATAGCATATATATGACTACCAACTACACTAGCATATGTTATATCAGACAAATACTCCACCTTTTCCATAGTTTTGGTGACAGGTCTAATGAAAACTTAAAATAAGCTCTAGGTGGTATATTAACTAGCTCAGACTTATCTATCAAAGATGCTATAGTATTTTCTCAATGCATCTCTGTAGAGATAGGTACAACAACCTAGAGTGTCTATCTCAAATAATCTCCATACCTAGTATCCTTTTTGCACTACCCAAATCCTTCATTTTAAATTCCTCACTTAACTGAGTCTTTAACAAATTAACCAGGACTATTTTGAATTGAGTGAAAAAGAGAAAATGTGGAAAAATATACACTTAAATATGATTTTGGCATGCAAAATGACCTATGTGCATTGCGTTGCATGCCTTGAGCTGAAAATAGTAGCTACCAACTAGTATTACATGTGCTTGGATGTAGAAAAATGGCACGTAGGCATGATTCGTACACTGATGTGCTCTAGGGTGCATAGGCATACACTCCTATGCATAACAACCTTATTATGCATATTAACTAGATAATGTCGCCTTGACATCATTTTTGTCTTGTTTCCACATTATCTCTTGGCATTTTCTTTGTCGATCTACTATTTCACACTATTTTCTTGCTATTTTTGCCCTTTTTTCACCAATTTTGCCATTTTTTATTTAAATTTCAAGGTACAATCAACACATATTAATTGATTAAGTCTTATTCGTTGATTAATTAGAAAAATAAACCTTTCTTTTATTTGAATAGTACATATTTCATATGGGGAGTAGTAGCGCCTAGAGACACATGAGTTTGAGTAAGATTTATCTAGCAAAATTTTTAAAAAAGGACATACATCTAAAAGTTTTCCCAATTAGCCAACAGTGACTACAAGAAAAAAAAATTAGTGGCAAAATAGTAAGTATTAATTAAAAGCTACACTAATTATATATATATATATTAAGTGATTGAAGATTTTATTCTGTCATCCTAATAATACTTAGAAACGTAATTGAGATAAAAATATGTAAACTCTTGATTATTTATATTGTTTTTATTATGATAAAATTGATTGCCCATAATTTGTGCTGAAAATAAGTAATTGAATCATGAAATATCTTTCCATACTATCCGCTAGAATTTATTCATGTGCCAAAATTAACTTTCCTTAATTATAAGATAACTTAAAGATTCTAGTTTGATGCATTTCTTTACAACCTAGGAAAGAAATCATGATATGTTGTAATGTTTGCTATTCATGGAATTAATGCATGAACAATTAAATATACTATTTTCTTATTTGATTTGAATGGACACTCATCTAAATAAGCATTCATAGCCGTTGGACAGAAGTATATAAAAGTAAAAATATGCAACATCAATGAAGTGAATCACCTGGTTGGGAGAGAACTTTGTTAAGTGTCTTGAGAAGTTGTGTGATACTCTCTTGCATGTTCTTATGCATAATTGTTGCTAATTCCTTGCTTTACATGTGTTTTCAAGGGATCTTGTGATGAAGAAGGTCAAGTGGAGCTTACCTTCTATAGACCTTGGGGAGACGAGGATAAGGTGGTTTGTGTCTTCAAGGACCTAGTAGTGAAGAGGGATGAAAGTTGTCTCTACTCTGGAGAGACCCTGTGAAGAGAACAAATTGGCACTTATTTGCTCTAAGAACCTCTAGGTTAAGGAGTTAGTAAGGTAATACTATTTGGAATCTTCTACAATGTTTTTAGTTTTGAACTGTATGAAGAGACTAGACCTTGATGTACAGAGTGGCAGCAACTCGTGCATCAATCTACAGAGGTTGTGCAAGTGAATCTAGTAGAAGTTCCCCTAAGTCTATTCACAAGTAGTTCATTTGTCAATACTCTGGAATCTGCCCCATTCCATTTGGGATTCTAGTTTAGCTCTTTGCAAAGAGCTAGTTTTACACCCTGTTAGGGTATTTCTAATCCTTTCACTTTTCTTACTATCAAATAATTATGATTACTTGTAAAACATTATCTCATATTGGTTAATTTGATATGTTTAAAATCTTAAGTGAAAACTTAGTTAAAGAATGTAGGCTTGCCAAGCTTCTATAAATACAAGTGTCTATTTACTTTTATTTTTACTATTTTACTTATCATTGATTTGACTGGTATCGTAATTGGTACTTACAAATTCTAATTGGTAACTAAAATTATTTTTTTGTAAAAAGACTTAAAACAATTTTGAAATGCTAAAAAGTATTTTCAATAATAAACTTTCATTGCAATAAAATCCCATAGGCCTAATTCATCCCCTCTTAGACATATAATCACTCACGAATAATGATTAACTTATCAACATTAACAATTAGTGACATACAATGGTGACAAAATAGTGACAACAAGAATTTTATCACAAGTTATTATGGCAAGATTTTCATTGTTATTAGGTTGTTACTATAAGTGTATAAATATTGTAATAGTGACAATTGGAAACTTTAGTTCTTCTCATTATTATATAAATCATATTATGACAACAAAAATTATTGTCACTTAATGACATCATTAATGACAACATAAAAGTTAATGTCACTTCATATATATATATATATTTATGTGTGTGTGTGTGTGTTATTAATGATAATTTTTGTTTTGTCACTTATTTTTATCACTAATATTATTTTTTTTAATTAGTAAACGAATTATTTGCCAAATGTCCTAGGAGAATACCTTTAACTCAATTCCCTAAGGAAAAAAGTTTTATTGCATGTGCTTAAAGTTAGTCAACAAGCAATCGCAGCAAATGGTGATGGTAGTTTCTGTTTGAATTGAGAAATTTCCTCTAGTCACTTTTATCTGGCTAAACTTGTAGGCATATTGAAACTTCCTAGCTTACAATAAATGGTGTCAACTTAATAAACTTTAGCTGATCGACAAATGATTCAAAGGCATGCTACAAATGACACCTTTTTTTAAAATTTATTTCGCTCCACCAGTTAGTATTCAACAAGATTGTGACTTGTCTCGAGGATATAAGGGAAATTATTCACCCTTATTTGCACTAAAAAATTGAACTCTTGTGACACTTCACAAGAATGTTGATAACTCTCTAAAAAATGTTATATTGCCTCTGCTTTATGGTGCATATTTGTCAGTTTGAGGAGTACATTTCAAAGGAAAAACACTTGTTTACATGCTTTCAACATTTTACATCACTTCATAATTTTTGTATGTTTTAGTATGTTTTTGTTGTTCATTTTCTATCTTTCCTTACCTTGTTTTAGGTCAAAAATAAGCCAAAAATATGTCATATGCATGGGATTGATGAATAAAGCAAGAAAAATAGTACAAAAAGTTGATGCCATATTTACATCGTGGTGCTAGAGGAGACATTGCATCTCCATGTAGGCGGGACGAATTGCTTATTAGTGGAGTGGTGCTGTTGGTTGTGGCCTTGACCTTAGCATCATAGCCCAAGGAACCCTAGAGCTAGCAATTTTTTAAGGGCAAATCTTTCTTTAGAAAACATAAATACAGAAGAAACATATCTCACAAAAAAATCTGTCTCTATTCTCTCTCCGTTTCTTTCTTCTCATTTTTCCCTATTTTCTCTCCCATCCTTCTCTGTTCTCCTACAATCACTACAATTCCACCATGCACATACCCACCACCATCACCATTTCGTTGCCTTGGCCACCATCCCATCATCAACCACAACCACTGAGTTTTTTGTATTTAGGTTCACTAGTGTTTTTTATAATTATTGAAATGATTGAGATTTTAGGGTTTAATATGTATAACATTAGGGTTTATAGTTTTAAATTTATTATTTATGCTTTGAAGTGATTAATTTGATGTGTTATGTTTTTGTTCTTATAATTATTGAAATGATTGAGATTTTAGGGTTTGGTTTGTATGATTTTTGGGATTATAGTTTCAATCTTGTATAATTTTGATAGTTTAGGGTTTAAATTTGTTATTTATAGTTTTAATTGATTAATTTTATGTGTTATGTTTATGTCTTTGTAATTATTGAAAATTTGATATTTTGGAGTCTCATTTGTTCAAATTAATTTTATGATTTTTTAGTTAAATTGCTTGGGTTTTATAGTTGAAATTATACAATAGGTTTTACATTATTTAAATTGTTGAAATTATTTAAATTATTGAAATTATAGGTTTTAGCCTTGATGAATTAAATGATTTAATTTTATAGCATAGAAAATATTTCATCCTAATAATGTATAATTGTTTAAATTTTTAATAGGTTGGCTTGATCAATTAGTGACTTTTACTTGGATATTTCTTACATTCTATTTATTTTAAAGCTAGTACTTCTAATTTATTTATTAATTATGTTCTTAGAAATTATTGTGATTAAGGATTTGAAGTATGTGTTAGACACTTAGAATCGGTGATTTAGGATGGAGGATGGAATTTGGGGAAAGGATTGGAGCCTTCCTATATATTTAATTTGCTATTATTGGTTTAATGGTTGCTTGCATGTGTGTGGAGTTATAAAAGGATGTAATATGAATTCATTTTTGTATGATTTTGTGTCATATATCTTTGTATCCCGTGGATTAAAAAAATAGAATTGTTATAATTATAGGCAGAACTTTTCCAAAATTATTCTTGGGGTATAAACTTTCATAAAATTCCCTATATTAACTCTTAAGGGCCAAAATTATGAATTGTTAAATGTTTAGTATGGAAGACTATGCCCAATTATTTTTGATGAGTGGTCTTTCAAGAATATCCCTTATAGGCTCTAAACAAAAAAATAAACAAAATGAAAAGATGCATGCTCTAGTTTCTTTTGAAATAATTAAAGAATGGAATGGATAATTTACTAAATTGAAGTCAAATTATAAAATATTCTGAACTCGTTCGAAATGAATAAAGGACTAATCAAATCTTTATTTTATGTATTAATAAAATTTTTGACTTCTATGAAAATCACTTCCCATATTAACAACAAAAAAAAATAAGGATAACTTAACCCACCCATTTCTCTATGTTCATAAATTACCCCTTGGGTTATGCTCATGTGGTTTGTGATTTATCTTTGAAATAATTAAATTAACCCAAATAATTTGCTTCTTTGGACAGCAAGTGATTAATATGTCATATATTAACACTCAATTAATTCTAGTAACAAAGTTTTTCTAATGATGTGGATGGATAGCCTGAAGGTAGTGGTAAGGCAAGCATCCATTCACTGTAAGAAGTTAAAGCCTAAAAGGTAACTTGCATCACCACACCCAAGGATCTAAATTATGCCATAGCTAAGAATTTTAGGTCAGAGTAAGTACCTTGATTGATTTTCAAAAAATGAATTTGGAGATTTTCCAATAGATGCCTCTATAGTGAAGATCTACCACTTCTTTCACTTTGATTCTTCTCCCCACACCTTAGGCCACCGAGGATAGAAACGTGAGGCCACAAAACTCTTCCAAATGAACTCCAAAATATGGATTTATAGCAGCAAAAATGGAACCCCAAGGAGCCTCCAAGCCGCTGGCAATTGAAGTGGAAGAACACTTCTCCAAGAGCCTTCTTTGTTCACCAAAAATTTGGCACTCCAAGTATAGTGCCTCCAAATGTATCCACACACCTATCACACTCTAAATCATCACTCTTATGCTAGGAGTAGGATGGGGATGAATGAGGAATGTGATGGAGAAGGGAGGAGAAAGTTTGGAAGAGAGGAAGAGTTGGAGAGAATCTAAGAGAGATGGTTATTTTTCTTAACACATGAAATAAATTTTGGGAGGAAAAAAGAGCTAGTGGCCGGCCTAAAGGTGTGATAAGAGGTATTATAGAGTGTGATGGATGCATCTAGAAGCACCCCCACATGTTCCTCATGCCTTGCCTACTTGCATGCCAAGTGTGATTCTAATTGTCACAAATTAAAATCTAATTTTAATTAGAAAATCACCTAATATTCAAATGGTCTATTCCATTTTAATTTTTCCTCCAAAATTAGATTCTCCAACTAACTAAATAAATGCCTTAATTTAATTAAATCAACTTAATGCTTTAAGTTGACTAGACTAATTAAATTGTCACATGGCTCTAATAAAATTAACTTCTTTATTTGATTGGCTTAATTTAAATCCTTAAATTGTTTTATTAATTTAACACTTTAAAGTAATCAAGCTATTGTCACCAACTCTTAATATGTCAACTTAAGTCTCTTCCAAACTTGACTAATAAAATTATTTAACTACTTGAATAATTTCTCCAATTCCAATTAGAGTGCTCTAAGATTTTGTGTGATACCCTTTAGGTTCATCAATCAATTAGACATAGGCTCATAACTCTTTGTAATTTAATGAATATAAAATATTCTAAATAGTTTAGAATCCTTTAGACTAATAATTCTCGCAATTAATCTCTACTAATTGAAGAGTACCTAGTTTTCATAGTCAATTTTTAGCACAAGCTAATGAAACCTAACCAATTGGATGAATTAATCTTGGGTAAACCTATTCTGCTTACAATTTCTATGCAAATATGATCTTTTTTAATTTCCATTTCCTGAAAAAGGCTTAAGGTAAGATATTCGTTGGTCCCTCAATAGCCTCAATAACTATGTATCTATTCTTGATGTAGATTTCCTTTCATGACCTCATCTTTGTGAAACTCCTTTTTGAAATTGTCACACCACCTTGGGCAAGGATTTCTTGAAATTGATAATCTTAGAATCCATAGGAGATCAACTCATTCTTCACAAACAAATGAAATAGATCACATCTTGAAATTCACCAACCTTTAGACTTAGGTAGCTTGTACCCAATTTAAGCCCTGGGTGACTCGCTATGTGGCCGAGAAAAAAATCAAAACATAAGGGCCTAAATACAAGGTTATCGTGGAACCTCAAGTCAAATGACATATTATTTGTACTATTGTGAGCTAGAGAATTTTCCATTACTGGCTTACCACTCCAGCTATCTCAGATTCTCAAGGTGAGTCTTTAGTGAACTTTTTCTCTAACAAACACCTATTAACATGCATGCATGTCTTATATGGAATGTCCTTGAAATTGGCAATATCTAACTCTTTGGAGTATGCATCATTAGTGCAAGTTTATTTGAATCTTAGATGCCTCATCTCTTAAGATTTTATGACTAGGAATATTTAAAATTATGACCATAGAGACTAGTTTCATGATCACCATTATATGCATGGACAAGTCCCTTAGTCTTGTAACATTTAAGGGTTTTAACCAAGTGCATGTGAAAAAAAACATAAATGCATAAGATAAAGGTGGCAATTTTATAGAATATCATTCAGTCATGATTGTATCACAAATAGAGTCATTTTACGTGCCAATCTAATTGGCTTGTGGGGGCACTATTCCAATAATCTTCCACTTATCTTAAAGCTAATTCCTCATAGCCTTTAAGCCCACATTCTCAAGATGTCCTTCAAAGACCTTTTGCATTAGGGGCTTAGCTAATGAATTTTCTATGTTCTTTTTCAAGACAACCCTCTCAACTCAAATGGTGCCTCTATCAATGATCTCTCAAATTAAATGATAACGCCTTAAAATTTGCTTGGATTACTAATGAAATCTTAGTTCCTTTGCTTGCACAATAACTTTACTGTTGTCACAATAGATAATCATAGGATCTGCGATGCTAGACACTACATCCAATTTTTAAATAAAGTTATTCATCCAAACACTTTCCTTCATAGTGTTTGACACCACAATGTATTTTTCCTCATTGGTAGAATCGGCCATGGTATCTTGTTTGGAACTTTTCCAGATGATCGTGTCACTATTCAGGTAAAATATGAATCTAAAAGTGGATTTGAGGTCATCTTCATTGGATTTGAAACTAGAATAAAAAAACCTTTCAAATTTGAATTCTCCATTACCATATACCAAAAACAACTCCTTAGTTCTTTGTAAGTACTTTAGGATTACTTTTACGAATTTTCAGTGACTCTCATGGGGATTGGATTGGTAGCAACTCATAACACTTAGAGCAAAAGTTATATCCAGTCTTGTTTATAGCATAACATACATTATACTTCCAATAGCGGATGCATAAGGTATGTGGGACATTCTCTTTCTCTTTTCCTCAGTCTTAGGGTTTATATACTTGAAGAAATACATGCCATGTCTTATGGGAAGGTATCTTCTATTGGATTTATCCATACAAAACCTTTTTAGTATCTTATCTATATACGTAAATTGGGAGAGCTCCAACATTCCCCTTGATCTATCTCTATAGATTCATATTCTCAATACGTAAGATGCTTTCTCCAAATTCTTTATGGAGAATTGTGAAGTTAACCATTATTTAGTATATTCTAATGTCTCTTTCTCATTTTCCATGATAAGGATGACATCGATATAAAGCATAATAAATTGTGTTGAACTCCCAATAGCTTTTTTATATGCACATAGTTCATACACATTTTTGATGAAGCCAAATGATTTGACTATCTCATCAAAACATTGTTCCAATTTTTGGATGCTTGCTTTAGTCCATAAATGGACCTTTAGAGTTTGTAAATTTTTTGCTCACTCACTTCGGATATAAAGCCTTTTCATTGCTCTATGTAAATTTCCTTATAAATGTTTCCATTAAGAAAAGTAGTCTTCACATCCATTTGTCAAATTTCATAGTTGAGGTAAGTAGCTATGATAAGTGTAATCTTTATGGGCTTATGCATAGCAATTGGTGAAAATATTTCCTTGAAATCTATACTGGGTATTTGAGTATAATCTTTTGCCACTAGTCTAACCTTAACCTCTTTATCGACTCCAAGCCTACACTTATAGATTCACTTGCAACCAATGTGCACTATACCTTTTAGTGGATGTACCAAAGTCCATACTTTGTTGGAGTACATGGAGTGCATTTTGAATTTCATGGCCTTAAGCCAATGACCTGAATCTATGTCCGACATGGATCACTATTAGTTTGACTCGTCTCATGAAGAAATCCAAACCTTTTAGGTTGCTTCTTGATCCGGTCCAACATTCTAGGAAATTATGTACTAGGCTCGAGATGCTCTTTCATTTCTCTCACTTGTAGGATATCACCTTAAACTTCATTAATATCGACAACAACACATTTTCTATATAATAGAAACTCTTTTTCTAAAAAGTAGTGCTTCTTGAAACAACCATTTTTTGTTCCAAAGGATCATAAAAGTAATAATCTAAAGACCCTTTTAGGTATCCCACAAGTTTTCACAAGGTGAGTCTCGCATCTAACTTGTCTCGTACTAGTCATTTGACATAGGTGGGAGGCCCCCAAAACTCTTAAATAAGAATTAGAGGGCATTTTTCCATACCACATCTCATGTGGTATTTTTTGCACCAATTTTGAGGGTACTTGTTTAGTAGCTTCACTGCTGCATCTAAGGTGTATCTCTAAAAGGAGATAAGGACATTGGTAAAACTCATGATGGAATGTACCATGTCCAACAAGGTATAGTTTCCCCTCTCTGCCTATCCATCATGTTGGGGTGTGCCAAGTGGAGCCCCTTGTGATAGAATCCCATTCTCTTTTAGACAATTTAAGAATTCGGTACTTAAGTATTCTCCTTCTTGATCCATTGAAAGAGTTTTAATACCAATTTAAAGTTACCTTTTCACTTCATTCCTATATTCTTCGAACTTTTCAAAAGTTTTGAACTTGTACTTCATAAGATACACATGTCTAAATCGAGTGAAGATATTGGTGAAGGTAATAAAGTAAGAATAACCTCCTTTTGCACTAACTCATAGTGGGTTACAAACATCCATATGGATCAAATTTAAAGGATTAGTGGAATGCTTTATTTATCCTACAAAAGAAGCCTTGGTCATTTTTTCCTTTAACCCAGACTCACAACTAGGTAAGTCCTCTAATCCACAAACATTTAGTGATTTGAGGGCTATTAACTTGTTCAGTATATTCTTGGAAATATGTCAAAGTCTAATATACCAAAGAAAGGCATTTTCTTGATTATCTAATTTTCTTTTGTTATTTTGTTGAATGTGCATAAGTGATAGTTGAGAATCTAGAATGTATAATCCATTACTTAATGTACCACAAGCAACTAAAGAATCATTCTTTATTGCCGTCAATTTCCTATTTTTGATTGAAAAATCATACCTTCATTATCTAAACTGGGAATTGAAATGATGTTCTTAATAAGATTTGGTTCAATGTAACAAGGATCAAGTACAATCATAGAAATCCCTAAGTCTAGCTTTATTATGCGTTCAGCGTTGGTGGTAACTCTTACTCCATTGCCAAGGCAGAGAAGCATATCCTTATCACTTAGATTCCTTCTTCTTTTCATCCCCTATAATGAATTACAAAGACAAAAACTACATGAGGTATCGAATACCTATGAGGAAGAATGTGTGGTTAAACGCACTTTAACAAAAAATATACCCTTTCTAAGGGTTGCCACATACTTCTTGCAATTTTACTTCTAATAGTCTATTTAACCATAATAGAAATAAATGGCGTCCTTTTCGTCCTCTTTTTTTTTCTAATCCCACCAAATTTATTTAATCGTTATTCCCCTTTGAAGAAAAACCTTTTTTCTTCTTATTCTCTTTTTTCTCACCATTTGGGCCTTTAGACTAGGATAAGAGAAAAATCATTAATCTTTCTTTATGGTTGCCTCCATAGTTACCAACATGTTGACCAATTCATTGATAGTGACCTTGTGCTTAGATATGCTAAAGTTTATTACAAATTGGTCAAATGAAATTAGTAATGATTGCAGGGTCAAATCCACATAGAGGTTGTTATCCATAACTACTTCCAAAGTAGCAAGATTTTCAACAAGCATAATCATTTTAAGGCCATGGTCATGGATACTCAATCCCTCAGTCATTCTAGTCCTAAGAGCTTCTTTGATAACATGTATTGTTCGTGCCTAGTTTGCACACCATACAATTCTTGCAGGTGCAAGTGAATCTCTAAGGCACTTTTCATATTTTTGTGAGATTTTTGATGCTCATTAGACATGGATGGTATCATGAGGTAATGAATTTAGAGGTCATTATCTTCCCATTTTGCAAATGTGTTTAATGTGGCTCTTGATCAACATCATCACCAGGGGTGTCTGTGGGCTTTTAGTTAAGAAATATGTCTTTTTTTCAAAGTCAAGAACAATCTTGAGGTTTCTAAGACTATCACGATAGTTTAGCCCAGTAAGTTTTTTGGTTTCCAAAATGATGTTTTGTGGATTTTTAGCCATTTTGAGATTTCAAAAATCAACAAAAAGTGAAAAAAGTGAATATAAGCTTTTGATTGAATTTTGATATTGAAAATATGACTGTGGTCTCTTAAGTATGTTTTGCTCATATTATTTTAGCAAATTTCTTACCCTTATATGACTCGTGAGACATCTATTTGTGGTCTTAAGGTAGGTAACTTTTACTAATTACATCTCTATGTAATCTTTAATATATTTTGCCTCACTTTTATATAGACCCACGATTAGTGCCATATCTATATTTCTAGGTGCTAAGTCAAACTTTCCAATCCTCTTTAATTGTGCACCCAACTATGATCATTCCACGACTCGTGAGACAATGTCATAGTAAGGCCACATTAAAGTGTATCTCGTGTTAATGTAGTGATCATAACTTTCCCTAAAAATGCATTCCATGGTTGGTGAGATAATAAATAATTATTGTTGTAGGAATAGTACCCCATAATCCAATAAGATCGACATATAAACTATTTCACTGGTGAGACAATCTTAATTGAATGATATTTCTTATAAATGGCCATCTTTATCTTATGCTTACATTACTTCACTGGCATACGGTTAAAGCTCTTAGATCACATAAGACTATAAGACTTAGTCACGCACTAGGTGGTGATCATGGAATAAGTCTTATGTAGTCATAATCTTAAATATCCCAACTTATAGAATCTTATGAGATAGGGCATTTAAGATTTGGATAGACTTATACTAACGAAGCATAATCCAATGGTAGGATGTTGCTTCATTCCATGAGTAAATCGTATATGTTATGAGTGCATATTAGTGGGTGTTTGTTAGAGAACAAGGAACTGGAGACTCACTTGGAGAATCCACTAGATAGCCATAGTAGCAAGTTGGTTATAGCTAGTTCTCTAGCTTACGTTGGTGTATATAATTGTCATTTAAGCTAAGAATCTATTGTAATCTTATGTTTAGGTCCTCATGCTTTGACTTTACTTTTAACCACTTAGTGGGCATTTCAGTTGTGATTGGATATGAGCTACTTAGAGATGGAGGTTTATGAAATCCAAGATGGGATTTGACTCTTTGTCTTTATGAAGAGTGAGTGTATTGTTTATGTATTTTATGATGATCGATTCCAAGGAGTCCTTAGCCAAGACAATGTGACAATTTGGAAAAGGCTTTTCAAAAGTTGAGGTCACAAATCAAAATTGAACATTAAGAATAGATGTATAGGATTGAGGCTATTAGGAAGCCTGCATCTTTTTCATGGAGATAGGAGGCGGAAGGACCGTGTTTGCATGGGATGTATTGAGCTAAAATGGTTCACCAAAAATATTATTCGGCCAATTATTGGTCACTATAGGCTTGAGGTTGGACATTGACCATAGAGATTAGGTACTCTTCAATTAATAGAGATTAGTTGAATTGAATCTATTAGTTTAAAAGAGTTTAAACTAACATGAATATATTATATCCTAAAGTCAAAAAGGTTGTGAGCCCATGTTCAATGAGTGATAGAATCTAATGGGTCACATACAAAAGCCAATTGGCAATCCTAAATATTGACGGGAATGTTCTAAGTGTTTGAAGAATTCCAAGGTGGCCAAAAATTGAGGGAATTGGTTGATACAATTTTTAGTCATTTCGGCTTGATCAATTTAATTGTTAAATTGATCTAATGATTTTAAGGAGTTAAATTAAGATCAATTAAATTAAGTGTTAATTTCATTTGGTGCCACATGGCTATTAATTGGTCAAGTTAACTTAAAGAGTTAAGTTAACAAAAACTAGCTTAAAGAGTTAAGTTAGTTGACTTGAAGGTTAAATCAAAGTTTAATTAAATTAAAGTGTTTAATTTAATTAAAGTAAAGAAATATTTTTGGAGGGAGAATTCAAATGAAATGATCATTTTAAGTGGAATTAGAATTTATTTGGTGGACATTTCGTAAGATGAAATGTGGATTCCAAATGAAATTCAAATTCAAACAAATTAACATGCAACTAGCAAGATGATTTCAAATTGGCATGCTTAAGGTGGCGCCCCCCGCCTTGAGGAAGGTGTGATGCCATCTTGGCTTCACACCATCCTCCTTCTATATATAGATATAGAGAGGAGGTGGTCAAACTAAGATCATTCACACATTTTGTGCATCTAAAAGTTAGTTCCAAAATTTACCTCCAAAGGTGATTCTCTCATGAGTTGAGGCTTTACTCTCTTCTTCACCTCCCTCTCACTTTCAACCTCCTGACAGCTCTATTTATCCTTGATTTTTGCAGCTAAATTGAGGAGAAAAGGATTTTCCATTGGTGTGTGGACTTTGGCATTAGAGACAAGATGAAATTCGGATTGCTTGTTATTGGTGATCCTCTGTTCCAGTTGTGGTTTTTTGGAGTCTGTTTTGGGGTCTTTCCAGAATATTTGCAGCTGAAGTTTTTATTAGATATTCTCCATTGAGTTGGAGAAATTTTGGTCCAGATTTGGCTCGAATCGAAGGTGATATTCCAGATCAAAAGATGATCACACCTTGCTGCGTCAAAGTAGTCTGCATTCGGGAATGGGAGCACAACTTCTAGTTTTGGTTGGATTTTTCTTGAGAGGTAACAATCTGTCCTCAATCCATTATATAGGCTTGATTTAGATCCTTGGAATGGTGTAATCTAAGTTAAATTTTAGTTTTTGAATGTTTTAAATTGAATCCTTAGCATTACACCTCTTTTAAGTGGTATTAAGGCCTAATTTTCATGCTATATTTTGGATTCTCTTTTGATTGATTCATGTGATAAATTATCTAAATCTTCAAAAAATTGATATATATCATAGATTGGAGTGTTTGGATGATGATGCTTGTGGCTCCTTTGATGATGAATAGATATTATGCTAATATGTATTTTAATTGTTAATTCATATGTTAGTATAATTTGATTCATGATTAGCTAATGTTAAGTATTGATTTAGTATTGGATTATGTTATATGTTGATATAACATGTTTTATTTGACCTTCAGTTGTTTTGGTCATTTTTTATCCAAATGGATTGGATGTAATTGGAGATTTTTGGAAGAATGTGATTCTCACTTTAATTTGATTTTGAAAACATGTTTGATCTCTTGTCTTTTCAGATTTGAAAACTGTTTTGGATATGAAATTACATCTATATTGTGTGGAAATGATGTTTAGATGATGCTCTAAAAGTTTGATGCACAAAAAATAGAGCAAAGTAGAGTAAAAATATCCTAGCACCATATGATTGAGCCATTGCCTTGCCTGGCCGAACGCTGGCTGGCATGGCACACTTGCTACATAGCTGTGCACCAAGCATGAGTGGACAGTAGCTTGGTCTTCTTCATGGCTTGATTTTCTCTTTTTTGTGATCAAAAGCGTATTGTTTCACATATAATAGATTTACAAATGTTGTGCAAGCTCTTAAAACAATGTTTGATATTTTTGATGCTTTCTTAAATCTTATTAAAGTTAATCTCCAATTGTTGCAAACATAGGATGCATAAATGTTATGCTTATTTTTGCTTGGCCAATTAATTGTTTATATGATATGCGTTTAATTGTTGGAATCGAATGTCAATTCTTGATTTATTTATTGTTTATTTAAGTGTTGAATGAATGGGGATGATTGTGAGCCTTTTAATATTGATTTTATCAATTTGAAGTTGTTGAAATGGGTTGTATTAAATAAGGCTTGCATGCATCTTGTTCTATCTTATAAAAGTTATGGGAGTAGAATCACTAGAAGTGAAGTTTTCTTTCTCTTATAAAAGTTGTAAGGAGCAAAGAAGATCCATAGAGGCTAGAAGACCCATGACTATATGGGGATAACTCATGTAATATTTAGTTTAATCAACCTATTTAAAATCAATTGAGCAATGCACCTAGGGCTCTAAGTGAACCACTTGGTTAGGCTTTTGACCTTCCCACCTATGAGCATGCTAGGTGCATTTACTTATTTATGTTTTCCATATCCTATTGATGTACGTGATGTAAGGATTATGATATAAAAAACCTAAATAAGAAGGTAAAATTGATGAGATCTTGGCAAGTAAGTTTTAAATCCCCCTACTTTGACTGTCTAAGTGTTCTCAAATATTAAGTCAAAATGGATATAAATTAAAAAAAAATTTTAATTATTCCATACCTTTTACCAATAGTATATACCATGATGACACTATCAAATTTGTGTGATGGTACTTGGTTATAGGGGTCACACTTAGGAAAAACGCTGTGAGCATATACTTAGCATATGATGCCCCTTTGATTTGAGGCTTCCCACACATTGGCACTCAGTCATGGGGGTTGTTGTGGAGTAGTCTTGAATTGAAGTTTGATTGGTAGGTTCGACTTAACATTTAGTAATATAGATGTCGCACGAGTCGTGGGTCTATATGAAAGGTGAGGCAAAATATATCAAGAGTTGCATATGTTACAATTAGCAAGTGTTGCATATTCTTAAATTATGTGTGGATGGCACTTAGTCATGGGGGTTTACTAGCAAGTCTTTGGAGTCTTGATTCTCACTAGGAAATATTATTTCCGAAATTCTTTTAGGGGAAGAAGGATTTGATAAAATAGTGGGAGAAAAACATGCTTGAAAGACCATAAACATGTTTTCAAAATATCAATATTCAATCACATACTTATATTCTCTATTATCACATTTTGTAGATTTGTGAAATCTTCAAACTTAAAATGGCTAAGAATATACTCACAATGATTTTCCAAATCAATAAACTAACCAGGCCCAATTTTTGCGATTGCTTGGGAAATCTCAAAATAGTGCTTGACTTTGAAAAGAGGACTTACATACTTGATCAAAGTTCATCGAAAACCATTGGCGATGATGCCACAGATGAGGCTCATGAATTGCTCACGAAGTTTATGGATGATAATCTACAAACAAGGTATCTCATGATGGCAACTATGTCTAATGAGTCGCAAAAATCTTATGAGCATATGAAACATGCACGTGAGATCTATGCACACTTACGAGAGTTGTATGGTGTCCAAGCTAGACACAAATGGCTTGCTTTATCTAGGGAGCTCTTTAGAAGTAGAATGATTGAGAGCATTAGTGTTTATGATCAAGGATTAAAATGATTGGATGCATTGAAAAACTTGAACAACATGATGTGATCGTGGACAATGACCTCTATATAGATTTGATCCTATAGTCATTGCCCAGTTTGTTTGACCAATTCATTATGAACTTTAATATGTCCAAGAATGAAGTGATGATTAACAAATTGGTGAACACGTTGGTTACTATCGAGGTAACTATGAAAATGGAAAAGCCTCCTTATGCTTGCATCCTTCTCCAAATCCAAAGGCCTAAAAAGTCATAGGAAAGAGGGTAAGAAGAAGTAAATTTCTTCATCAAAATGGAAGCAACCTTTGAATGGTTTAAGGGGAGTTAAGAAGAAGAAAGAGGCTAAAACTAATGCTATATTTGTGGTGAAAAAAGGCATTGAAGAAGAAATTGCAAAACTTATCCTGCAACCTTTGAGAAAGGTATATATATGATTGAAGTGCATTTAACGACTAATTTTTTCTCATGGATATATGATATTGCATGTGGTTCTTATCTTTGTAAGTTGTTACGAAGAATAGAAAAAAGAATAAAACTTAGTGATGGGGATATGATTAGTCGCCTTAGCTATGGAGCAAGAGTTGTGGCTAATGTCAAAGGTGTAAAATAAGTGAGACTTAGGGAACTCTATACTGGTATTGAACTATTGTTATTATATACCATATATTATTGAGAACAATGTTTCAATTCCCATTATAGATAGTAAAGGATTTGATCATTCTATATTAAATGGGAGATTGAAGGCATTAAAGAAATTAGTTCCTCAGTTGCTTATGGTACACTTAATAAAGGATTATACATTTTTGGATTCTAAACTATCACTAATGCACATTCAATTAAGTAAAAAAAACTTAGATATCCAAGAAGATGCTATTTTATGGCATGTAAGACTTGGACATATCTCTAAAAATAAGATAAACAAGATAGAAACTCTCAAAGCACTAAATATTAGTGGCATTGAGGAACCTCCAAATTGTGAGTCTTGTTTGAAGGGAAAAATGATCAAGGCTCCTTTTGTAGGACAATTGGAGAGAAGAAAAAGTCCTTCGGATTTGATCCATATGGATATGTATGGTCTACTAAGAGTTAGTGCACGAGGAGTCCATTCTTACTTGATTACCTTTACGGATGATCACACTCGATTCAGACATATGTATCTTATGAAGTACAAGTCTGAAGCCTTTGAAAGGTTCAAAGAGTATAGGTGTGAAGTAGAAAAGTAAAAAGGACTTAGTATTAAAACTCTTCAATTGGATTGAGAAGGAGAATACTTAAGTACCAAATTCTTGGATTATCTAAAGGAGAATGTGATTCTATCTCAGTAGACTTTACCAGGCATACCTTAACTTAATGGAGTAGCCAAGAGAAGAAACTATACCTTATTAGACATGGTACATTCCATGATAAGCTTATCTGATGTGCATATATCCTTTTGGGGTTACGCTTTAGAAACAACCATGAGGCTACTAAATGTAACACCCTCAAAGTTGGTTCCAAAGACTCCACATGAGATGTGGTATGGAAAGAACATTTTTACCATTATCTAAAAATTTTAAGGTCTCTCACATACGTGAAGAGGTTAATAGGAGACAAGTTGGATAGTCGTTCTTCATTGTTCAAGTTTGTGGGATATCTTAGAAAGTTTATGGGTTATTACTTCTATGATCCCTTGGAACAAAAGGTATTTGTCTTGAGGAACGCTATCTTTTTGGAAAAGGAATTTTTACTAGATAGAAAAAATGTTATTGTTGAACTTGATAAAGTTCAAGTTGATCAACAAATCCCACAAGCGGTGCAAATAAGTAGTAAGCTTTGCACACAACTTTTACATAGGTTAGACCAAATCAAGAAGCAACCTGAAAGGTTCAGATTTCTTCATGATATAGCCTAATTGGATATAGATCCAAAGACCTATGAGAAAGCTATGTTGGACATAGACTTGGGATGTTGGCTTGATGCCATGAGATTTGAAATAGACTCCATATACTTCAACAAAGTATGGACATTGGTGAATCCACAAAAGGGAATCATTCTCATTGGTTGTACGTGGATATATAAGCAAAAGCTAGGAGTCAAAGGAGAGGTAACGACCTTTAAGGCACGACTAGTGGCAAAAGGTTATACTCAAAGACCTGGTATTAATTTCGAGGAAACCTTTTTATTGGTTGCAATGCTTAAGTCTATTTAAAATTTACTTGCCATATTTGTATATTATGATTATGAGATATGATAAATAGATGTGAAAACCACTTTTTTCAATGGAAACATTGAAGAAGAAATCTATATGGAGCAACCACAAGGTTTTACGTCCAACGGGAGTGAACAAAAGGTTTACAAACTCCAGAGATCTATTTATGGACTCAAGCAAGCGTCTCAAAGTTGGAACATATGTTTTGATAATATAGTCAAATCATTTGCTTTATCAAAAATGTGTATGAACCTTGTGTGTATAAGAAGGTGAGTGGAAATAGTGTACAATTTATTGTACTTTATGTCGATGGCATCCTTCTTATTGGGAATGAGATAGGCATGTTAGAGTGTACCAAAGCATGGTTATCTACTCAATTTCCATGAAGGATTTGGGAAAAGCATCCTATATTTTGAGAATACATATCTATAGAACTGGATTGACGTGGATGCTAGGGTTATCCCAAACATAGTATATTGATAAAATACTAAAACGGCTTAGTATGGAAGAATCTAAGAAAGGATTTCTTGTCATAGGACATGGTAGTCGTTGCACTAAGTTTATGGCCCCTAAGATTGTGGTGGAGAGATAAAGGATGTCTTAGATACCTTATGTATTCACTATATGAAGCGTAAGATATGTAATTTAATGTACAAGATTGGATGTGGCACATGCTCTAAGTGTTATGCACAGGTTTCAATCCAATCTTGGTGAGAGTCATCAGATGATCATAAAATGATTCTTAAGTTCTTAAGAAGGACTAATGAATTATTTTTAGTATACAAAAATGGAAAATTGAAACTCGAGGGGTTTTTGGATTCTAGTTTCCAATTTGATGTAGATAACCTAAAATCTATCTCTGGATTTATATTTCACCTTAATGGCTATGTGGTAAGTTGGAAGAGTTCCAAACAGGACACCATGGCTGATTCCACCACTAAGTTATAATATATTATAGCTTCAAAAGATGCAAAGAAAAATGTTTGGATTAAAAACTTTATCCAAGAGTTGGATAAAGTGCTTAGCGTACAAGAGCCTACGATTGTCTTATGAAGACAACTTTGGTTTTAAGCTAAGACTCATTAGTAATCCTAGCACATTTTGAGACATTATCATTTGATATATGATATCATTTGATAGAGGCAACATCTAAGTGGAATGGATCACCATAGATGAGAATATAGCAGAACCATTGTTCAAACCCCTATTGCAAAAGGTCTTTGAAGGATATGCGTCTTAAGACTATGGAGGATTAACTTTAGGGTAAGCGGGAGATTGTTGGAATAGTGCTCCACAAGTCAATAAGAATGGCATGTTGACTACACTTGTGATACATTCTTGATTGAATGATATTTCTTATAAATGACCATCTTCATCTTATGCTTACATTACTTCACTAGCATATGATTGAAGCTCTTAGATGACACAAGACTATGAGACTTGGTCATGCACTAAGTGCTGATCATGGAATAAGTTTTACATGGTCATGATCTTAAATATACCAAGTCATAGAATCTTATGAGACAGGGCATCTAAAATTCTAATAAACTTGCACTAATGATACATAATCTAATGGTTGAATGTTGCTTTGCTCCATAAGTAAGCTATATGTGAAATAGGTGCATATTAGTGGGTGCTTGTTAGAGAACAAAGTATTGGTGACTTGCCCAGAGAATCCACTAGATAGCCATAGTGGTAAGTTGGTAGTAGCTAGTTTTCCAGCTTATGTTAGTGTATATAATGAGTCGATTGACCAAAAAATTCATTTTAACCCTGTGTATAGGTCCTCATGCTTTGACTTTACTTTTGGCCACTTAGCGGGCATTTTGGTGGTGGTTAGGCATAAGCTACTTAGATATAGAGGTTTATGAGATCCAAGATGGGATCTAATTCCTCGTCTTTGTGAAGGGTGAGTTCATTTCCTATGCATTCTATGATGATCGATTTCAAAGAGTTCTTGGCCAAAGTAGTGTAACAATTTGGAAATAGGTTTTCCAATGATGAGGCTATTAGGAAGATGACAAATATCTTGCCCTAGGCCTCTTCCATGAAGATAGGAAATGATAGGGCCGTATTTGTATGGTATCGTAGAGCTAGAATGGTTCACCAAAAGCATCATTTGGCCAATAGTTGGGCTCCTAAGGTTGGACATTAACCACGGAGATTGGGTACTCTTCAATTAATAGAGATTAATTAAATTGAGTCTGATAGTTTAAAGAAGTTTAAACTAACATGAATATATAATATTCTATAGTGACAAAGGTTGTGGGCCAATGTCTAATAAGCGGTAGAATCTAATGGGTCACACACAAAAGTCAATCAGCAATCATAAATGTTGAGGGGAGTTTTCTAAGTGTTAGAAGAATTCCAAGGTGGCCAAAAATTGATGGAATTGGTTGACACAATTTTTTATCATTTTGGATTGATCAATTTAATTGGTAAATTGATCTAATTAATTTAATTGTTAAATTAATCTAATTAATTTACGGAGTTAAAGTAAGACCAATTAAATTAAGTGTTAATTTAATTTGGTGCCATATGACTATCAATTGGTCAAGTTAACTTAGAGAGTTAAGTTAACAAAAACTAGCTTAAAGAGTTAAGTTAGTTGGTTTAAAAGTTAAGTCAAAGTTTAATTAAATTAAAGTGTTTAATTTAGTTAAAATGAATAAATGTTTTTGGTGGGAGAATTCACATGAATTTTTTATTTGAAGTGGAATTAGAAATTATTTGGCAGACATTTCATAAGATAAAATGTAGATTTCAAATGAAATTCAAATTCCCACAAATTAAAGCAACTTGCAAGATGCTTGCAAGTTAGAATGCATAGGTGCTGTCCCTCACCTTGAGCAAGGCGTGACACCATCTTAGTATCACACCATCTTTCCTCTATATATAGATGTAGAGAAAAGGTGGTCGAGTTAAGATCATTCACACATTTTTTGCATCTAAAAGAGAGATCCAAAATTTCCCTCTAAAAGTGATTCTCTCATGAGTTGAGGCTTCACTCTCTTCTTCCCGTCCCTCTCACTTTCAGCCTCCTACCAGCTCTCTTTCTCCTTATTTTTTCTAGCTAAATTGAGGAGAAGAGGAATGTCCATTGGTGTGTGGACTTTGGCATTAGAGGCAAGACGAATTTTGGATTGCTTGTTTTTGGTGCTCCTCTATTTCAATTATGATTTTCTAGATTCTCTTCTAGGTCTTACCACAAAAGTTTGGAGTTGAATTTTTTACTGGACATTCTCCATTGAGTTGGTGAAATTTTGGTCTAGATTTTGATTGAATCTAAGGTGATTTTTTGAATTAGAAGTTGATCACACCTTGTTGCACTAGAAGCCATTTGCTTTTGGGAAAGAAAGCATAACTTCAAGTTTTGGTTGGATTTTGCTTGAGAGGTAACAATTTGACCTTAATCCATTATATAGGCATGATTTGGATCTTTTGAATGGTGTAATCTAAGTTAGATTTCATTTTTTGAATATTTTAAATTGTATTCTTGGTATAACACCTCTTTTAGTTGCAGTGTGTCGTGTCAGACTCCTATTGACAGACGATATGGGTTACTAAACCCCATTTAATTTTTTCTATTTTATCTTAATATTGATAGAGCTCAGACTCTTCTCAGTGAGGAAATTTTTGCTTGTAAGATCTCATAATTTCATCTTTGCTTATTTAGGTTCTTTATCCTAAGTATGCATCTCTATACATCAAAGGATAATGAAAGCATAAATAAATAAGCCTAACATAGATATAATCTTCAGATGACCATAAGACTTAACTAAGTGATGCACTTAGAGCCATAGGTACACCACTTAGTTGATTTAGGTGGATTGATTAAATTAATAGATCCTATCTATTACATGAATATATTCCAGACATTCATGGGTCTTCAAGCCATCTTGATCCTCTTGGTCTCCTTGGCCTCTTTGCAACAATTACAATAAAATGGAAATCCTCACCACCCAAGTGCTCTACTATCATAATATTTATAAAGTGAAAAAACAAGAGGCATGCAAGCTCCATTTAATATAATCAATCAACATTGAATTTTAATTAAATCAATTTAAAGGCTCATGTGCATCCCCATTCATCCTTTCATCATTTATCCAACATTTAAATGAATAATAACAAGAATTGACATTCAATCCAACAATTAAATGCTTATCATATAAACAATTAATTATAGGTAAAATTTAGCATAACATTTATGCATCATAATTTTGCACATTTTTGAAAAGCATACTTAAATTTGATCTTAAAAGCATGCAAAAATACCCAACATTGTTTTGAGTAATTACACAACAATTGTGCATCAAAATTGTGTGGAATAATCAAGTTATGAATACAAAATTTACTCAAAAGTGGCACATGGCTATTCTAGGTAGCTTGAGCAGGCACATACATAATGCACCCACTATGTACTGGCAATGGGCGGCCTGGGCGGCAATGTGTGCCTTGCCGCCTAAAGGCTTGGCCAAGCCCCTTTTCATGCTATTTTGTACATGAAACTCCATGGACACCTCCATAAAATCATTCCACACATAATTTGACAAATTTTCAAAATTCAAACACCTTTAATACTAGAATTAAAGTGCTCAACTTGATTAAAAAATAAAATCTAAAGAAGATCACTATTCTTCAAACAACTTGAAGAAACTCCAATCCAATTGGGTCTAAACAATTTTAAGCAATTAAAAACATGCTAAATCAATATTTAACATCATTTCATGCCAAATAAACATCTAGTATATGAGTTAAAACTCATGCCAACATATCTAAATCACTATTTAGCACATATTGGCATATTTCAATTGTTCACACCAAGAGCGACATGCATTAACTTCAAAATCTCAAATCTGTTAATTGAGTCAAGAAATTGGAATCCTAAAATTAATTTATCATATGAATTAATTGAAAAAAAATCCAAAATTAGGCATACAATTGGCTCTGATACCATTTGAAGGTAGTGGTGAGGCGAGGAGCCATTCACCATAGGAAATTAAAACATAAAATGTAACTTGCATCAACACACCCAAGGATCTAAATTATGCCATAATAAAGTATTTCTGGTCAAGGGAAAGTACATTGATTGACTTTCACAACATCAATTTGGAGATCTTCCAATAGATGCCTCAATAATGAAGTTCTACCAATCTTGTCACTTGGATTCTTCTTCCCACAACTTAGGTCACCAAAGACAGAAACTTGAGGCCATAAAAATTTTTCAAATGAGCTCCAAAATATGGAATTGTAGCAGCAAAAATGGTCCCCCAATGATCCTCCAAGCCGCCGACAATTGAGGTAGAAGAACACTTCTCCAAGAGCCTTTCATGTTCGCCAACAATCTAGCACTCCAAGTGTAGTGCCTCCAAAGGTATCCACACCTATCGCTCTCAAAATCCTCACTCTCATGCTAGAAGTAGGATGAGGATGAAAGAGGAATGTGATGGAGAAGGGAAGAGGAAGTTTGGAGAAAAGGAAGAGTTGGAGAGAATCTAAGAGAGTTCGTTTTTCTTCTCAACACATGAAAAATTTTGGGATGGAAAAACAAGCTGGTGGCCAGCTAAAAGGTGTGATGAGAGGTATTTATAGAGTGTGATAGGTGCATCTAGAAGCACCCCTCACATGCTTCTCACACCTGGCCTACTTGCATGCCAAGTGTGATTCTTATTTCCACTAATTAAAACCTAATTTTTAATTAGGAAATTAAAATGTCACCTAATATTCAGATAAACTCTTCCATTTTGATTTTCCCTCTCAAATTAGATTCTCTAATTAATTAAATAACTTCTTAATTTAATGAAATCAACTTAACTCTTTAAGTTGGCTAGACTAATTGAATTGTCACATAGTTCCGATTAAATGAGCTTCTTAATTTAATTGATTTAATTCAACTCAAATTATTTGATTTATTTAACTCTTTAAATTAATCTAGCAATTGTGGCAAACTCTTAATTAGTCAACTTAGTTTTTTTCAAACATGATCAATTAAAATATCTAACTACTTAGATAATTCTCCAATTACAATTATAGTGCTCTAGGTTTTTGTGTGCGATTAGGTTCACCAATTAACTAGACATGGGCTCACAACTCTTTATGATTTATAAATATTAAATATTTCGATTAGTTAAAACTCCTTTAAACTAATAACTCTCTTAATTAATCTCTATTAATTTAAGAGCATTTAATCTTCATAGTCGATGTTTAGCACAAACCTACGAAGCTCAAAAAATTGGATTAATTAATCTTAGGTAAACCTACTCCACCTATATGATTGCCATGCAAATGCAGTCTTTCTATTTCTATTTCCTCAAAGAGGCCTAGGGCAGGATATTTGTCGGTTCCACAATGGCCTCAATAATTATGTATTTATTCTTGATGTTTAATTCCTTTTTATGATGTCATCTTTGGAAAACTCTTTTTCTAAATTTTCATGCTACTCTGTGCAAGGATTTTTTGGAACTAATCATCTAAGAATACATAGAAGATCAACTCTTTTTTTATAAACAAGCGAAGCAGATCCTATCTTGGAATTCACCAACCTCTATACTTAGTTAACTTGTACCTAACCTAAGCCTTAAGCAACTCGCTATGTGGTTGGACAAAATCAAAACACAAGGATCTGAATACAAGGTTAATGCAAAACCTCAAGTCAAAGACTAATTATATGCATTATAGTAAGCTAGAGAATTTTTAACTACATGTATGCCACTCTAACTAATTTGTGGATTCTCTAGGCAAATCTTCAGTAAACTTATTCTCTAATAAATACCCACCAACATGCATCATTATCTTACATGGATTGCCGATGAAATGGGGCAATATCCTATTTCTTGGAGCATGCATCGTTAGTGTCAGTCTATTTAAGCCTTAGATGCCCTATCTTTTAAGATTCTATGACCTGGTGTATTTAAAATCATAATCATAGAGATTTGTTTCATTATCACTATCATATACATGACCAAATATTAATCTTGTATGATTTAGAGGCTTCAACTAAATACATGTGATGAAAAACATAAATACATAAGATGAGGATGGCTATTCTATAGAATATAATTCAATCAAGATTGTAGCACAGATGGAGTAGTTTTACACGCCAATTTAACTAGTTTGTGTGGCACTATTCCAACATATTTCCTCTATGTAGACTTTTTTCTTGCTAGGATTAAGCATAAATTTGTGGATGAGGTTGAGGAATTTATAAATCATGCACATAGTTTGCTATAATTTGCAAGAGATGAGACAATTAGGTGTCCTTTCAAACTGTATAAAAATGAAATGTTGGATGTTGTTAAAATGTGATGATGTTAAGGTGAACTTGTGCTTGATAGGATTTAGGCCAAGTTATTATTAATGGTTAGATAATAAGGAGTTAGATCTTTACCAAGAAACATATAATCTTATATTTAATTATGGTGCACCAACTTGCGGGCAACAAGATTAGTATCTTAGTGAATTACATAGATATGTAGAAATGGCATATGATGCTTCAGGAATTAATTAGGGGTATGAGGGTACACCATTTCAATCTAATAGTGGCAAGAAATATCTTAATGAAGAAGCTCAAAGGTTTTATTACTTATTACATGATTACAATTAGCCACTATAGGATAGATGTGAAATAAATTCTCTATTATTCATTGGTTTGAGAATACTGAGCATTAAGAACAACATCAATGTGCCTCAAAATGCTATGGATGAGATGTTAGAATTAGTGTTTAAGGCCCTATCGTAATGAAAAGTTGTTCCTACTAGCTATTATCAGGCATGAAAGATAGTTAGGAGGCATAACTTGGTGACACAAAAATTAATTATTGTATTAATGGAAGCATATTGTATTACAAAGAAGGTGAATATAACAATCAATATAACTTTTATAGAGCACTTAAGTAGAGAACTCAAGATCAAAAGAGCGGTAAAGAAAAGTTTCAAGATGTGCTAGTGAAAAGAATGCACTATTTACCTTTAATATCTAGGTTGAAGAGGCTATATATGTTGATGAGTTCAACACCTCACATAAAAAGGGATTATTAGAACATTGAGCAGATGGTGTCTTGTGTCATCTAGCAGACAAGAATACTAGAAAATAGTTTGATTGAACAAATCCTGATTTTTCAAGCCATTTGAAAATGTGAGACTTGGTTTTTGTGCTAATAGCTTTACCCCATTTCAGTAAATCAATTTCACCATTTTCATGTTAGTCTTATACTTACAACATATAATTTGATTTAAAGGCCATGATAGATATCTAGCTACATTATTTAATTGAAGAATTGAAAGAGGTTTGAATAATAAGTGTGGTTATTTATGACATTTTTCAACAAGAAAACATTTACTATGAAAGTTACTTTGCTATGGACAATAAATGACTTCCCAGCTCATGGAATTCATTTGAGTTGATGATATAATGTAAATTGACTTATCCTTATTGTGTAGGCTATTTTAAAGCATTCATTTTTAGATTTGGTTGAAAGAATAATTGATTTGACTGCCACTGATAATTCTTAGATCATGACCATCAATTAAAGAGAATCATAACTAGTTTCTTGAAGAATTAGGTTGATTATGGTCCCATTCCTCCGTTGATGACTAGAGAGCAGTTATGGGAATTAGTATGTAACTTACTTTAGGTTACAAGACATGGTAGTGCTCATAGAATCCCTAGCTATGGTGTGTAGCATGATTCAACTAGTAGAGTATATTTTGGGAACTATCTTATTGAAAGAGAAACTTAGTCAAATATAATTTGGACATGATGCAAGTTGAAAAGAATTTCTTTGGCAATATCTTTAACACTGTGATGGACATCAAGGAAAAAAAATCAAAGATAATGCCAAGGCTCACTTGGACTTGAATGTTTATTGTAAGAAGTGCAAGCTTAAGTAAATTTAGAAGAAAAATGGGTAGTGGTGCAAGCCTAAGACTAAGTATGTTTTCACAAAAATTATTTGTGAATGGGTGAAATCATTACAGATGCTTGATGGATATTTGTCTAATCTGGCCAAACGTGTCGTCATATATAGGCATAAAATTGATGGATTGAAGAGCTATGATTATCAGATTTTCATGAAGCAATTGCTATTGATTGCAATGAAAGAATTGCTAGATCATATATGGAAGCTTTAATTAGTTCTTTAAAGACTTATGTTTTGTGATTTCAAGGCACGATGACTTGGTCAAAATAGATAAAAATATTCCAACAATTTTGTGCAAGTTTGAAAGAATTTTTCCTCCATTATTTTCTAATTTCGTGGAGTATTTACAAATCCATGTAATAGAGGAGGCAAGATATAAAGGGCTGTATAATATTGGTGGATGTACCCTTTTGAGAGGTAAAATAATATTCATATTTGAATGCTGATTTATTATAGTTGTTTAACACTATTGAATATATGTATATTTAAAGTGTTATTTATATTGCATTTAAGGAACTTGGCTAACTTAAAAAAAAAATCAGGAAATGAAAGGTACAAGTGGAGCAGTCTATTTATAAGGCATTTATTTGTTGAGAGGTACCTAACTTTTGCTCATATTACTTCCAGTCACATATACATTGCTTAAGGGTAAGAGCTAGTAGGAATGATAATAGTGTTGAAGGTGATTTCATTCCATCTACTTTGCTTATTTTCAATCAACTCGGTCATAGCTTTGGTGCTTGCACAACTAGATATTTAAGTGATGCTAAGTTTAGAGCTGCAAAACTGCATATGTTACTTAATTGTGAGGAGAACTAGGAATGCATTAAGTAAGTTATTCAAATATTAGAATTTCAAGTTTCTTCAAGCCAAGTATTTCTTTTGAATTTCTAGTATCTTCTGAATACGTAGATGTAGTTATTTTTGTGAAATATTTCTGCATTAGCAATTAGGATGACAATGCTAGGATTGAAAATGAATTTGCCTATTAGTTAAATCCTAATGTAAGTAGATTTTACACTAATTTAATTATGTATGGTAAGATTTAATGTAAATGTTGACAAAAACATCTGTCAATACTAACACTTTATATTATGAATGATAGATTCATAACTCGAGGAATGGCATAATGAATCTATACTTGCATGATTTGGCTTGGGGTCCTAACATAAACATTTGGACATGACGCAAATACTTTGTAAATAAATTTAAGTTCCACATAAATGTATAGAGTGAGGAAAAATTTAATAAATAGTGCTTTATGAGTTAAGGGACTTGATGGGATATTGAAGAAGGTGGTGGAGTTAGAACACTTCTACAAACTTATAAAGAAGGTGGTTCTATTCTATTATGAGTGGTTTGATCCTACTCTTATGAGAGAAACTCGTATAATGTATTTAAAGTATAACATTGTTGAAGTTAGGAAATGGGTAGATATTAGGAGTATGACCGATTTATAATTGCCCAACATGTGAGATAAGTTTATAATGTTTCATGTCCTAGAAAGAGTAAGGGATAAACTTAACTGAGGGGTTGTTATAAAACAAAAACTAGAGGTAGAGTGAAAATTGAAGTTTTATTAGACGTTGTGTATCAAAACGACATGACATTGCATGTTGATGTAGTGAATTTAGATAAGTTAATAGTGGGCTTAATAGATTATAATCATCCTTTAGAGATTGTCAATGCATCTGATGCGAAATGTGCAAATGGTGTTGTTAGTGATGGTGCAAAAGAAGATGTAAAATTTGGTGATAATGAAGATTTATTTGATGAAGACGATGATACTAATGAATCTAAATAATCTAGTGAAGATTGAATTATGTTGTTTGTATGATGCTTATTTTAACTTGTGTTTTTATATTAAGTTCAATTATTAATTATTTCATGCTTTCACATAGTTAATTTGTAAAAATAAAATTAATGTAGTTAATTTGTCAAAATAATATTATTGTTGATATATTGAATTTTGATGTATGTTTGTTTTAATTTTTACAGATGGTAGACAGGTCAAATATTCGACCACCTACCATTGGTTGAGGTCAAAGTTTTGGCCGGGATAGGGGCATCGATTGGGGTTCTAGTTTGACTACGATGACGCTATTGATGGCCAGTTGATAGGACGGCATTTTGTTATATTTTGTTTGTAATGAATATTTAATACTTTTTATGATTAATATTTATAAAATTACATCTTTCTAAATTTATAATTTCAATTTATTTGCAAATTTATTATTCCAGGCTTCTATCGAATTAGATATAAAATATGTATCAATAGGTCTCATGTTTAATCAAACAAAATAAATAAAATTATTTAAAAAGAATTTCTTATAGAATTATGGGGAGTTTTTATGAGAAGAAATTATAATTAATTTAAAAAAATACATTAAATTTTTGATGGGCTGTTTATCAACGTATTTCTAATGGACATCCGTTGAAAATTCAATGGAAAGAGGCCCATTTTTTACTAGACAAGTTCCAATTGTTATTAGATAGAGATTTGTCAAAAAATTTCTGATGTAATACTGCACTTGAAAATCCAATGCAGAATTGTTTGTAATGACATATTCTCCAATGTTAGAAATTCCATCAATATTTTAGTTTTTTGGTGGATTATGATGGACTCTATCGAAAATAATGAGATTTTTTGTAATGGAAAGAGATAAGGTTGATATGATAGTATAAGGATGAAAATACTTGAGTGGTGAAGCAAACTACTTATGTTGAGATAAGGTTTAAGGGAGTCCGTTCTGGCTTTCTACCTGAGAACAACATGAGGTTGCCAGTATCTCCTTCAGTTTAGGATGGCCAATCTTGTTATTGATAATCTCGCTCATTGTTAGTGCATAGTAACTCTTTAAAAATGCTAGTGCCAGAGCAATTACATAAAAAAATGCATATTTTTTAACAAATCTTTTTATCTTGAAATCGTTTTTGTAGATTGTGTAATTTTTATTGTATTTTTAATATTTTTTGTGAGTTTGTTTGTGTGCCTTGTTTTAATGTGCAATGGCAAGATCTTCTTTTATTGTTCAAATGGTAAGAATCCCAAGACAAAGCTAAAACCATGCTTTAAGAAGTAAGTAGAGCCTAAGATATATTACCTTGCGTTCTATCAAGCCACAACCACAGCCTTAAGTCCTATGTTGCTGCACCTACTCTCTAGGTGGCAAGTATCGTTTCTTAAGGGGTAACTCAAACATTTCGCTAAGAATGTGACTCGAAGGCTGAGGTATTCATCACCTATTGACTATTTTAATTAACAGCAAACCTTGATAGCTGCTCTCTAGGCTTCTTTCTTAAGCTTCCTTCTATTCTCACTAGATGGCATAGTCTTCTTTCCTTGACTGGCCTAGGATGTAATCAAGCAATTTCTATATTAGCAAGGTAAAAACTTTTGGGGTTTTGAAGACACCCATTTAGTTGCCACAAGGACAAGACAGAATTAGAGAGGAGGAAGAATATTCATGGAAATTTTAAGTGTTTTAGATTCTGTCACTTGATTTTCTTGCAATTATGTATGAGCAACTGATGATAAGTTAGAATATATCCCTCTATTAGGCTTTTATTTCTATTTTACAATTGTAGTGAAATCTTTTGTAGACATTATTGGTTTTAATAAATATTTTGCATGTTTTGCTGATAATGGTCTATGAATTGGCTAATAATGAATTAAATCCAATCAACTAGCTAGAGCACAAGAGAGAAAATAAATAGTAGATTAAGAACATTTCAATTTAGCTAAACCACAAGATTGAGAGGTAATCAGGAAGATTATATATCAAAATTAGGCTAAGCTCAATAAATCTCAAACTTGTATGCCCCTAGAAGATATGGTGATTTGATTATGAGAGGCTATAACCATCTACTCGAGATCATCATATCTTATGAACCTTCATTAACAAGCATCAATAATCAGTTAATTCTACTGATGGACACACTTAAGGGAGATAATAGAAACACACTTTTTCATTAATTGTTTTATCATTTGTTTTCTTTTTATTTTTATTCAATAACTACATTATTATTCAATCATTTAGATAGTCACAATGTCAGAGTATTGCCTAGAAATTTAATAAGATTGACATGCAAACTACTATTGGAAATATGTTCCTATTTAATAAATATATGATTTGTCGGCCATGTTCTTTATATTGTTACTTGAGCAATACATTTAGTTGAAGCCATTAGATCATGTATAACCAAGGCACGTGGTCATGCATAAGATGGTGTTTATGAAACAAGTCCATATGGTCTTGATCTCAAACCATTTCAAGTTATAGAATATTTTGAGAAAGGAAATTGATAGATTCAAAACATTTACACTATGATAGATGCTCTAATAGTTGAAGAAGATTCATTTCATAAGGGTTTGATTTAGAGATACCATTGGACATTGATGGATACTTGTTGAAGAAGTTCATTGCATGGCTCCATTTCGAGAAACCCATAAGGTAGTCATAATGGCATCTCATTAATGGATGTTTTCATACTCACAACATTGTATATTATTAGTTATTAACTTGAGATTCCATACCAACCTTTTCCAATGGTATTTATGCTTTGGTAATGCTCTGATCATGTAGTTGGTTGTATGGGATTTATCTTAGGCATAGGTTACTTGTGTGTCGAGGGTTATGAAAACCAATAAAGGATTCTTTACTTATCTTGTTGAATTAATTGATTTCCTATACTTTCGATGATGCTCGATTTAGAAAATTCTTCTACAAGGTACTTTGACAATTTGGGAAGGCATTTTTAAAGTAGAGATCATTTGAATCAATCATTGGGAATGGATGCTAAATTATTGATAGATTTCATCATCCCATGCCTTAATTGGGCAAGAGAAGATAGAAAGACTTTGTTTTGCATGATACTTATAAGTGGAAGGTTCACGAACTTCTTTCACCCATTGATTAGACTTCATAGGCTTGGTGCTAAATGTCGACTGTGAAGATGCTAGACATTTACTATGAATATTGAGTATTCTAGAATTAATAGGATTAATTTAGAGAATGCTTAATTAAAAGAGTTAAATTAATCTAAGCCATTGAGTTAATTATTCATAGATTAAATCTTAGTGTATTGCAAGCCTAAATTTAATTGATTGATAAACCTATGTACACTCAAGAATTTGCATGGTATATATAGAGTATTATCTAAGTACTAGATAATATCAACTCAGGAAATAGATGAGAGAAATTCATTAATTGACTAATTAGTTATTGGCTTGATAAATTTTATTTATTTAATACAATTAAATAAATGGTACATTTAATCAGGCTTTAGAGAGATAATTATTTAAGTGAGAGTAATTAATTTTTCCTGGACTACTAAGTTAAAATGTTTGATATACTAAATAAGTCAATTTACTTAAAATTCAATTTTTATTCAAGAAAAATTTAATAGACCCATGCCACTTGGAAAACATAATTACGTGCTGGTACCACACTTGATCATGCAATAGACATGAATAAGATGAGAGCAAGTGTCCCTTGAGAGTGGAATGTCTGAGGTTAATATATAAGTTGTATCTACTTAATATTACCGCTACCATTTTAGTAGGTTTTTAGTTTGGATTTTTATTAGATACATATATATTTTATACCACACACTTGATTCACTTGGCATTATTAATATATAGAGATATATAGTTGCCCCCCTTGCTTGCTCTCACTATCACACTTTTGTTTTGCTCTTGTGAAGAAGCAGTTGCTCTCTTTGCTAGCAAAACTTTATATTTATTCATCATTTTCCTACATCTCTCTTTTAGTTTTATTCAAGATGTGTGTTTCTTTTCTAGCATTAGGAATATATTTTTTCTTGGCTTTTGTATGTGGACTTAATTAGACAAGATACACTTGGACTCCTATAGAGTGTATGAACAATTCCTCAGTGGAGCAAAACAAAGGTTGTCTTCTATTGGAGCATTCAATGGGAAAAAGTTGGAGACTTATTTGGAGAGGAACTTTGAAGAGCTCAAGGTTGGTTTTTGAGACCATTTTGACCACATTTACAACAATAGATGGCTTGAGGTTTTTAAGCTTTATATTTTTCAAATCCACTTTAAGTAGCATAAGTTTTCCTTGTTGGCTTGGGGGCCAGTATTATCTATTGAAAGGTTCTTTGATATAATGCCAAGTTAATGGTTTAAAATTTTTATTTTCACTGTGTTCTTGATCTCATCCTCTTGGCCTTGGTATGATTAAGAAGTAATGTCACAACCCACTTATGTCATTTAATTTTGAGTTGTTGTTTTGAATATTATTTTGTGAGACAACTTTATGGTTTGTTTAATGATTTTGGTCTAATTGATAGACTGCAATTCATAATGAGCCTTTGATTTGTTCAATTTATTGAGGGTAAAAAAAATATTTTTGATATTACTAGATTGGTTCTGCTTCTATTACATAAGCTAACCTGATAAGTTGGAGGTGAAGCTAACTGGTAAGATAGAGGCAAAGCTAACCTACTTTGAAGGCAAAGTTGGTTTGCTTTAGAGGCAAAGTTGAGCTCTAGATTCACTATTCCACATCCTCGTATATTCTTATGATTTTTAGGAATTTAAAATGGTACAGATGAAATGGAAGGAAAGAGATTTAATTGAATTACTGATTTGTAGCTAAAATCTGAGATATGCATGTCTGAGAACAGCATTACATAAGAGTAAAGTAAATTTTATTTCTTGGACACAAGCACACATAAATGCAATTCAATAATTTATTCTATTTTCACCAAAAATGGAAAATCGACTTATGCATTGGAGGGTTTTTGCCAAAAACCTTTTTGATACCCCTAACTGACTTTATTTTGCAAGATCATCTAGTGTGTGCAAGAGTGTTTCTAGTGTTGACTCATTTCATAGGTAAAATATTCTCATCAATTAGCATTGTCTATTAGAAATCATTTGAGTCTAAAGTGTAAGGAAAAATATGGTGACTACGGATGCACAACGTGGATTAGAGGGTGACGCTTAATTTGTTCCATAGGCCTAGAAACCTCGTATGAATGTACAATAAGGTCATAATTTTAATTTGGCTTAGTTTAACATGGAACAATTTGCAAATCTAGTAGCCATCACCTTGATGCTATGTTGGCCAGACATAGATTGATTCCTCAAGCAAGGTACATTCTATTTGGGGTACCTCAATCTTCATAAGTAATGAGACAAACACATCCAGATTTAATTTCGAGAGTTGTCCTTAGACTACTTAATCCTAAGAGGTTTGGAGATTTAGAATATGAGGATTCTCTTTCAATTAGGCTAGTCAACCATATAGCTGGATAGTCGAACTTGCCTTCTTAAGTAGCAAGCATCAAGCATGAGATAGAAGAAATGTATAAGGCTTTCATTGGAAGGCACACCATCAAAAGAAATGAGGTTGCATTTAGTGATGAGATAATAGCTGGGTAAATTTTATTGAACTTTTGGATTATGAGCATACTGGAATACTTAGAGTTATCAGATCTCGCTAAACATCTTTATAAATTTAAGCATTCGCAATGCTGTATTGGTATATTGAGGGTCTCAAGTGTAAAATGTTTGTCAACACTTTTATAGGTGCGGCCTAAAAGTAGTTTAGTTAGTTACCCCCTAGTTGTATCTAATTATTTGACCAAATTAGCCAAATATTTCTCCATCAATTTACTAGTAGCAAGTAGTATCAAAATACATCACTAGCTTGTTTAACATACATCAAGAAGAAGGGAAATTTTGCATAGCTATTTTAATAGATTCATTGCTGAGGCCTTAGAAGTACCCCACCTTGCAAGAGACATTAGCTAATTCCTTCACTAGGGGATTGAAGAAAGGACCATTCTTTGACAGTTCGATTAAGAAACTCATCTTGGATTTTGATGACTCGTTGTTGAGTGCAAAAAAATACATCAATTTGGAATAGGTAAATGCGACCAAAAATTTGGTGGAGAAGTGTAAAGATTGCAAGGATGATCAATCAGCAACTAAGAGACCTCAAGCGGAGGAGAAAGAAAAGGAAAAAGAAAAAGTTGTTCCTTTATCCTAAACTTGAAGAAGTTTTTTCCTTGATGCTTATGCTTATTTAATTTATGTCTTTCACTTCTTACACTAATGATCTTTTGAATAATCAATTCCATTGTGTGCTTAATAAAGTTGTTACTTTCAATAATTTATGTTCCTAAGAATATTGGACATCTTGCATATATCCATGAATGATAAGAGTGCAAAGGCAAAGATTCGTATTAAAAATAACTCTTTTAAGACTTAGTACTATCTTGAAAGGCCTTATGATGAGCCTTTAAAATTAAGGTCAGGATTGACCTCAATGGAGTTGATGTTAAAGATACGGGATTGCATCTAGCCTTTAAAATTAAGGTTAGGATTGACCTCAATGAAGTTGATGTTAAAGATACGGGATTGGCCTTGATAAAATTCTTGTTCAAGATGCAGGATTGTATCGACCTTTTAAAATTAAGGTCATGATTGGTCTACATGAAATTGCTATCAAAGATGCAGGATTACATCAATCCTTTGAAGTATATATTAGGATTGACTTGGTTGAAATTGCTATTAAAGATGCAGGATTACATCAATCCTTTGAAATATATATTAGGATTGACTTGGTTGAAATTGCTATTAATGAGCCCTCCGAGAGAAATGCAAGTAGTCACTGCAAGACAAGGAATAGGGAATGAATTTAAAAAGAGAGTTAAATGACAGTAAAAGAGAGATTGATAGCCGAATACACATTTTGATGGAAGAAGCAAAGAAAGTTGTCAGATTGTAGAAAGAATGTGAGAATCCATAAGCTGACCTAGTAAGTTGGAGGCGGAGCTAACTTGGTAAGTTAGAGGTAAAGCTAACATGTTTTGAAGGCAAAGCTGGCTCGCTTTAGAGGCAAAGTAGATTGCTAGATGCACTATCCCACATCTCTGCATAATCCTCTAATTTTTGGGAATTTAAAATGGTAAAGATGAAATAGAAGAAAAAAGATATAACTAAATCGCGAATTTATAGCCAAAATTTGAGATATTCTTATCTCTAATAATAACATCACATAAAAGTGAGTTTAATTTTATTTCTTGGATGCAAGCACACACGAAAGCAATTCAATAATTCATTCTATTTTCACTTGAAATGGAGATCTGACTTAAGCATCAAAGGATTTTCGCCATAAACCTTTCTGATACCACCCTTAATTGACTATGTTTTGCAGGGCTATCCCGTGTGCATAAGAGTTTTTCTACTATTGACTTATTGCACAGGTAAAATATTCATGTTACTTTTAAAAATGGATTTGATTGGTCTAATAGTTTGGAATGAGCAATTTGATTTTTGCACATTTTGGATTAGAGTGGTTCTATCTTTAGACTTGAGCTAATATTTTTAATTTTATTAAAATGGAAATAATTTTGTTCCTATTTTGTTGGGGGCCAAACTAAGATTTGGAAGAAATAAGGAAAAAAAAAGGTTGCATGGGTGTTGCACAACCTTGCTGCTAGGTGTTTGATAATAGGCTCCTCCTGTGTGTGCCTTGGCCAAACCTTCTTTTTGCATTAGCCTTTCTCTCATTTGCATAAAAATTATCAATAATTTTTATGTCTTTAAATGTTTATTGACTTAGTTAAGTTTAATTTTGAAATGAAATGTGCAATTATTATTTTTGGAATTTTAATTGTGTATTTGGTACATGGATTAAAATTCCCTATCAAATATTTATCTGAAAAATATTTGATTGAATTACATTTTATGCATTTGTGCAGTGAATGTATGATGGGATGATAATGAGCCTTTTAGCTTCAATAAGTAGTTTACTTAATTTACTATGATTGAATGGATTTGTAAATATAATGTTTGCATGTCTCGTCTTTTCATTTTATATCTCTTACGTAGTTTTTTCTCCCTCGGCTCTTTTGTACCTCCCTTGAGAATATCTCAAGGTTTCTGCATTTATTTTCAACTTGAGTAGCAAAATAGTTGGTGAGAAATTTTTCTAATTTTGATGGCCTTCACAAGAAGATTATTGATTTGAAATATGAAGCCCATATGTACATGGGATGCACATACGCTATAGATAGCACATTTTCATTTAATTATCACCCTTTAGAATGACCAATTAGTTCATTATGGCTCTATATGATTCACTTATGAATGGCTTAAGATCATTCCAATAGCATAGAGTGCTGGTTTTATTTATTTGTTTATGATATCTTATTCTTTAATATATTGTGATGCATGCTTAAGATAGAGTACCTAGATAGGAAAGTTATGTTACGAGGCCTTGAAAAAATATCCATCACTTAAAAAGTTTAAGTTTAATTAATATTAAGTTGAAATGAAAAAATAAATTAGGTTTAACTGTCGGCCTTCCATTAGTAGATGTGTGTGATATGAGGTGTTGCTAAACTTTATTGTTCATGGTTTATGGATATGCTATATGAAACATTGCACTCCCTATCTTAGCATAGATTACATTTTAAAATGGCTGATTGTGATGTTAGATAGAAGGCATGGGATGCACATAATTGAGTTGTTCTAAAGATGAGTGGTGGGTGTGAACTAACATGGAATGGTATAGACTTCTAACAAGTCATAAGGCTATGAAAAATGAGATAGAACAACTTAGGGTTTAAAAAGATGCAATTGCTATGGAGTAACCTACCTTAGTATTATTTATGGATGTCTTAGAAGTTGTGAGATTATGAATAATGCGTTTAGGCCTTAGCACTCGCTAGGAAATATGATTTCCTGAGTTTTTATGTTAGGGAAATAAAACTTGAATAAATAATAGGAGATAATTCATGATTAAAGATCATATTATATCTATAAATATTGATTGAAATGGAGATCACATTCCTTTTTTGGTATTTTTTCTAGAATTTTGAGATCAACAAATGACTAAAAATACACTCACCATGATTTTGAAAACAAAAGATTAATCGAATCAAGCTATCTTGATTGGCTACAAAATTTAAAAATTATTCTTGACTTCAAGAAAAGGATGTATGTCCTTACTCAAAGTTATCCAGACATGTTACATGAAGACAACATCGATGACATGTGCAAAACATTCACATGATCGGAAGAAGATTATTTTTTAGATCTATTGTCTCATTATGGTGGCTACGACAAATAAACTCTAAAAGTCTTACAAGCACATGCCATCGAAAATATATTTTCACATACAAGAGTTGTACAGGTGTGAAGTAGGGTTTGAAAGGTTTGTGGATTCAAAAGAGCTCTGTAGGTTTATGATGGTTGAGGATTCAAGTATCAATGATCAAGGCCTGAAATAGATCAACCTAATTGAAAAGCTTGGCAATCTGAATTCTAACCAAAGGCCACAAGCTTTAATAGATTTGATCTTACAATTACTCTCTAGTTCATTTGATTAGTTTGCTAGGAATTTCGGTATGAGTAAAACAGAGGTATCAATAAGTAAGTTGATCAACATGTTTGTGATTGCATAGGCAACCTCGAAAAGGACAAAACTTTAATGATTACAAGTTCATCTCCATCAAAGCTCTAGATAGTTAAGAAATAAAGCAAGAAGAAAAGTCTTATTTAGGGCAAGCATGTATTAAAGCCCTCCAAATAGGCTAATAACAGAGAAGAAAGCTACTTAGAAGGATGCAACTTGTTCCTCCTATGGAAAGTTAAGGAATAGGAAGAAAAACTGTAAGGAATTCTTGCAATGGTTAAAAATAGTATTTATTTGCTGAAGTTATCCTCTTAGATAACAATTCTTCATGGTATTTGATACTGCATATGATTCTTATCTATGCAATGACTTGCAAATGGAAAAAAAACAAAACCAGGCTATTAAATAGATGATATATGATTCTCTACTTCAACAACAAAGCAAGAATTGGAATTGAGGCCATAGGAAGAACCTGCTTGGAGCTTAATGGTTTTCACTTGTATTGAACAATAGCCTTTATTTACCATCTTTGATTAATAATCTAATTTTGATTCATGAAGGCACATGTAGCACTAGGATCCAATAATCAAACTTAAAAAACTGAAAATAACTAGGCTACACATGTCACCAAGGATCTAAAGATGCCGTTGATTCAAATTAAGCTAGAAGAATACCTTGATTTTTAGAAAATTAAGGGAAGGAGGAAGAAGATCTCAACTCCTTGAATCTGTCTCCCAGTGCCACAGCAGAATCTGATCAGCTTTTGACTGAGAAAATGAACTCTAATTTGAGTGAAACTTGTACCAAAATATTACCAACTCCTTGATTCATATTCATTACAAAAGAAATCAGAAAGACCTCCAAAAACCGCTGCAAAGTTACTGCCAGAAACTGGATCTCACAATGGCAGCTCGATTTCGATACAACTTTTGCCCAATAAAACTCCAAAAATTATGAAAATTTTAGAGCATGTTCTAAACTATTTGATGAAGCTACTGGAAAAAATGCAGCTCAAAAATCCAAAGGGAATCTCCTGGAAAAATTCACCAAAGTTGCTGCCCTGACAGTGTATCTCCAAAGGCTAGCAATCCAATTGTCTTGCCTCTAATGCTATAATCCACACACCAATGCAAGATCCTATTCTACTAAATATTATCAGGAGAATATTGAAGAGAATTTCAGAGAAGATGGCTTGATTAGGAGGTAGGAGAAGAAGAGAAGTGAAGTTTCAACACATGAGGCTACACTTTGAAAAATAGAGGAAAAATGTGAGAGAATCTAATTCTTCACACAAGTTGCAAGTAGCTGCCCCTCTCTCCCTCTATATCAATACATAGAGTGAGGATGGTGTGATGCCAAGGTAGCGTCACACCTTCCTCAAGGGGTTGCGCTAACTAGATTGCTTAGTTGGCAAATTTGAATTTTTCCTCCAAAAAGGATTCTGCTCATTAATTAAATTCAACTCTTTAATTTAATTAATTAATCTTTGAATTAACTTTTAAGTCAATTAGCTTAACTCTTTAATATTTTCATAGTTAACTTAACTTTTTAAGCTAGCTTGACCAATTGATAGTCATGTGGCATCAAATAATTAACTTCTTAATTGTTGGTCTAATTTAACTTTTTAAATTATTTGATCAATTTAAGAATGAAATTGATCAAGCTAAAATGACTTCAATTTTTCCAACCTCCGAAATCGGTCAAGTGAGCTATTTTCTAACTCTTAGAAAACTCTCTTTCATCAAGTAGGAAATGTAATTGGCTTTTGTGTGTGACCTATTGGGTTCTACCATTCATTGGACATGGGTTCACAGCTTTTGTGACTTTGGAATATCAAATATGCACTTTAATTTAAACTCCTTTGACCTAATCAACTCAATTCAATTAATCTCCATTAATTAAAGAGTAACCAATTCTCATGGTCGATGTCCAACCTTAAACCTATGAATTCTAATTAATTGGTCGAATTGAATGCTTTTATAGAACCATTGTAGCTCTGGATGTACCATACAAATAAAGTCCTTCTATCTCCTATCTCTCAAAAGAGGCCTAACGCAAAATATTTGCCAGCTTTCTAATGGCCTCAATACTATGTTTATGTTCCTAATGTTTGATTTTGGTTTATGACTTCATCTTTGAAAAACTCCTTTTCCAAATCATCTTTGAAAAACTCCTTTTCCAAATTGTCATACTACCTTGTGTAAGAACTCCTTGGAATCAATCATTATAGAATACATAGAAGATGCATTCGCCTTTCACAACGACGAGGAGTAGGGTCCTATCTTGGATCTCACAAATCTCCATGTTGAAGTAGCTCATACCCAATTTCCACTCGAAAGACTTGCTATGTGGTCAAGGAAGAGTCAATGTATGAGGATCTAAACACAAGGTTACTATAGATTCTCAGGTCAAAGACTAATTATATGCATTAGTATAAGTTGGAGAATTTACCACTACTGACTTGCCACCACGACTATCTAGTGGATTCTCTAGGTGGGTCTTTAGTGCTTTATTCCCTAAGAAGCACCCATTAACATGCATCCATATCTCATATGGTATTGCTTAGGGAGTGGAGCAATATCCAACTTTGGATTTATGCATTATTAGTGCAAGTTTATCCAGATCTTAGATGCCCTTGTTCTCATAAAATCTTAAGACTTGAAAGATTTAAGATCACGATCGTGTAAGCCTTATTCCATGATCAACACCTAGTATGTGACCAAGTCCCCTATTCTTATGTGATCTAAGAGTTTCAACCAAATGCCAATGAAGTAATTCAGAGCATAAGATAAAGATAGCCGTATAAAGAATATCATTCAATCAAGATGTTATCACAAGTGAAATTGTTTGTAGGCTAATCTAATTGGCTTGTAGGGCATTCTTTTAATAATCTCCCACTTACCCTAAAGCCAATTCTCCATAGCCTTAAGGCATATCATCTCAAGATGTCCTTCAAAGATTATTTCCATTTAGGGGTTTGTACAGTAGTTCTACTATATTCTCTTATGAGGCAACTATTTCCACTCAGTTATTGCCTCTATCAATTGATATTATTTATTAAATTATAACACATTTATTATGTTTGGATCATTGATGAGATCTTGGCTCAAGTCTTAAGTTGTTTTCCAAAGACAACCATAGGCTTATGTACACTAGGCACTACATACATCTCTTCTATAAAGTTTTTATCCAAATACTTTCCTTCATCGTTTCTAAAACCACAAATTATTTCACCTCAGGGGTAATCTTAGCCGTTGTTTCTTGTTTGGAACTCTTCCCACTCACCACGCCACCATTAAGGTAAAATACAAATCCAAAAGTAGATTGTAGGTCATCTTCATTAGATTGGAAACTAGAATCCAAAAACCCCTATGGTTTTAATTTTCCATCGCTGTGTACTAAAAATAAGTCCTTAATCCTTCTCAAGTACTTAGAAATTGTTGTAATGGCCATCTAATGGCATTCACTAGGTAGGATTCGAAATGGCTCATAACACTTAGAGTGTTTGCCATATCCAATCTTGTACATTAAATGGCATATAATATACTCCCCATAGTGGATGCATGAGGTATGTGTGACATTCTAAGTCTCTCGTCGTCAGTATTAGGGGCCATGGATTTGGAGAGACGAATATCGTATCCTAGTAAGATGAACATCTTCTTAGATTCTTTCATACTAAAGCTTTTAGTATCTGATCAATGTACATAGTTTGGAAAAGCCTCAGTATCCTCCCCGATCTATCTCTATAGATACCTATTTCCAATACATAGGATGTTTTTCCCAAATATTTCGTAGAGGATTGTATAGATAACTATACTTTAGTACACTCTACTAAATGAGAAAATCTCTCTTATTCTCAATAAGAAGAATGTTATCAACATATAACACAATAAACTGCATCCAACTCCCATTAGCCTTTTTATACATACGAGGTTCATACACATTTTTGACAATGCTTAATGATTTGACTTTCTAATCAAAATGTATGCTTGAAGTTTGGGATGCTTGTTTGAGTCTATAAATGGATTTCTGAAGTTTGCAAACCTTTTGCTCATTTCCATTAGGTGTATAATCTTTGTGGTTGCCATACATAGGTTTTTTCTTTAATGTTATCATTAAGAAAAATAGTTTTCACATCTATTTTCCATATCTCATAGTCATAATATGCGATTATGTTAAGTAAAATCTGATAGACTTAGGCATTGCGATGGGTGCAAAGTTTTCATTAAAATTAATACAGGGCCATTGAGTGCAACCATTTACCACTAGTCACATCTTAAAGGTCATTACTTCTCCATTGACACCTAACTTTTTCTTATAGATCCACTTGCAACTAATATGAACTATTCCCTTCGGTGGATCTACCTGAAGGCTAGAATAGCACTAGGATCCAATAATTAAAACTTCAAAAGCTAAAATTAACTAGACTGCTCAAGCTAATAAGGATCTAAACATGCTCATAATTTATATTTAGGTTGGGGATTGTCCTGATTAGCTTAATTTCATGGAGAAAATAAAGAACTCTTCTTCAATCTAGAATTTGCCAAGCAATGGTGTAGTAGAATCAATGCAACTTTTGCACGAGTTAAACTTCTCCAAAAATTTTGAAATAAATTCTTGTAGCTCCTCAACTCCTTGATGGATCTACTATGAAAATTTTAGATAGAACTCCTTCTAGATATCCTAGAATAAAACTGCCAAGTTGCTATTCTGCACTTGGATCTCCAAAATCTTAGCAAACCATTTGTTTTGCCTCTATTGAAATGATCTAGTTACCAAAGCAATTTCCAATCACTCCTCATAATAAGCGAGATTGAGAGTAGAGATGAGAGGTAGTGGCCAAGTTTAGGGATTGGAGAAGAAGAGGAAGGTGAACTTCAACACATAAGTGAACACCTTGAAAAATTGAGGAAAAATGTGAAATAATCTAATTCTTCATTTGCAAAATATGCATGACCGCCCATCTCACCTCTATATCTATATATAGAGAGGGGAAAATATGATGCCTAGCAAGCATCACACCCTCCTCAAGGGTGGGGGGACTACCAACTTGCTTGCGGTGCTTACAAGTTAGCAAATATAAATCTAATATGAATTTTGTGTGCATTTCAATTTCATTTGAAATCTAGTTTCAAGCTAATTAAATGTCATACCAAATGAACCTTTCATTTGAATTTCCTTCCAAAAAGGATTACTCTCATTAATTAAATTAAATAATTTAATTTAATTAATTAACCTTTAACTTAACACTTAAGCTAACAAGCTTAAATCTTCAAGCTCAATCTTGTTAACTTAACTCCATTAGCTAACTTGACCAATTAATGGTCAGATGGAACTAAATAATTAACTCTTTAATTATTGGTCTAATTTAACTCTTAAATTAGTTTATCAATTTAATACTTAAATTGATTAAGCCAAGTGATACTTCAATTTTTGGTCTCCTAAAATCGGTCACCTTGGAGTGAATTTTCTAACGCTTAGAAAGTTCATCCATAATTTAGAAAATGCTATTAGCTTTTGTGTGTGATATGATAGGTTCTATCATTCATTGGACATAGGCTCACAACTCTTTGTGATTTTTGAGTATCATATATTCATTTTAGTTTAAAACTCCTTTAAACTAAATTAGTTCAATTCAATTAATCTCCATTAATTGAAGAATACCTAATCTCCATTATTGATATCCGACCTCAAGCCCATGGAGCTCAACTAATTGGCTGAAATGAAAGCTTTTGGAGAACTACTATAGCTCTATACGTACCATGCAAATACTGTCTTTCCATCTTTTATCTCTCGAAAGTGGCCTAGGGTAAGATATTTGTCGGATCCCTAATAGCGTTGATACTATGTCTCTATTCTCAATATTTCAGTCCATTGTATGACCTCATCTTTGGAAAACTCCTTTTCCAAATTTTCATACCATTACGTGCAAGGATTACTTAAAATTGATCATTATAGAATACATAAGAGATGTACTTGCCTTCACATAGATGAGAAGTTGGATTCCATTTTAGATTTCACAAATATCTATACTTAGTAGCTCATGCTTAATCTTTACTCAAGTGGCTTGCTAAGTGACCAGGGAGGAGTCAAAGCATGAGAACTAAATACAATGTTACCATGGACTCTCAGGTTAGAGAACTAATTATATGTACTAGCGTAAGAGGGAGAACTTGCCACTACAGCTATATAGTGGATTCTTTGTGCAGCTCTTTAGTATCTTATTCCCTAACAAGCACCTATTAACATGCACCCATACTCATATAGCATTGCTCAGAGAATGAAATAATATCTAACTCTTAGATTTATGCAGTGTTAGTGAAAGTTTATTGGGATCTTAGAAGCCTTTATTCTCATAAGATACTATAACTTAGAAGATTTAAGATCACGAATATGTAAGCTTTATTCCATGATCACCACTTAGAGCGTGACCAAGACCTACAGTCTTGCGTGATCTAAAGGTTTCAACCAAATACTAGTGAAGTAATTTAGACTACAAGATGAAGATGGCTATATAAAGAATATCATTCAATCAAGATTTTTTTACACGAAAATAGCATTACAAGGCTAATCTAATTGGCTTGTTGGGCACTATTCTAGCATTACCAAAGTCCATACTTTGTTGGAGTGCTGAAGTCCATTTTAGATTTCATGGAATCAAACTAATGTCTTGAATTTATGTCCAACATAGCTTCCTCATAGGTCTTTAGATAGCTATCCAATTGACCCATCTCATGAAGGAATCCAAATCTTTTGGGTTGCTTTTTGATTCAGTCCAATCTTTTTAGAGGTTATGTCTGAGGCTCTTTTGATATTATTTGTTTGTATTGCTTGTGGGATTTGGTGATCATCTTGAACTTCATCAAGTCCAACAACAATGTCATTTCTATCTAATAGAAATGCCTTTTCCAAGAAAATGCCATTTCTTGAAACAAACACCCTTTGTTCCAAGGGAATATAATAGTAATAACCTAAAAACTCTCTTAAGTATCCCACAAACTTGCACAAGGTGGATCTACTATCCAACGTATCTCCTACTAACCGTTTCATCTAGGGGGGATGCTTAAATATTTAGAAAAGTGTAAGAGGGTGCTTTACCATACCACATCTCATGCAACATCTTTGACATCAACTTTAAAAGTGCTATACTTAGTAACTTCATCATCGTCTAAAAGGCATATCCTCAAAAACATAGGAGAAGCTTATCATGGAATATACCATGTCCATCAAGGTGCAACCTCTTCTCTCGAATACTCTATTATGTTAGGGTGTGCTAGGTGGAGTCCATTGAGAAAAAAATCCCATTCTCGATTAGATAATTTAAGAATTCGATATTCTCCTCTTTGTTCTAATCGAAGAGCTTTAATATTAAGTCCGTTTCGCACTAATTCTTAGTGGGCCATATACATCTATATAGATCATATCCAAAGAATTAATGGTATGCTCCGATTATCTCACAAAAAGAGCCTTAGTCATTTTTCCTTTTAAACAATATTCACAAGTAGAAAGGTCCTCAATGCTACTAATATTTAGTACTTTGAGAGCTTCTAACTTAATCATCCTATTTAGAGAAATGTCCTAATCTTGGAAGTCATAACATGGCATCTTTTTGGATATCCTTAAATGCACTTAAATAAAGCACATACTCTTCTCAAGGTTGTAAAGAATTCCTTACAATACCATTTTCAATGGCCTATCTCGCAAAAGTAGAAACAAGTAATATCGACTATTTCCTCTATGATCTTCTTGACTCCATTGGATGCTTTTAACAGTTATTTTCCTTTAGAGGAAGAACTTTTCTTCCATTTAGCTCCTTTTCTAGTACCCTTAGGGCCCTATAGATATAGATTAGGAAACAAGTGTAAAAATGTTTGTCCTTGTCATGGTAGTCTCCTTTAAGGTTGTAAATGGGTAAGGTTTTACCCTACCTAAGCCCACACCTGAAAAATACCTAAAACTAATACCCATTTACCTACCTTACCCACTTAGACCCATTACCCATTAGGTCTGTGCATTGGGTTTGCTGTTTAGACCTAGCACTTTTTAGGTCGGGTCTACTGTTCTTTTTTCTTTTTTTTTCTTTTTCTTTTTATTTTTATTGAATAAGACTGCTATGCTTTGTATTAGCATAGTATGCTCACCAAATGTAAAGAAATTTTATCAAATTCAGCTTAACTTTTTTTCTCTTTGAGCAAAATTCAACATCGAATCTCTATACATCATTGATAATGTGGAATGAATTAATCAATGAACAAAAAGAAGAAAAAATAAATTGATTTGCTTCAGTTAGCATCCAATGACATCCTTGAGCCAAATCAAAAGGAACATAACATGCAACACCTTTCAATGTGCGAAACATTATTTCCGCCAAAAATATAAGCATGAAAATCGGAATGGGTGCTTAAAATTCGATCGATTTTCACCATCAAAAGCGACATCCACAATAGTGGAAGAAGAAATAGAGCTTCAAGATAAGAACTATGGTTTTTCTTGCAAAATCATCAGTTCATCCTCCCAAATTCCTAATCTTTTTGTCTATTGAGTCAAATTACAACTCAAGAATCCCCAAAATCTCATCTTTTTTCACCAAGCAAAAAAATGAAGTTGTTGCTAGATATGTCAAAATTCATTCAACACTCGAGCTCCACAAGATCTACCTCTATCTTTCCTTTTCTCACCTAGCGACAGAATAAACAAAAATAGTGGTGGTACAACAACGGGTAACAAAGACCCATACAACGATAGAAGAAATAATCTTTTGGACCAAATTTTTGAATTGGAATTCAAAATTAGCCTTTGATATTAGATTAAAATATTTAGGGTAAATGGTTATTTAGTGGGTAAAAAACATACCCATACCTATTTAAATATTTTTATTGGGCTTGGGTATGGGGAAAATTTATTGGGTTTGGGTCTGGGCAATGTATTATATATTTGTAGACCTGGGTAAGATTTTACCCTACCCATTTATAACCCCAGTCTCATTCTAAATCAATACTTTAATCAATAAAACTCGGCAAGGATGTGAGGATCAAATCCTGATGGAGATTATTGTCCATCGCTACGTCCAACATTGAAGAGCTTCTCAAGCCCAAACATCTCTAGACCATAGTCGAGGACATATGATTTCACATCCATCCTAGCTTGAAAAATCTCTTTTGGTAGCATGAATTTCTCATATCTTGTTTACTTTACAATTCTTATAAACTTTGACCGAGGTATAATTCATGTGTCTTTGAGATTTTTGAAGTTTGTAGATGCTATCATGAGACTATGGGATATGATGATCTTTAACCTAATTCATGAACATTTCATGTGTCTCTAGATCTGTATTAATCTCAAAGGGATTAGAAGCCTCATGATATAAGACCTATATCCATTTCTTAGAATCTAGAATAATTTTGAGGTTAAGTTAATCCTAGAAGTCATGCTTGATTGGTTTATTGGTTTCCAAAATAACATTGAGTGGAATTTAGCCATTCCAAAAATTTCATAAATCCTCAAAGGTGAAAAAGAGAATATAAGCATGTGATTGAATATTGATATTGAAAACGTGTTCATGGTCTTTCAAGCATGTTTTTCTCATACTATTTTATCAAATCCTGTACCCCTTAGAAAAAATTTAGGAAATCTCATTTCCTAGTAAGAATCAAGATCCCGAGGACTTGCAAGTGGACCTTCATAAATGAGTGCTATCCACAAGCAATTGAAGGGTAAGTAACTTTTTCTAATTTCATTTCACGCAACTCTTGATATACTTTACCTCACCTTTCATATTGACCCATGTAATTATGTGCCATTTGTATTACTAAGTGTTAAGTCTAACCTACCTATCAAACTTTGATTCAAGATGGGCACCACATCATCCTTCATAATCGAGCGCCAATGTGTCGGCATTCTTAAGTTAAAAGTGCATCTTATGCTAAATGTATGCTCGCAGCTTTCTTCCTAAGTATGGCCACCATAACTGAGTGCCATCGCATAAAATCAGTAGCATTGTCGTGGCATACACTATTGGTAGAAGTCATGAATTAATTAAAACTCTTTAATTTATATCCATTTTGACTTAATATTGGAAAGCACTTAGATATTCTAAGTAGAGAATTTTTGCTTGCAGAGATCTCATCATTTTATCTTTTTATTTAGGTTTTCTATATCCTAACCATGCATCTCATACATCAATAGGATATGATAAACATAAATAAGTTAATGTGCCTAGCGTGCTCCTGGGGTGGGATTACTATGTGCCTTAACTAAGTGGTGCACTTGAGTCATAGGTGTACCACCAAGTTGATTTTAAGTGGGTTGATTAAACTTAGCTATTACATGAGTCTATCAACTTACATTTATGGGTCTTCAAGCCTCCATTGGTCTTCTTTGCTCCTTGCAACTTTTACAAGAGAAAGAAATCTTTACTCCCACTGATTATACTCTCATAACTTTTATAAGGTAAAATAAAGAGGCATGCAAACCTTTTAATACAACCCATTTTAACAACTTGAAATAAATAAAATCAATATTAAAGGCTCATGATCATCCCCATCCATTCATCATTCATTCAACACTTAAATAAACAATAAATAAATCAACAATTGACATTTAATTCCAATAATTAAGTACTGATCTCATAAACAATTAATTGTTCAAGCAAAAATAAGCATAACCATTTTGTATCTCATTTTTGCACTAATTGAAGATTAACTTTAAAAAATTTTTAAAAGCAATCAAAGATGTCAAACATAATTTTGAGAACTTGCACAACACTTGTGCACCTATCTAGCATGATTTGAATCATTTTTGGTCACTTAAGGAACACAAAAATAAGCTCAAAACTCATTCCAACCTAAACTAGTTGTTGTTGGCCAGGTGTGCACATGGTTGGATGGCAAGTGCGCCCGCTGCCTTGCCTGTGTGCTGCCATAGTGCAGCAACACCCATGTTTTGGCATTGGGACCAAGTCAAGTCATTTCATTTTTGGCTCAACTTTTGTGCCCCAATAATTTTCAGACACTTTCTAAATATCAAATCACACATTACAGATGAAATTCCAGATTCAAAACACTTTTTAAAAATAAAATTTCAAGTGCTTAAACATGATTCGAAAATCAAGTTTAAGTAAGAATTATATTCTTCAAAAATCTCCAATTAAATCCATTCCAATTGAATCCGAAATGACCAAAATATCCTAACGCTAAATTTGACATGCTATAGAACATACAACATCAACTAATGAAAAATCAACATTCAACATTAGAAGCTATGAATTAAAACATACTAATCATATAATTAACACTTAAAACATATATTAGCATGCTTTCAATTCATCAATCAAGAAGCCACACACAATATCATCCAAACACTCCAATCCATCGTATGAATTGAGAATTTGGTGATTTCATCAATTCATCACATGAATCAATCAATCAAAAATCCAAATCATAGCATGAATTAGGCTCCGTAACACTTGAAGGCACATGTAACACTAGAATCCAATAATCAAACTCAAAAAAACTGAAAATAACTAGGTTGCACATGTCACCAAGGATCTAAACATGCCACCAAGGATCTAAACATGCCACTAATTCAGGTTTGGTTAGAAGAATACTTTTATTCTCAGAAAAGCAAAGGAAGGTGGAAGAAGATCTCAACTCTTGAATTGTCTCCCAGCGCCACAGCAGAATCCAATCAACTTTTTACTGGGTAAATGAACTTCGGTTTGAGTGAAACTTATACCAAAAGATCACCAACTCCTTGATTCATCTTCATCCAAATATCATCTCAATCATAACTGAGAATTATCTCCAAAGGTCACTGCAAAGGTACTGCCAGAAACTGAATCTCATAGCAGCAGCTCGGTTTGGATGCAACCTTTGCTCAATCCAAACTCCTCCAAAAATTCTGAAAATTTTACGACATGTTCCCAACTCTTTCAAAACATTACTATAAAAAATGTAGCTCAAAATGCCAAAGGAAAGCTCCACTTAAAGGTCTCCGAAGTTGCTGCCCTGACAGTTGATCTCCAAAGACTAGCAATCCAATTGTCTTGCCTCTAATGTTATGATCCACACACCAATACTAGATCCTATTTTCCTCAATATAAGCTGGAGAATAATGAATAGAATTTCAGAGTTGAAGGTTTGATTTGGGGGTTGGAGAAGAAGAGAAGTGAAGCTTCAACACATGAGGCAACCTTTTGAAAAATACAGGAAAAGTGTGAGAGAATCTAATTCTTCACACAAGTAGTAAGCTCCTCTCCACCTCTATATCTATATATAGAGTGAGCGAGGTGTGATTCCAAGGTGACATCACACCCTCCTCAAGGGGTGGCACCAACTAGCTTGCTTAGTTGACAAATTTGAATTTTCCGTCCAAAAAGGATTTTTCTCATTAATTAAATTAAACACTTTAATTTAATTAATTAACC
>JACGDI010000193.1:595609-726380 GCA_014898725.1 Jacaranda copaia
TGCCAACCACTTTAATTTAATTAATTAACCTTTGACTTAACTCTTAAGTTAATTTCAAAGGTTAATTAGCCTAACTCATTAAGCTTGTTATAGTTAACTTTACTCTTTAAGCTAACTTAACCAATTGATAGTTATATGGCACTAAATAATTAACTCCTTAATTATTGGTATAATTTAAGTCTTTAAATAATTTGATCAATTTAACAATTAAATTAAATTGATCAAGCAAAAATGACCTCAATTTCGCCAACCTCTACAATCGGTCAAGTGAGCAATTTTCTAACTTTTAGAAAATTCTCCTTCATCAAGTAAGAAATGCAATTGGCTTGATAATAAAGATTATTAAGTTTTATTTAATTATAATGAAAATGTTATGCTTTAAAAGTAGTTCTTTGGATGCCTGTGATACTTTAGCAAATGGTTTACATATATTGAATTTGTTAGTTCAATTATACATATCCAACACAGCAAAAAGGAAAAACTAAAATATCAAAATTCCACATGCTTGTGACATGGTATGCTTTAACATATTTTCAAGAGTAGGATAGGCAAGTTAAACAACTTTAAGTTCACTAAATATTGCTGATTTAGATAACTTACCCAGCAACTTTGTTTGAAGAAAAAAAATGACAAAGTGAGTAGTTGTACGACAATCTGAATGTGCTATCATCCTTGAATTTGATCTTTCATTAGGCCTGGCAATGGATAGGGTGTCACTCTATTCATTCCTGTGTTTAAAATATCTAAATAAAAATACTCCATATTTTATCTTATCCTAAAATACTTAAAATAATAAGATCCTAACTCTGACTTACCCTATGTAACCCAAGAACCATTAGGTCTAGTTCATGGACTTGTCCTTTTACTGTATAGATTAATTTTATAAATATATATTAAAAAATTCAAGGGTATCTGGATGTGTTTAAGAGCTCCTCAAAACATCTTTTGATAACTTATAAAACATTAACAAGTATTTGGTAAATAGTTTTTTTAATCAAAAAATTATGAATTCCTAAACTAAGATGTTAGTGTAAACATATTAAATTTTTGACCAATTGAGAAGTGACACATGTAAAATAATATATTAAATATTAATTTAAAATTTTCTATTTAAATTTTGGGATATATTAAATTTAATCCAAATGATAAATAGTTAATTTTAATCAATAATTTAGTATTTATTTTATATTCAAATCAAGTATTAACATGCGTCAAAGATAAAGTATTTGCATCCATAGACCAATCAAGTCAAAGATATTTGATATTATCTCTTGGTATCTAATATTATCTTATCAAAGAGATAGCTTTTGAAGGATTCAAGTCAATCTAGAAGTCTTCCTTCAAGCACCAATATAAAGGGGTGATTCCAGCTCATTTGACACAACATAAATTCCAGCAGACAAGAGAAACTTGGAAGAAGTCCGGCAATTCTCTCAACCAAATTCAAGGAGATCCATGTCGTTCAAGGCATTCTTCATGGAACTCATATATTTTTGGCGTTTGATTCGAGATCAAGGTACAAAGCCCTCGAATTGGAGTTATTTTATTCTAAGAGATCTATGATGTTCAAGTTGTTCTTCATGAGACTCATATATTTCTAGCTTTTAATTCAAGATCAAGGTACGAATCTCTCGAATTAGCATTATTTTTATTCAAGAAAATTCACGATGTTCAAGGTGTTCTTCACAGAAATCATATATTTTTAGCATTTAATTTGAGGTTATGGTGCAAAGCCCTCGAGTTGACATTATTTTTATTCAAGTCAAATTTAAAGAAGACCCACGACGTTTAAGGCATTTTTCACTGAACTCATTAAATTCAAGATTATATTTGGAAGGGAAGAATCAAAGGATCAGATTAGAGATAGAATCCATAGTTGATTGATTGATAGATTTTAATTTTATTTGCACAATATTTCTAGTCTTGTAATTTTATTCATTGCAGATAAAGAAAATTTGTTGTTACAAATTTTGGCATGCCCTGTGGGATCATCCCTACCTCTCATCTCTTCCCTTTATCAAGTTGAACTATCATGCTACCTCAAATTCTATAAATACTAGAGTAAGAAGTATTGGTGTCATCATAAGGAATCTGTCCAAAAAGTCACAAACATCCTTGGAGGAAAATCTTTCACTTGAAGTTGTGAAGAAGGAATTGCCACATGCCATTGATATTAATGAAGGTGGTGCAGACTTAAAAGAAGAATCAACAGCATCCACTCCTCATTCAACCTCAAGTTCTTCAAGTATAGTGCCAGTGATGGTGACAAGTGCTACAACTTTGGAGGAACAAATTGCTAATTTGACGAAGATTATTGAAGGATTGACAAAATATGTTCAAGAGCAAGATTCTCAAATCTCTAAGTTGATGAACAAAGTGGATAATGCTGAGACTAGTCACATGATGGAGAAATAAATAGAAGCTCAAGGTAAAGGCGAAATATCCACAAAGAGGTAACCAGTTGAAAATGAAAATCCTACAGCAAAGAACTTATATGTTTCCACCGATGGACTACTTCTTGTTGACCAACTAAGGGAGTTTATCATGGGAACTATCAAAGACAAGTTTGAATAGAGCTCTAAGTTATTTATGACTTATTCCAAGCCATATACTCAAAATATTGACAACTTAAAATGCCGATTGGTTATTAGCCATTGAAGTTTCAGCAATTTGACGGCAAAGGTAATGCAAAATAGCATGTGGCCCACTTCATCAAAACTTGAAATAATGCTAGGACTTATGGAGATCACCTAGTAAAATAATTTGTTTGATCTTTGAAAAGTAATGCTTTTGATTGGTATACTGACTTGGAAGCGGGCTCAATTAATAGTTGGGAGCAACTGGGGCAAGAATTTCTCAATCGCTTCTACAATACTTGAATGACAGTTAGTATGATTGAACTTACAAATTCTTGCCAAAGGAAAAAAGAACCAGTTATTGACCACATCAATTATTGGAGAAACTTAAGTCTCAATTGTAAAGATCGATTATCGGAAGCTTTAGCTATCGAGATGTGCATTCAAGATATGCATTGGGGGCATTGATATATTCTCCAAGGAATTCAACCCAAAACATTTGAAGACTTGGCTACTCGAGCCCATGATATGGAGTTGAGCACGTTGCTAATGGAGTAGAAGGGCCACTAATTCAAGAATCACGTAAGCATAAGGAAAAGTAAGAATTCAAGAAAGGGGGCAAACCTTTTGCTAAAAAGTAAAGTAAAAAAGTTATGGCAGTGAATGCAGCACCCATCAAGTTTCGTATTCAAACATTCTTGGAATATTTGATGATTTGCTCAATGTAAACCATATTGAATTACCTGAAATGAAGAAACCTGAAGAAGCTGGGAAAATTGATGACCCAAAGTATTGCAAGTATTATCGGTTGGTGGGTCACCCAATCCACGTCTACTTCGTATTCAAAGATAAAGTCATGTAATTAGCTAGATAAGGAAAAATTTTGCTTGAGGAGGATAATGCTACCTTAAATCATGCTACAATTGAGATTGAAAAGGATGTATTCGGTGATCACGACAGTGACATTATGTGCTAAATGATAAGTGAAGAAGAGATTTCCTCTCGTGAAACATGTTTATCTGATGAAGAAAATCATGACATAACTGAGGCGTATATGTTGGCAATGACTTTCACTGATGAAGATTTGTTGCTTGGCTCCAAGCCCCACAATAGGTTACTATTTGTAAATGGCTATGCTTGTGAGCATAAAATAAATAGAAGTTTAATTGATGGAGGCTTTGCAGTCAATATCTTGCCATTGTGTGTGCTAAAGGATTTGGGAACCTCCATAGAAGAATTGACAAATAGTCGCCTAATGATCCAAGGGTCCAATCAAATGGGGCAAAGGGCTTTTGAAATAATAAAGATAAACCTATTGATGGATGACATGTTGTCAACAGCATTGTTTCATGTCATAGATGCCAAGACATCATACAATATGCTTCTAGGCCAACCTTGGCTACATGAAAATGGTGTGGTTCCCTCTACTTGGCACCAATGTTTCAAGTATTGTTGAGGAGGTGTGGTAAAGAAAGTACTTGGAGATAGCAAACCTTTCACTGAAGCTGAATCACACTTAGCAGATGCCAAATACTATATCAAAAGTCTGAAAACTGCCAAGGCTAGAGAACATGAGGGATCTAAGTAGCAAGATGACCTTGATGGAGGAAACAAGGTTAAAGACTTGACTCCAACATGTCGCAGTGAAGATCATGTAAAGGGTGAGTTGCCTCTAGTAAGATCTAAATCATTAAAGGAATTAACATTTCCTTTAACCAAGCTTGATCTGAATAAGCCATCCACATAATCGCTGAAAGGATTTGTGTGCCTAACTTAAGAAGTCGAAAAGAAACATGGAGAATCTCTACAACTTCAAAATGAGAGCTGCTTTGATCTAAAAGCCTATAAACTTCTTGTTAAAGTTGGATATAATCCACAAGAATATTCCATCTTGGGAAGACTTCCCCCTGAGGCTTCCGGCAAGCAAATGTATGGGCTTAATACTACCTAAAGAATGATGAAATAAAAAGGCCAAGGTATCCAAAGCTCTCGAATGGGACTTGGATTTATTCCTCAAAATCTCATTTGCATTGTGATTAGGAGAGCTAGCAGTAATCATATAGTTAGAGAAGAATTTTCCTCAACATATAATATTTTTTATGAAAATGGGAAGAAAGTCCCATGAATCTTAGTTTTCAATGGACTTGGGAAACGACAACACAAAAAACCTTATGATCGAAGACCAAAAATGCCAAAGTTCTTGGAGTGGGTTAGTGAGTCGAAAAAGCTTAGGAATTCAATTCCTTCACATATGAAACGACACTCTATTTTGAATATATCATGTGGTAGAACCTTGAAGGTTAAACTGTGAACTATTATCTTCACACAAACTGAAATTGATGAAGAAAGTGATAGAAAAAGTGTGGCCTCTTCATATCATATTGTTATTAGTGATAGTCAGCACACTTATCAAAATGCTGCAGATCATCTTTCTAAGAAAATCCCCAAGCTTATCAGCAGTGGTTACATAAGTGAAAAAGGATAGTATCATGTAGACAGCATATATAAGAAGAAGAGATAGGCAAATATGGGTGTGTGTAGAATTCAGAAAGATTGAGCCTGTGGAAGAGGATATTATGCCAGCGTACCATATTATTTTAAGTGAAGAATTTTTGATTGAAGAAGAAGACACTGAAACTGCTTCTCCTGAGTTTGAAGAAAGTGTTAAAGCCAGTGTAGATGAATTGAAGGAAATCAATTTAAGTGATGCTAATGATTCGTGGCTTATCTATATTAGTGCTTCGTTAATTGTTGAGGAAGAAGAAATATATGTTAAGCTATTACGTGAATTCAAAGATATGTTTACATGATCATACAAAGAGATGCCTAGGTTAGATCCAAAGGTGGCAATCCATCATTTATCAATAAAGAAAGAAACTCGTCTAGTTAAGCAAGCCTAATGGCGATTTTGCCCTGAATTGGTTTCTTTGATTGAAGCTGAAGTAAATAAGCTCATCGAGGTAGAGTTTATTCGAGAAGTTAAGTATCTAATATGGATCTCTAACATCATTCCAGTAAGAAAGAAAAATGGCCAAATTTGAGTTTGTGTTAACTTTAGGGACTTGAATAGTACTTGTCCTAAGGATGATTTTCCATTACCCATTATAGAACTCATGATTGATGCTACTACAGGGCATAAGGCACTATCGTTTATGGATGGATCATTAAGGTATAGCCAAATATGCATGTTTCCAAGAGATGAGAAGTTGATGGTATTTCGTACTCTAAAGGGAATATACTGTTACAAAGTAATGCCGTTTGGACTAAAAAATGCTGGTGCCACATATCAAAGGGCAATGCAGAAGATATTCGATGACATGCTTCATAAGAATATTGAATGTTATGTTGATGACGTGGTTGTCAAGTCTAAAAGGTAAGAAGATCACATATAAGACTTGAGATAAGTTTTCAAACGCTTGAGAAAATACCAACTCAAAATAAATCCATTAAAGTGTGCATTTAGTGTTACATTAGAGAATTTTCTAGGATTCATTGTTCTTCATCGAGGCATAGAAATAGAACAAGCAAAGATTGATACAATTTTAAAAATGCCTGAACCTTGAGATATCCATGAACTTAAAAGTTTGCAAGGAAAGTTAGCTTATTTGCGGAGATTCATATCAAATTTAGGTAGTAGATGTGAACCATTTAGCTGTCTAATGAAGAAGAGTATTCTATTTCAGTGGGATAAAGCTTGCAGGAATGTTTTTAAAAGTATAAAAGTTTATTTGATGAAACCTCCTGTGTTGGTTGCACCAGTACCTAGACGTCCATTGATTCTTTATATTACTGCTCAAGAACATTCTATTGGAGCTTTATTGGCACAAAGAAATGATGAAGGAAAGGAAAATGTCTTGTACTACTTGAGCAGAATGATGATGCTGAATGAGTTTAAATATTTGCTAATTGAGAAAATATGTTTGGCTCTAATTTTTGCAATTCAAAAGTTGAAGTATTACTTTCAAGCTCATAGTGTTCGTCTTGTCTCTAAAGTAAATCCACTAAAATATGACATGTCAAAACGTATCCTGTCTGATAGACTAGCAAGATGGTACCTTCAGTTGCAATAATTTGAAATCATCTATGTCTCACAGAAGGCAGTAAAAGGATAAGTTTTGGCTGATTTCTTAGCTGATCACCCCATTTCAACTTAGTGGGAGTTATTTGATAATCTACATTATGAAGGTATCTTGCTGGTAGAAATCACACCTCCTTGGAAGATGTACTTTGATGGAGCATCCCACAAAGAAGGAGCTGGTTCTGGAGTGGTATTCATCACATCTAATGATGAAGTATTAACATATTCCTTCACTTTAATTGAAAATTGTTCCAACAATATTGCTGAATATCAAGCTCTTATTCTTGGATTGGAAATAATGGTTGACATAAAACAATTACACCTTAAAGTCTATGGACATTCTAAGTTGATGGTTAACCAGTTGCTTGGATCATATGAAGTCAAGAAGCCTGAATTACTTCCATACTTTAATTATGCAAAAAAGCTCATTAGATGGCTTGAGGATGTAGAAATTGAACATGTGCCAAGAAAGTAAAACAAGCAAGCTGATGCACTAGCTAAATTGGCCTTTTTACTTACTTTACCTGAGAGTGAAGTGAGAATTCCAATATGTAAAAGATGGGTTATACTACCAATCTTCGAGGATGAGGATTGTGAAGAAGATAAAAGCCATGTTGTTCAAGTATTCGAAATAGAAAAAGAAGATTGGTGCCAACAGTTTGTGGACTATTTGAAGTATGAAAAGCTACCAAATGATCCACATCAAAGAGTCAACATTTGACGTCGTGCGACTCACTTCATCTTTTACAAAAGTGTACTTTGCAGGTGATCATTTGATGAGGTCTTCTTACGTTATTTAACTGATGATAAAGCTATCTAAGCTATAAAAGCAGCTCATTTCAGAGTTTGCAGAGCCCACCAGTTAGATCTAAAATTACATTTTTAGATAAAAAGAATGGGTTACTACTGGCCGACAATGGTAAAAGATTGCATGGATTATTCTAAAAGATGTCAAGCTTGCTAATTTCATGCAAATTTCATTCACCAACCACCCGAGCTATTACATCCAGCTATTGCTTCATGGCCTTTTGATGTTTGGGGTTTAGATGTGGTTGGACCCATGATAAAGTCATTTGCTGTGCACTTGTATATTTTGGCTGCAACAGACCTATTCTCTAAATGGGCTAAAGCAGTACCCCTAAAAGATGTAAAGAAGGAAAATGTTGTTGACTTATTCGTATCAACATTATATATCACAATGGGATTCCTTGATATATAATCACCGATAATGGAAAACCCTTGAGTAATAGTTTGATAGATAAACTTTGTCACAAGTTCAATTTCAAAAAAAAGAAGTCTTCTATGTATTATACCGTGGCTAATGGTCTTGCTGAGGCATTCAATGAGACTCTGTATAATTTGCTGAAGAAAGTAGTTTCAAAGTCAAATAGAGATTGGCGTGAAAGAATTGGAGAAGCTTTATGGGCATATCAAACTACTCATAGAACACCTACACAAGCAACTCCATATTCATTAGTTTATGGTGTTGAAGCAGTTTTACCCCTTGAGCATCAAATTCTTTCATTGAGGTAGCCATATAAGAGGGATTGACTAAGGAAGAAAATGCACGCCTACGTCTTGAAGAATTGGAGGCCCTTAATGAGAAAAGATTAGAAGCACAGTGAAAACTTGAGTGTTATCAAGCTCGACTCTCCAAAGCATTTGACAAGAAAGTGCGATCACGATCTTTTCAAGTTAGGGATTTGGTGCTCACTGTGAGAAGACCCATAATCACAACTCATCGGACTAGGAATAAGTTCACATCAAAATGGGATGGTCCTTATGTTGTCAAAGAAGTTTATACAAATGGTGCATATAAGTTGGTTATTGAAAATGGATTAAAAATTGACCCTATAAATGGGAAGTTCTTGAAGCGCTATTATGCATAAAGTTGGAAGATAGCTCCTTGATGCACGAGCCTAAACAACATGTTGCTCCTTGATGCACAAACCTAAAATGCATGTTACTCCTGTTCTACATGAGTATAAACTATGAATGGTACCTACCAAAGGTAGTGCATGTGGATAAACTGCTAACTTACTCCACTAAAGGTATTTTACGTGGTTAAAATATCAAATATCCCCACCTAGTCCAAGGTGGTTAAGCAATGGATACTCCTGGCCTGCATGAGTATAATGGTGCCCCTCTCCAAAATGTTGCTTTTTTATTTTTGAACTACGTTATGACTTGATCCCTTTATTGGGTTTTTAAATTATATTTTCCCTTTATTCAAGAAAAAAAAAGTTGTTTAGTTGTTTTTATTAAGTTAGAATAAAACAAAAATAATAATAATAATAATAATAATAATAATAATAATAATAATAATATTTTAGTTGTTTTTATTAGTTTGAGTTAATTAGTTTGTCACATTAAAAAAAAAAAAGTTGTTTAGTTGTTTTATTGGGTCAGAGTTTTTTTTTAAGTTAAAAAAAATTAGTTGTTGAGTTTGAGTTTTTTTTTAAATATATATAGTTTAGTTGTTTGAGTTAATTAATTTGAGCTTGCTCAAAAAAAAAAAAAGGTAGTAATTTTTGTTTGGTCAAAAAAGAAAGAGAGAGAAATTAAAAGATTGCAAGATAGAAAAGAAAGATATCTTCTATGTAATCTCAAAAAAAAATAACAAATGTAGCATAGTTTATTCAAAAAAAAACAACAAAGAGCAAAAAGTTCTAAATAAATTTCAAGTAAAAGGACTCAAGTTCTTCAATTTTTCCTTGACAGCCTCCAAGTGTTCTATCAAAGTTTGCAAATTCTCAGCCACTTTATTACTCAATGTAGGAGTATTCTTGATAACAGTAATTTCCTCTTCAATCTCACTAATTTTAGCTTGAGCACTTTGAAGAAGTTGTTGTTGGTGTTTCAATAATAAAGTGAAGTTCTTTTTGCGTTCCTTCAATTTTCCAAACTCCTTCCCAACACATTCCAACTCTTCTTGGGTGGATTGAATTTAGATCCTTTCTTTGCTTTCTCTAGTTTGAGCATTATGGAGACAATTTTTAGCCTCATCTAGTTGTTGTGCAAGAGTTTCATTGGATGATTTCTCAAAAGATGCTGACTTTGCCTCATCATAAGAAGCAGCCTTCTCAAAAATTACTTGCAATAATTCTTCCACATTGGAGATGTCAAATTTGTTAAAGCCCCTCATTGATTCAAGCACAAATTGAACACTATCCTTCATAGATGAGATTGAATCAAGTGGAGTATTTGCTATTCTCTTGCGAAGGCTATCCCACAACATTTGAAGATACTCTTTTGGATGATTAAGTGCAAATTTCTCACCTTCAAATACTGAAACTGGAGCACAAAGAGATGGTTGTTTAGCTTGCATGTTATGGAGTGCCTCATTTGGCATGGTTGTGTCAATTGGAGTGTTCATGGCCAATAAGTTAGGTCCCAAGATTGATCCTCGGCTACCTTGGGATGTCACACCTTCATCAACATTAAGAATTTCATTTTTCAGCCAAAATATTGCATGATTTGAGTGAGCAAATGACTAAAATAAGGCTTATTTAAAGAGAAAAAAAAGACAGAGAAAAACAAAACTCTTTGGCAAAGAATCAATTAGCTTTGGAGATTTGAAACCCTTTTTAAGTCTTTTCCAATGACGATCTACATTACTACTGCTGCTCGTTTCTAAAGGATAAGGATTCCTTCTCTTTTCTTTTGGAGGCTCAATGTCTTCTAGGTTGGAAGAATTTTGAATAGTTTGAGCAGGTGGTCTATCCCCTTTATTATGATACTTGTCCTTAAGGAAAATTTTGATTGACTTCAAATTGATCAATTGTGCAATATTTTCATCAAAATAATCTCCATGAATTTTAGTCTACTGCTTTTTGTAAGCATCTAAATAGAAATTTTTTGCCTTTAGGGGCACACAAGGAAACCATGCTATAGACATAGAATTCTGCAAAGTGCATAAGCGCCAATAGTAAAGTCCTTTATCCAAATTGACTGTGTGAATATCATGAGCAAGAATTTCAGGAACTTCTTGATAATATCCAAATTGGCAACTGAAGTAATGAGAACTATAAGGTTCAATAATAAAGTAGTCGCCCTGCCATAAAGGAAGATAATTTGAGCGAATAGCAATGAAGTATTTTTGCTCCAATTCTTTAGCCTTGCCATCATCAATATATGGAAGTTCTTTGTCTTTCGTAATCATGGTGCAAGTTCAGGAAATAAAACCCCCTTCGTGAATTCTCCTACGAGCTTTCTTTAGATCATAATATTTTGTGCCCCCTTCGCCAGAATAAATCACCATTATTAGGCCACATATTCTTTGCCAAACTTGATAATGTGTTTGAAGTAGTGTGCCAACCAAGCATAAACAAAGTGGATGGGAAAAGAAGAATGGACATGACTCGGCCTCGGGGAACCTAAAATTTTATTCATACCATTGTAGATGCTGGCTAAAACTGGAATAGCAAGACTAACCTTCCTACCAGTAGCTATGATGCATGTTATCTTGAAAGTGCTGAGATGCATTGAATTGACATCATTGGTAGGAAGAACAAATGAGTACAGCTAACAAGCCAAAAATACCACCAAATAGGTTTCTTCTCTCAAGTTCCCAAGAATCCCAAGTTTTGAAAATAATGCCTCCTCTGGGGTAGACCATTCTCTATGAATGCCAAAATCACCAAGAGGATTATGAGTTGATTTGGGCCGGATTGTCTTTTTCTCCTTGCGTGGTGGTGGTTGATGGTATTTTATGACTTTCTAGGACCAATATTTCACCTATTTCTCCATAGTAACTTGAGAAAGTTGACCTCTATGGGCACCCTTTTAAAGTAAATGATAAGCTTGAAATAAGTATTTGCAAGAATTGGGAATAAATTAACTTTCTATTTCGTCAACTCCAGTAAGCTCCTTAGTGCAAGGAATCACTTCATCATAAAAAATTCCCATCATAGAGAGGCTTGCAAAGTTGTGCAAATCCCACAATGTTATGGATAATTCTCCAAAGGAAGTAAAAAGAGTATTTGTAAGTGGACACCATACCTCACAAAATGTTTTGATAATCTTAGGATTTCGATCATGTGTGAATGATGAAGCATAAACTGGATCATATACTTTCATGGCAATCAACTTGTGCTTGCATCGACTGAGGACATCTTCAGTCTAATCTCAGTATCCTTTGATATAATGGAATTCACCATTAAATTGAAGGGTTTCTCCCCATCTGGCTTTTCCCTCAATAATGCTATGACCCAATGCTGGCAAAGGAATCGATTCATTTGATTGTTGATGACAAATTAATTCATTTGGAGGACAATGATGAGTTGCCCTTAAAGCCTACACCTTGGAAGTTTTGATCTTCCGAGACCACTCCTCAATATGAAGTGAATTGGTTAGTTGTGGCCACTTTGTTGCGTATCTACCGATAAGTGGATTATAAGTAGTTAAAAGTGTACCTTTCTCCATGGATTGATTCTCTTCATTAAGGATGTTTAAGTGTTGTACTCCAGCACCAGTTGAAACATCCTTAAAGTAAACCATGATGCAATATGTAAGGATACGAGAAACATTAATCCAATTGTTGAGAAAGAAAAGAAAAAAAAAAGGACATGATTAATGTGAAGAATCTTTATGTTTAATGCTCCTGTGAATTAATGGAGAATCAAGTTGATAGCAATGCTAAAATAATAGTATATGTTCAAAAGGACATTCTATCAAACATAAAAGATGTATAAGTTAGAAGAGCAAGAATGTCAAAAACTAAGAAGATGAGCATACTTGGACAATCGCACAAATTGATTCCACCAACTATGTCTACCCAAGTTCGTTTGGGTGCCCCTAACCATGCCTTTTATAGTGCTTTTGAGGTTGTCGAGTTTGAGTAGGAATCTCAGTTCAAGATAAATTCTAAATATGAAATTGAGTTCTAATTGAATTTGGTTTCACCTAAATACAATAGAAGAAGTTGTCCCCTAAAAGGTAACAAAGTCAACTAATGGAGTTTGAAATTGAAATAAATATGATAGTATTTGTGGACCTATGCGAATGGCATTTGAAAATGTGAATGGGAATTGAAGGAGTTTTCTTTTCTTTTGCTAAAGGATGCTTGCGGGCCAATGATTCCATATATAATAACCAAGAGTGAATTGGTTTCTTGGCCACGAAGATAGTCAAGGGAAAATTGACAATTGAGAATGTCAATTATACATGTGGGTCCACAATTATTTAAAAAAATATATATATAAATTCAAGGGATGAAGTAAAGCTTGCTGCCATAGATTTTTCTATGAAGAAGTAATTTTGGGTTTATCATGTCAATTTTGATATGGACTTTGGTTTGGCCCACATATGTTCTCATATACTTCAAGTCTCATCTTTTGGAATTGATTTGCATCCCTTCGTCAAGCCTTGAAGTGGGGGCATTTGTAAACATATTAAATTTTTAACCAATTGATAAGTGACACGCGTAAAATAATATATTAAATATTAATTTAAAATTTTCTATTTAAATTTTGGCATATATTAAATTTAATTCCAAAAGATAAGTAGTTAATTTTAATTAATAATTTAGTATTTATTTTATATTCAAATCAAGTATTGACATGTGTTAAAGATAAAGTGTCTGCATCCATGGACCAATCAAATCAAAGATATTTGATATTATTTCTTGATATCTAATATTATCTTATCAAAGAGATAGCCTTTGAAGTATTCGAGTCAATCTAGAAGTCTTCCTTCAAGCACCTATATAAAGGGGTGATTCTAGCTTATTTGACACAACATAAATTCCAGCAGACGAGAGAAACTTGGAAGAAGTTCGGCAATTCTCTTAACCAAATTCAAGGAGATCCACGATGTTCAAGGCATTCTTCGCAGAACTTATATATTTTTGGCATTTGATTCAAGATCAAGGTGTGAAGCTCTCGAGTTGACGTTATTTTTATTCAAGTAAAATTTAAAGGAGACCCACGGTGTTTGAGGCATTTTTCACGAAGCTCATTAAATTCAAGATTATATTTGGAAAGAAAGAATCAAAGGATCAGATTAGAGATAGAATCCATAGTTGATTGATAGATAGATTTTAATTTTATTTGCACAGTATTTCTAGTCTTGTAATTTTATACATTGCAGACAAAGAAAATTTGTTGTTACAGTTAAATCTTGGATAATTTTTTTTTTTTAAAACTAATGAGTTGTTAATTTATTTTTAAAATCTTAACAAGGCCAAAATTTGATGTTGTTAAAATAATTAAAAAGTTATTTTTAGAATAGTATCTAATATTTTATACATTTGCAAAAATATTTTATAAAAAATATAATCCTATAATTTTTTAAAAATAAATTTCGTCAAATAAGATCTTGGTCATTTCATTTAAAAATAATTGAAAAATAACTGGCGTGAATCACGAAATTCTTGATTCTAAATTGTGTCGCATTTGTAGCACTTTCCTACCTATAAATACATCAACGGACTTTTTCTTTTTTAATATTTTTATCTTAATGTTTTGCCTTAGTTTTCACATTTAAACACAACTATCCTGTGTCCATATTTCCCTTGCCCATTAAATACAGTGAAAGAGTTAAGGCATATTCTATTTCTTTGAAATTTTTCTAAAAAAAGTTTAATTTAGTTCAATGTCTTAAATTTTATTTAATGTATACAATTAATTTAGTTATTAAATTTAATTAGTTAATCGTTTCCTTTGATTTTAAGTATACTAAAATACCATAAGTAAAAAAGTTTAATATTTTTTATCTCTTTTCTCCTCCGTATTGTACTTTTCCTTTCTATTGTTTTTTGTAATAACTAATTTGGTTGGTATGATAAGGTGGGATAAAGTCATTTTATCCTATCTTATCATTTATTTAGATTTAATGATTTTAAATATTCAGATCTATAGTTATTTCTCTTGCCTGCTTCTATATGTGCAAATGAGGGATAAAATAAATCGATCACCGTCTGAAGGTTTATTTATCCATTGCTTGGGTCCTCGTATTCAATAATCATGTGGGTATATATACAAATAATCATGCAAACCAAACTGTATCACAAAAATAAAAAAATCACACACATTACCATATTATAAGCAATCATAAAAATCCAACCAAACGCGCCCTAACTATATTACTAATTTTGTCTCATTAATTTTATTCTTTCAATTTTTATTCCAAATAGTGTTATTTCATGTAAAACGTTCAAACAAATGTATGCGGATAGTTGAAAAGACATATTATTGATGAAATTATAAGTACTTCTTATTTTTTATATATTAAAAATTTATCATTATCACATTTAATTTTTCTATAGATAATAAGTTAATAGGTTACATTTGAGTATACAATAATAAGTAATTTATGGGTATGAGTACACGAGAAATTTATGGATATAGACCCTATCCAAACCTATTCTATCATCTTCAATAAATATGAACTTGGGTATCCTTTTTTGGGCCTGAATGGGATAATACCTTTCCTATTGACAAACCTATCCTTCAAAAATGTATGTGGTCCATTTAGAGTCATTGCAAGTGCAGGCTACCCTCACTTCACTACTTGTACCTACGGTTATATTTGGCACACATATGTGTATCATATGAACAACAAACTCAAAGCTTTTGAAAGGTTCAAAGATGTTAGGTATAAAGTCGAGAAGCAACTTGGTCTGAATATTAAAAATATTCGATGAGATCAAGGAGGAGAATCTTTGAGTGGCGAGTTCATCCATTATTTGAGAGAGAATAAGATTCTTTCACAATGGAGTCCACTTAGCACACCTATCTCAGTGGAGTTCCTGATGTAGAAACTATAATTTGTTGGACATGGTATATGCTATGATGAGTTTTACAAGTATTTCTCTTTCATTTTGCTACTATGCCCTTGAAAAAGCAATAAATTACTAAGAGGGTATTTGGGTTAGTTTATAAGCCCTCAAAGCATCTTATAAAATATTTCAGAGTTTAAAAGATATTAAAAAAAATTTGGTAAGTTTTAAAAAGGAGTTTATAAGATTCTATTAATAACTTTGGGAATCCCATAAAGATTATGACCTGTGTCAAATCGATTCTTTTTTGAATCTCTATACGGGCAATTCCCTCGGTGCCAGAGGATATTCTCATATTCTTTTATACATAAATGGATGAATTTTATCAACGTCCATGAATGATAAATCATAGATTGAACCGCAAAATTGAAAAAATTGGGTGCTATCATATAGCTTTGTATCAGCTAAGTTCATGAGTTGGAGATAAGCAGACTTGAACGGCTAACATCCGCCGCAGGGTAAACCACCATATCTCATGCCGTTAGTCAATCCTATTTTTGATAGGGGCAATTGACAATTGAATCCGATTTTGACCATTATTTTCATATCCATAATAGTGCGAAAAGAAGACCCAGCTCTAAGTTGTTCAAGAATAGTGGCGTTGAGTCTCTCGACCTTTTGACTTAGGATTAGTCAGTTCTATTTCTTGATGGGGGCAGGAAAGGGATATAACTTAGCAGTAGACTGTCAACTTGACATGGTGGAAGTCATTAGTTCGAGCCTGATTATCCCTAAACCCAATGAGCATTCTCAATATTATACCTTGAAGAGGACTCGAACCTCCACGCTCTTTAGCATGAGATTTTGAGTCTCGTGTGTCTACCATTTCACCACCAAGGCATCTTGAAAGTGCATCCTATTCCATGAATATGATATCTATCTAGTGTGATGTATGGAATATATGACAAAGGTGGAGTCCTTTTAAAATCCCACTTTATTTTTAAGATGTTAGTAAAGTCCTATTATTTTAACTATTTTAATTATAAAATTACTAATACTAACATCTTATAAACTAAAAAAACAAAAATCTTATAAACTCAAAGATCTTATTTTATCCAAATACTTCAATGACTTACTTCAAAAATAAAATTTAGTATCTTACACACTCCAAAAACATGTTATAAGATGCATAAGTTTATAAGATCTTTTAGATAAGCTTAGAAAACACTCTCTAAATAGATCACCTTCAAAGTTATTGACCAAAATATCATATGATATCTGACATTGCAAAGGACATTCATGCTGCTACTTGAGAATATGAGGATCTTTAGTTTATGTCAAGCAAACGTGGGATATTTGAATATGAGATCCATCTTACACAAGTTGTGGGATACCTTAATGAGTCCATATAGTATTACTTTTATGATCCACTTAAATAAAGAATGGTACTGATCTTACTTGAAAATGAAGTTAGGGTCCTTTCCAAAAAAATAGTAACATGTCGGTTTATTTTTCTTTGGAATTCGTGTAAAGAGATCTTTATTTCCCAAAACCTATTTGATTTTAATAATTTTTGTGAATGATTTCTTCTCTTAATTTCTCTCTAGGACTTGATATTTATAAATTTTTGTCTTTATGAGTTTGGGCCTATTAGGATTTTTCTATTCCTATTTTATGGACTTGGCTTGTCCATTGGTCTCTCTGGCTTTTTTTCTTGGTTGATTAATCTGAGATCTACAACCATTTTAGTTAATTTACAAAATTTTTCTTATATTCAATTTTTGTTAGTATTGTCAAATCCCTTATTTTTGATAGGGGAATTTTTAATTTTGCATAAAAATACATATTATAAGTTTAATTGTTATTTTTTTTTTGTATTAATTTTTTTAATTTAATCATTTTTCATTGATTAAGGTGTGCATCAGTGGGTGTTTATGTTTGGTTGAGAGACTTCAAAAAAATTTCCTGATGCGATCATCCAACGACTTAGGAAAATTTTGTATGATACTTACTTTAGGACTTTGGTGAATTTTCAAATAACATTGTAAAGAGTGAAGTATTGGGATGGAGGTCCCAATTCAAAATACAATCAAGAATGACTTTTGTGAGGGGAATTTCCTTGTTAGGTGTCCGCTGAATATTTATGTTGGGAATCTTCACTAGAAGCTTGTCAGGTGGTTGTGCTAGATGTCTTCTGAGCGCTTATTGGGCACCAATCAGGTTCTATGTCCTTGTAGGATATAGGCTTTGTCATGTATTTTTTTCACTTTAGAAACTTTCTAGGATAGTTGGCACGAAAATATTTGTTATTTTAAAAGATGAAAGTGAATATTTGATAAACTATTCTAAACTATTAGTTGTATAGATCGATGGGTGGATAAAGATAATGAAAAGTATGTCCAGTGGAGGGTTTTGGAATTTTGTAAAGTTACTAGGGGACTTAAGAAGGTTTTTCGAGGATAGGATTAGCCTCCTAAGGGATGTTGGGGATGCTTGTCAAAAGTTTGCATCTTGCGAGCAACATAGGAATTTTAGCTTGGGCATTTAATTCTTGAGAAAACATTTGAGGTTGTTTCATTAATTGAGTCAAGTGCATGTACTCTATTTTATCTAGGTTGAGGTTTGATAGGTCCTATTGCATTTATTTGGAGACATAGATAAATTTTAAGCATATTATTGTGAGTAAATTATCCTATTGGTGATTTCAAAAATGACTTATTAGGATGACATATTTCTTCTTTTCTTTTATTTTACTTCAACTTAGTCTTCATGAGGTATTATCTAACTCATTAGAGTTTGTAAAGACTCTGAGGATATACCAACTTAAAAGACGGTTATGCCTTGAGAATAGGCTGTCAAGAAGTGAAAGGGGTACACAATTTCAGTTAGAGTTCCCAACTAAGTCAGATTTGGATTTTATAGGTTGAATATGGGGATAATGATCGCTAGGTATATGAAGATGATGTCCACAGGCTGCAAGGATGCAAACCTTACTTGGTTCGATACTAAGCAATCCGCTTGGGCATCCGGCACTACACTTGGGCGCTTAACATCATGTTTGGGCACCTAAGATCATGCTCAGGCACATGATGCCTAAGTCTCAATGTTGTATGAGTTATTTGGGTACCTAGGTAATGCTATCAAGCATGACCTAAAATTTTTTAGGGAGGTCCTATGTTTTGGTAATCACTTTGGATCTTTAGGATAGATTTTTGCTCTACTAATAACTTGAATTTTCTTAATAGATCTTGATGCTCTAAAGGTCTCTTAAGTTTTTTAGTGAAGCTTTTGTGCTTAACGAATGACTTTAAAATTTTGCGAGTAAGGATCCATGCTCCTAACATCTCTTAGATTTTCTTGCAAGGTTAGGTTGTTTTGAGAGCCTTTCATAATGCCTCATAAGGGGGTCTTTTCAAGGACCTTTAAGGATGTACAATCACATAATGTTACTTAGCACCACCTATAGAGGTTCTATTGTTAAGACGATACTTCGTGCTCTGAAGGTTCTTCCACTTGACACAACTATGATTTCTTTACAAGAAGATCTCTTAGTGAGTATCTTCCAGAGCACTCTTAGCATTGTTGTGTCCACAATCCCCTTTTATCATTTTTTAGATGGCTAAGTATTAGCCAACATAAGGTAGCTTCCATGTTTTTCTTTTTATCGAATTTATCTCTATTATAGGAGTTATAGAATTTTGAGGGATGTTAAGTTGTTCATTTTGAAAACTAAAGTTTACTATTAAGTTAAGGTTAAAACATAGTAGAGCAAATATCTCGCTAAGCAGAGGGAGTTATGGAGATATGAAACATCTTAAGGAGAAGGCTACCGGAGTAGTTTAGTATCAAAGAAAGAAAGAGTAAGAGTTGGTTAAGTTACTGAAGGAGCATAAGCATTTGAAGGTGAGACTCATTAATGATGTAAAGAGCAAAGAGAAGTTCCAAGATTTTTATGCTAGGTAGACATTTGTGAATGGGCTTTATGAGGATGTGGTCTAAGAGTACAAGGGCTCTGATGAGTTCTTTGAGGTAGTAGAGGTGGAGATGATGGCAATTTATAAGCAAATCATCTATAGTTGTCACTGCATTTTGAGTGAGAGTGGTATCCCACAGAAGACTTAATGGTGTTAGACCTCACTTTCCTAGTTAACATGGTTATTAGAAAGCTTGAGAAAAGTCTTGAAACTAGGGTGGAGAGACCAATGGATGAAGCTTCACACGAGTGAAGATGCTATGTCTAATGTGGTTGTAGTAAGTAAAATTTGTATTTAGGACTTTGACACTACTTAGCATTCTTCAACTAGCTTGAGTAGTTCCAACATATGCTTTTTTTCAAATAGTCATTTATTTATGGAGGTCAAGTGTTGGCTGAACGTTTTTTAGTCTTTTTATCTTCATTCCAAATAAGTTTCTTCATTTTCTATTTATTTTTTATTCATACAAATACTTAGCCAATTGAATGACTATTGATTTTACATACTTGTATTTTGAGAATTTAGTAATAGGAGGCATGAGAATGACAACATCAAATGTTAGGTAGAGATGGTAAATCTTGGGCACCTATATTACCAAACTTAGATGCCTATTGAGTGCCAAGCTGGGATGCCCATTGAGTGACTTATGTGACATTTTTTACCTTTTCTTAGTTGTTTTATTTTTTTTTTTGCTCAAGGACTCAAAAAATTTATTTGGTAGAGTTGAATAGGTATTTTAATGAGTTAATTAGTTTGAAGGGATTGATATAGTCATGATTGTAACCATGTGATAGAGTTATCCAAGGTAGCATGGAGCCCTGCCATGTCCTTTTTTGATCATTAAATAACTTCATGTGAAGAAAATCCTCTGAGGGAGAAAACATAATTCCATTTTGAGCTAGATGAATATTGAAGTTTAAGTATCATAAAGAAGTCAAATGTGTTGATGGGTATCATAGGAGACATCATAGTAAGTAAGTGGTGACATGCTGCGTTGCTGGACTTAGAGATTTTTCTTCATTTTTTGTCCAAGTATTGATATGTTGACACACTCCACTTTGCAAGGATAGAAGCTGAGCTACATTCACTTGATTGCTTTAGTGCCTTCCATAGTGTTCCTTAGTAAGTTTCTCCAGAGCGATTGTCATACACTCCTAAGGGGAAACTAATAGTAAGCTTCTTCAAAGGGTGCTATGTACTCTAAGAGAGTCAATAGTAGGCTTTTTTAAAAAGTGCCACGTACCACGTATTCCTTAAAGAAGCCTCACTTCTAAGGTAGCATTTAATGAATTTTTTAGAGAGGTTGCCATGTACTCCCAAGAGGATCCTTGCTCCTGAGGGATCTTTCGGTAAGCTTTTAAAGGGGTTGCCACATACTCGTAAGGGCAACCATGCTTCTAAGAGAGTCCGAGTGAGCTTTTAGTAGATTTTTTTAGAGAGATAGTTGCATATTCTTGAGAGTAGTTTCATTGTCAAGGGAGTCTTTAGTGGGCCTTTTTAGAGGTGATTACCACATACCTTTGCAGAGAATTATAGTAGGCTTACATCGGCAACCACATACCTTGGGAGGCCTTTATAGAGAGATTACATCTAGTAACTGCCATATACTACTCATAGTCCTCGAGAAGCTTTATAGTAGGCTTATGTCTAAAAGCTTTCCAATAACACCTTATACGAGTTGTAAGATTCAAGATCACAGAAAACTAATTTGAAGAATTATGCATTTACTAAAGAGAATAATAGAACTAAGAAGGGAATGTCGTCCTTGAATTGGTAGGTTTTATTCTCATTTAAAAGAAAAACTAATGATAAAAGTCAGAGTAGAAAATAAAACAAAATGAGCAACTTATCACCCCAAGGGCATTGAAGTGATGTATTTCAATCATCACCAAGAGTGTTTTATACTATATGTGCTTCTACAATGCTTACCTCCTATAGTAGATATTTTTCTTTTCTTCTCTAGCTAGTCGTCTAAATATTACCGAGATGGTTCTTGCTGTTGGAAAATTGTTAGAGTCACAATGGAGTGGATGTTCCTTGTGATCTTTGTGGTCATCTAGCCGTTGCCTACAACTTTCCCTAGCCTTTGCTATTGCATTTTTCTTTAGGTTGGACATCTTTTGAGCCATATACTCCTAGAGGTATTGTAATACCCCACAATTTTATTTCGTATTTAATCTTTTACTTTACCATATTTTATTTTATTTATTATTTAAATTAAAAAAATGTAATGCCTTAGAATTTCTTAATTATTTTATCCTATGTTTACCCATTAATTCATTTAATTTTATTTATTATTTGCTATATCAGTTAGAAGATATACTCTCTCTATATATAATTTAGCACTAGATTAATGTCATGTTTAAATAGTGATACATATATAAATATAGATATTCTATATTTTGGGGAGTATAAATTATAATTCTAATCATATTAATAGTATACTATACAAGAGTGAGATTATTAAACTTTAGGAACTAATAATAAATATACTAGAATTAAAGTAGAATAAATATTCTAGTCATAGAAGGAGAATAATTAGAATTCTCATTACAATATACTACTTCTTTCACTATATATAAATAATAAAACCCTAGTCATTTTAATCAACTGCACCCAAGATAAACTAAAGGAAAGAAAAATGGTGGAAGAAAGAAAAGAAAATAAAGAGAGAAGAAAAACCAAATAAGTAGAATGGAAGAAAAAAAAGGAGGGGTGGCAGCTGCACAGCTTCCTTAAAATAAATGAAGAATCTCCTGACTAAATAAGGAATTTAGTTAGTATTCTTACATGGATGAAGAAATTGGTTACTGTTTCATTATAAAAAGAAAAAAAATACTGATTAGTGATTCATGATTAGTTGAGGAAAAATTGTTAGATGATAAATCTTAAATTGCATTTTAGCATTTAGATTGAGTTTTGTTTTTAGTTTTATGTATGAAATTGCCCATAGCTACAATTGTTAACTGATTTGCAATTAGAAAATCTTGATTTTGAATGGAAGTAAATTTTCCCATAGCTACAATTGTTAACTAATTTGCGATTGGAAAATGTCAATTTTGAATGGGATTTAATTGGGAAAACAATATGCATGTGGTTGTCTCACATAAGGAACAAGGAATGGTGTTGTTTTCATTAACTTTTTACTTATTGATTAAGTGTGCCAAGGAAATAGCTTAACCAATACTTTATTCAATTACTTAAAAAAAAAAAAGGAAAGAAAGAAAGAAAAGGGAAGAAAGGGGTGTTAATCATTTGGTTGTTTTCTATTGGGAATAATTGGTTGTTTATAAATTGATCTGAGCATATTGTAGTTATCTTATATTTTTATGTGTAAATGATCAATTCATAGTCAATACTGATTAGTGATTCATGATTAGTTGAGGAGAAATTGTTAGATGATAAATCTTAAATTGCATTTTAGCATTTAGATTGAGTTTCGTTTTTAATTCTATGTATGAAATTGCCCATAGCTGCAATTGTTAACTGATTTGCAATTAGAAAATGTTGATTTTGAATGGAAGTTAATTTGCCCATAGCTGCAATTTTTAACTAATTTGCGATTGGAGAATGTCAATTTTGAATGGGATTTTATTGGGAAAACAATATGCATGTGGTTGTCTCACATAAGGAACAATGAATGGTGTTGTTTCCATTAACTTTCTACTTATTGATTAAGTGTGCCAAGGAAATAGCTTAACCAATACTTTATTCAATTACTTGAAAAAAAAAAAGGAAAGAAAGAAATAAAAGGGAAGAAAGGGGTGTTAATCATTTGGTTGTTTTCTATTGGGAATAATTGGCTGTTTATAAATTGATCTGAGCATATTGTAGTTATCTTATATTTTTATGTGTAAATGATCAATTCATAGTCAATACTTCCTTCTATAATATGTAGAAACTTAATTTATTCTATTTAGTATTAGATAATGAGTGTCCTAATTATTAAGTGTAAAACTATAGTTGGATATTCTATGTTACTAAAATGTTGAATCCTTAATACCAATCACTTGTTTACCAAATTTCAATTTTAGAAGAATTCCATGTATCCTGAATTCTTGTCTTATTTGAATAAATCAAGTGGGAATAATATAAAGTTTCGGAAGATTCACTCTTGTAAAATACTAACCTTTTGACTAGTTTGATTGATCTTGATTTAAGTTAAATGCTTGTTCGTTTGGGTAATATGGGTTGGTCCTTGAGTATGAATGATTTATTGAGGAGCTCATAATTTCTTATCATGGAGTTGACAGTTAGAGAAGAGAGAGAGAGAGAGAGAGAGAGAGAGAGAGAGAGAGAGAGAGAGAGAGAGAGAGAGAGATAGAGAGAGAGAGGAAATATAAATTTTATGGAGTAGATACTAATTAAGTTAAATATTGCAATTGCTTCAACAAGGAATCTAATACTTGACCGAATAGATTCAAAGCTTAATTGGAAAGAGAAGTACGGTGAGTGCCTAAATTTATATATATGCTATGAAGCTTCTTTTCAATATTCACTACACTATATATGCATTCCATTGCACACAAAAAGAAATATTTTTCTTATTTTATTTCTAGATAAAAGAAAACATATACTTTTATGATTTTTTTTTATGCTTCTATACTATTAAATTAAACTTGATGATCAACTAATTATTGTTACTGTTACTGCTACTGTTACTATTAATTGGATCTAACTTAGTCTGGGTGTGTGTGGGACTCAATTGGGTAGTAGTAGATTAGTCGGTTGAACCTCAAAACCCCATGGGCTAAAGCCCCCAGCCACAACATAATCTATTTAGCTAAGATGGGTTGTAGGAATTCTCGGGGACACTCAAGCACTTTTTTGGTTAGGTTACATCTTACTTGGAGCGATAAGGGGATTGTTATGGTGGGAGTCATAATGTTGATGGGCTATAGGATACACTATCTGATCATTGTATTTAAGTTGTTAGTTTAGGAAATTGGCTGTTAACTTTTTGACTATTACTGCTAGACTATTTTATAAATTCCACTTATGTTTTTTCAAATATTTTCATTGTACAAATGATTTCAATTCATGAACTCACATTGCACACACTTGGCACTCATTGAGTCTTTTACTCACACTCGTTTTTTTCTTTAACTTCTACCAAACCTAGATCCTAGTCCTATTGAGGAGGTGGATCTTGTGTATGATGAGAATCAAAATTGAAGACTTAGTTTTGGATTTTGTATTCTCCTAAGTTTATTAGTTTGGTTTTGTTTATTAAGGATTTTATTTGATTTTAGTTCCAGAAAGATTTTGATACTTTATGTTTTGTGTTATGAGTCTAGCTTGGATTAGTTTGAGTTCTTGTTTAACCTTATGATTTTGGATTGTTAGTATCATTTATTTGGAATTAGTTTCACACTTCTAGTGTACATGGTTTAATTATTTTTTAGGGCAAGACAGGTATCCTCTTTGGATTGACTTTTTGATTTTATCCTTCAAGCGGCAACATTCATTTGTGGTATGTCCATCGATACGATGAAATCAACACCATTTGTTTGGCTTTGGCTTATTAGGGTCCATATGGACTTCTTGTGGTGGTCGCTGGATGAGGCTACATTGTACTGCTATTGTCAAAATTTCTATTTGGACATAGTAAGGGGTGTGTTTATGGTGAGCCTATGAGAAGGACTATGTCTATACTCCCATTAATTCTTATGGTTATTATTCCCCACATCACATGTCTTTCATTTTTGTGTTTTTGGCTACAAAAAAGTTTGCCATTTCTAGCAAAATTTTTCAAGGGCTTAGATACATTTTTGATGGAATAGGTCTTTGAAAAACAATTTGCCAAAAAAAATTCTCTTTGCAAATTATTTTCCAACAATTTTCTAACAAAAATCATGTACTAGGGAAGTTTTGATGGATTTTCATTGATTTTGTTATAGAAATTTGACCATGTGAAATAGCCAAATTTTTGTGTATTTTCCGACAGTTGTTCTCCGTCCATTGTCAGATTTTTGATAGAATTTTTATTTTTTTAAATTTTTTTATCATTTTTAAATGATATTTAGATAAATTTCCATCAAAAAATTATTAAAATTATTATTTATGTATAGTCTTTTCTGTCAAAAGATTGTTGGATTTTCATTAAAATATTATTTTTTAATTGATCTATAAATTTAATTTAATTACATTTGTAACCTATCGATATGTCTTGTATATAAAATGATATACCCTTATCAATACAAATGAAACATTAAATAAAATGTAATTTTTTAAGTATATGTTTTAAAAGTTATAATTCATAATCACAAAAGCTAAAAAAGGTTCCTACCAACTGGCTGCCAGCATCATCATCATTGAAGTCAAAACAGTCATCCTACTATTGTTGCTGGTCATGCTCGTTGTGCTATGGTGGAAGTTGATGGTGGAGTGGTGCAGGGGGTGGGGGTGGAAGTAGGCCACCTCAACCTAACAGAGCATCCCTCTCCATAAACAATTGAGCTATAGTATTCAACATTGTGCCTAACTACACTACTAAAAAAAAAACTATTTTTTGTGATGGAATTTGCAACAGATTTTGCCAAAAATCCATTGCAAATTCCAATTTGTAATGGATTTTGCAACAAAAAAATTCATCACAATATCTATGGTTGCAAAAATTTTAGATTTTTTGACATAAATTTTCATCACAAATTTGGAGTTTTTGTGATGGATTTTTCATGAAAATTTCTATTGCAAAATCCATCGCAAAAAAGTAATTTTACAATAGATTTTTTTCATAGAAAATTTTCTATTTTTTTTAATGATTTTTTGCAATGGATTTTCCCCAACACAAAATGCAGTTTGTGAAGAATTTTTCCATCACAAAACATTTTTTATTTTTTTATGTAGTATTTTTCCAACCACCAAATGATAAATCAACAATATCTTCCATAAAATTCAAATATAACATCAAATAAACAAAATATTCATAGATTCAACAATATAAGAGTATTAAAATGTAATTATTAAATTGTAATCATATTGGCATAGTATGTAACTAAACATTCATATATAAACCTATCAAGCATCATTCTTATCATCTATGTTTCTTCGTGGCTATTCATTAGAGGATATGGATGAGAATGGTGCAGGAGATACCTCTGGCCAAGGTAAATGTGATCTCGGTGTCATGAAAGAGAGATTCATAAGCAGTTAATTCAGTAATGTATGATGACAAACTGATGATGATGGGATATGCATACTCTGCTGCATCAATATCTATCATATCATCACCCATATCTATGAATTTTTGCTTAAACATCATATTGTCTTCTGTTAACATCACCATTTCTTGTTCCAACTTCTTAATCCTTTCAGTTTCATGGGTCTAATCATTTGAAGGACCTCTAGATGAATGCCTCGAGATGAAAGAAGCCTCACTTTCAAGTTAATAGATTTACCCCTTCTTGGATCCACCTACTGCATCTTTCCACACCTACATTAGTAATATTACCACAAATTAATAAAAATCAAATAATTCAACTTGAAAATAAGACAAAATAAAAATTAATAACTTAGAACTTTCACCTAAAGTTGATATGACATAGGCACCGAAGAACTTTCAACTCCATCGCTTGAACTTTGACTAGATAACTCTTCCAAACTATTGAATGTATTTTATACATGAAGTACATAGGATGATCACCATACAAAAAAATTTAAACTTTCCAACATAAAAATTATAATTTAAACTTTCTAAATTAGTTTCTTTTAGTGTGTTTGGGTTGAGAGTTAGGAATTAATTCCCTCACTTGACATATTTTATTTTATTTTTTTAATTTTTCAACTTTTGCGATGGAAACATTGTTGCAAAACTATAGTTTTGCAATAGATTATGTACTGTGCAAAAGTTAGATACTTCACATTTGCGACAAATTTTTCTATCGCAAATGATTTTTACATTTTTTGGTCATTTTGTGCTAGAAATTTTGTGATGAATTTTTAGTCGTAAAATCTATTGCAAATTGCGGTGGATTTTTTCCATCACGAAAATAGATTTTTTAGTAATGCTACTCAGAGAACATGCTCCACATATCTTGCATATCGACATGCAAATCGCTTGCGAAGAGGCTTCCAAGTATGTCTTCAAATTTGGTGTAGCTGATAAACTAGGCTTCTCCTGAGGTGCACTGATAGAGGAGATCGATTATCGCTCAGCCCATAAACCTAACCATTTTTATTGGGGCTACCCATAGTTTAGGTGCACAACTCAGCCTAAGATTGTTGGGTCTCTACACTATTTTCAACTCCCTTCAATTGAGATTAGGACTACAGCGTATGCTAGAAGCTCTCATACATGACATAAAAATGAAAATATGAATGAAATATAATATAACTAAAATGATTTTTGATCATATGTAATAAAGTTACAGCAACTCTCTTAGCCTTCTTGTTCACCTAGCTCTTATTCGCCCACCTCTAGTGGGTATGGGCAAAAATCTCCTTGACTGTCGAAGGCCTCTGCAATTCTTGAGTCTACATAGAAAACAAAATTTAACATAAGTTGTAATATACACAGAATACTAAACTACAATGAATATAAGAAAAACATTTGGCAAAGCCTCCCAAAAATCAATCTTTATTAAAAAATAAAAACTCAACAACCAAATAAATGATAATGTATTATCATTTAGGAAAGGTACCAACCCTTCCCATCAATCAAATAAATGAATAACAAATGAGAAGGGCTCAAACTCTTCTCCATTAGTAATGATATGCAAAGACCATAAACATAACACAAGTAATCTAAAGACTAAAAGCTAGAAAACTTACTAACACTTGGCATGTGTCCTAATGGATAGAATTTCTCTAATATAGAGGGATCCACCAATATTAGAATCCCTTCTTGGTCTGCATAGGCCTCTTTTGAAAATCTTAGGATTGCTAGTACCACTGTAGGGCATCCCAAGTGACATCACCAATCTGCTCCAGCGTCTTACCTATCTTTCAGGAATGGCCATTCATGTCAGTCAATCAGTGACCCCTTTTAGCATTAAAGACCCTTGTTCTCAAGTTCCCAACAGACACATCACTATGAAGGAAAAAAAATAATTTAGTGTCCTTACAATACACAAACATAGGCAATTTGTAAAAGTAAATATATTAATAACATTTATATGCCTTCCACTTCCTGAACATCAAATCTCAAAGAGCCTAGAGGATATCTGACCATGTCTTATAAGGCTTTATACCTTGCTCTTGGTCACCCTCATCAAGAAATTGGTACCATCGAGCAATGGCGTGTACTTGCATAAAATCCTTAACATTAATATATAAATGTCACAACAATAATAAAATAACATTTATAAAATAATTCGAACTCACCCAAAGTATCCACAGGGATGCAAGTATACCTTGCTAGAACTATAGGAAGGGTGTTCAAGTCTCCCGTTGCCTAATATTTTGATGGCTTAAGAATCAACTACTGGTAATGTTGGTGTGGAATGGTCAACCAAAGGAACAGGAGATGGCTGAGTTCCAACTAGAGTGGTGGATGGTGATGGAGTGCTTGTAAGCGAAATGGATAATTGATGAGATTGGTAATGTTATTTCTAGGATGGATATGGGATATGGAGATATATGGAAGGAAGGCCTAGGGTAGTCATAAATTGATAAGTAGCCAACATCATGGATAGGTTAGGAAGTCCCCTACCTCGGCCAGAACCCTAACCTCGATCCATGGAAGAGAAACAGACTTGACTAGTTAACCATCTATAAAATAAAAACAAATAGCACATATACATAATATTTAATATTATTACAATAAATTAATATTTATGCATGTAAAATGCATAAAAACATTTAAGAACTAAACTCAATAAGATACATTAGTTTTTAGTGAAGTTTAGATAGAGTAGATCATTTATTCATCTAATGAATTCTTCAATCTTTCTACATACGGGGATTCTTTGATATAATAAGAGAGTAGTAGTAATGGTACATTTGCGTTCCAATCCTTGATTGATTATCATTTACAACAATAGATTTAGGTGGACAAAATGTATGAAGAAAATTTGTAATGAATAAATGAATTTTTGAATAGAAATTTTTATTGGATAACATGTTCGGCTATTAATCGATTATAAGAATTGGAGACTCCTAAAAAACTCTTTTTTTCTAGTCAATTTTTTTGGGATTGAAAATTATGTATTGACTCTGAAAGAGAACTGCCAGTACTGTGAAAAATTATTGTACAGCTATAAGTGGAAAATATCCTTGAGGCCAACCTCAAGTGAATTTTCATCTTATGGATGATAGTGGCAAAAGGGGTGGAACTATTAGGGGGCATATGAGGAAGGGAAAGGGAGAAATAGGAAGAAATAAATGGGAAAGAAAAAGGAGCTCATATATATTTTTATTAAGTTTTTTAGTGGAAATTTTTGACAAACATTTTGTTAGAAAACAACTTTCTAGAAAAACAAATTTCAAATTTCTGCGGGAAATTCCATCAGCTAAAGTTTCCTATGGTCTTCACATAGAGCATTTATCATATATGTTTGAGCCTTTAGCCAACAAATGCCCTCCAAATTTAAAGATAATTTTCTGTCGATTTTGAAAATAGAGAAATTGCTAGGATCCATTGTAATTTGTAAAATTAGCAAAAATAACCAACACATTCTCAACCCAAGGATCTATTCCATGCCTCAATAATGGGTTAAAAGGGTTGGAGAATGTTACCTCAATCACAAAAATGAAAGGCAACTAGCAAGCTCTCACAATTGAATTTTCTTCCAACTCTTCTCCAAGGAACTCCAACTCTTCTCCAAAGTATAGCAACCACAGAAAATTTTTCTGACAAAAAATCCTTCGATTCATGCTTGAAATGGTGGCACAATAGCAACTCAAGATACAAAACTCTCAGTCACCTAAAACAGCAAAAATTAGCCACTTCCTTAAAGGAACTTGATTCATCAATCCAAGCTCACCAAGTGCTGAGCCTCTAAAGCAAGCCCACACACCTTGAACACTCTCAATCCTTTCTTAATTAGCTATAGATATGAGGAGGATGAAGAAGAAAGTGCGAGAAAGATATTGGAGAGAGAAAGTTGTTGGAGGGAATCCAAGTGGTGATTTCTCTCAACACATGATATCACCACTTTAACGGATGAAAAATGCTGCTGGAAAAACTCTCCTAAAGGGTTGGTCAAGTGGATGTTTTATAGTGTGTGATGGAAGCTTATGGAAGTTTCTATCACACACACCTCACTATGCCACCTAGGATGCCAAGTTGCCAGTCAAGTTACATTTTTAATTTCTTAAATTTAAATGGCAACTTGCTAATGTTAAATGAACTCCATTTAATCTTCCCACAAAAATAAGATTTTTTTGCTAATTAAATTAACTCCTTAATTTAATTAGATTAACTTAACTCCTTAAGCTAACTAAATCAGAGATGACTTTGACTAATTAAATTATCACGTGACACCAATTAAATTAACTCTTTAATTTAATTAGCCTAATTTAAATTTTAAATTATTTTGATTAATTTAACTTACATTAATCAAGCCATGGTGACTAATTAATAATTAGTCAACTAGTTCTCTCTAAATTAAACTTGATCACTTTAATTATCTAACTCCTTGTTGGAATAGTGTCCCGTAAGCCAATTATATTGACCTTGCAAACTATTTCATTGTAAGAGAATCTTGACTGAAAGATATTCATTATATGGACATCTTCACTTGCATTTGAATAAAGCCCATAAACCACAAAAGACTATGGGACTTGGTCATGCACTGGGCAATGATCATGAAATAAGTCCTACATGATCATGATCTTAAATCTTCTAAGTCATAAGATCTTATGCAATAGGGCATCTAAGATTCGGATAAATTTGCACTAACAATGCATAAATCCAAGGGTTAAATGTTGCTCCATTCCATGAGCAATCTCAGATGAGATATGGATGCATGTTGGTAGGTGCTTGTTAGAGAACAAAGCACTAAAGACCCACTTGGAGAATCTACTAGATAACTAAAGTAGCATGTTGATAGTGGCAAGTTCTCTCACTTACGCCAGTGCATATTATTAATCCTTTGACTTGAGGATCCATGGTAGCCATGTGTTTGGCCCTTATGTTATGACTCTTCCCTAGTTACTTAGTGGGCCACTCATGTAGGGATTGGGCATGAGCTGTTGGACATAGAGGTTTGTGAGATCCAAAAAGGAATTCAACTCTTTATCTTTGTGTAGGATGAGTGCATCTCCTATGTATTCTATAATAATTAATTCCTAGAAATCCTTACATAAGGTGGTATGACAATTTTGAAAAGGAGTTTTCCAAAGGTGAAACCACACAACTAAATTGAACATTAAAAATAGAAACATAGTATTGAGGCTATTGAGGAGCCGACCAATATCTTGCCCTAGACCTCTTTTGGGAGATAAGAGATGGAAAAACCGTATTTGCATAGTACGCGTAATGCTAGAATGGTTCTTTAAGAGCATTCATTTCAGCCAATTAGTTGGGCTCAATGGGCTTGAGGTTGGACATTGACCATGAAGATTGGATACTTTTCAATTAATGAGATTAATTGAATTAAGTTGCTTAGTTCTAAGGAGTTTAAACTAAAGTGAATATTTAATATTCCATAATTACAAGAAGTTGTGAGCCCATGTCCAATGAATGGTAGAACCTAATGGGTCACACACAAAAGCTTAGAAAATGGACTATTGAAAAAAGGTGAATTTTCTAAGAGTTAGAAAATTCATGACCATTTTGGCAAAGGCAAAATTGTAGTCACATTGACTTGATCAATTTAAATGTAAAATTGGTCGGATTAATTTAAGAGGTAAATTAAGATCAATTAATTGAAGGTTAATTAATTGATGTCTCATGACTATCAATTGATCAAATTAATTTAAGGATTCAGTTAATTTTGACTAGCTTAAAATGTTAAGCATTTTAACTTAAGAGTTAAGTCAAACGAATATTAATTAAATTGAAGCGTTTAATTTAATTAAGTTGAAGAGATAATTTTTGAGAGAATTATTAAATGAAGATTTCATTTAATAGGAATTAGAATTAAAAGATAATTTCTTCAATCAAGTGAGAGTGCTCTAGGCTTTCGTGTGTGATCCTTTAGGTTCACCAATTAATTAGACATGAGCTCACAACTCTTTGTGATTTATTGGATATCAAATATGCTGACTAGTTTTAACTTTTTTAAACTGATCACTCTACCAATTAATCTCTATTAATTGAAGTGACTCGCCAAAGGTTGATCACATTTTTTGTCATTAATAGCCTAACATTGTCAGAGTGAGATCTACCCAACAAACTAGCAATCTTTCTAGTCAATTACCTAATCCAAAGTTATTAAGACATGATCATTAGATACCTTAGGGATAATGAGTTACCAGAGGATGAAGTTGTAGCTCGACAAATTTGGACACTAGTAGCAAGATATGTGCTCAACAATGAAAGATTGCTTTTTAAAAAATCCTTTTCAAGCCTACCATTTTTATGCCCAAACCAACCTAAGCAAAGGCCTACCTAAACAAGTCCATGTGGCAACCTACAAAAATCACTTGGAAGATTAGGCATTATCCAAAAAAGTAATTCAATGAGGTTACTTTTGGTTGATGCTAATGAAGGACATGATCAATTTCTACTTTAAGTGTGCCTCTTGCCAATTTCATGTCAACACCCCACACCAACTAACAGCTTTAATGGTAAACATCAAGGTCTTATGTCCTATTTTTCACGGCCATAGGTTAATAGAAGTTCATTATCATGATAGTAGAAGATTTCATGAAGTAGGTTAAGGCAGAGGTTATACCTAATGCAACCATTTAGAGCTTTATATGGAATAACATTGTTTCCAAGTTCAACCTCTTAAGAGCAATCATTTTTTATAATAGCACCCAATTTTGGAGTAAGAAAATCATGAAGTGGTGCCAAGAACTCAAAATTCAACAACACTTCACATTGGTTGGCAACTCCTAAAGCAATGGTCAGGTAGAAGTCACAAACAAGATTATTGTCAACTATATAAGAAATTGATTACATGGAGCTCAAGGAAAAGAGACAAATGACTTTCAAAGGGTGCTTTGGGCATACTGAACAACCTCAAAGATAATGACTAGAGAAAGCGCATATAGTCTAGTTTACAGCTCTAGTGTTATAGTCACTCTTGAACTCATTGAAGAGATAAGCAAAGTTTTTTCATATGATCCATCCTGAAATGCAAAAGTGAAAACACTTGACCTAGACCTACATGAGGAAAAAAGGTAGCAATCTTACATTAAAATATGATATTATAAAGCAAATTATGGTGAAAGCATATAATAAGAAAGTTAAAACAAGGAGTTTCTAACGTTCGAGACTTAGTCCTCAAGTGAGTGGAGAATTCCCCACACATCAAGAAGCTCAACCTAATTGGGATTAACCTATATGGAATCATGAAAATTGCTAAGAACAATACTAATAGGTTTGTAGTTATGGATTATAGATCAGGGAATCAAACTTGTGAGGTTGGATGCTTAAGAACTCAAGATGGTTGGGTTGATTTGCATGGTAAGGCACACATTATGCTTGCTAAGGTGGCCCTTGACTAAAACGCTTTAATGCTTAAGTTAAGATAGTGTTTATAAAAGGTAAAGAAGAGTGGAAAGGGAAAATAAGATTATTTAGGGTGTACTTGAATCTAACCTTTAGACTGACTATTAATAGATGCCAAGATTGGAGTAGAAATGACTAGACTTACCTAGCTAGGAATAGTGTGCCATCTTTTGCATGAGGGTAAAGCACTTCTCTTAGACTAGTTGACAAAGCTAACAGCGATTGAATGAATAGTATGCCAGTTATCTAAAAGGCTGCAAAAAGATAATGCGGCTCTGGTGCATTAAATGCGAGAATGGTACTAGGTAGACAACATTTAATGCGATAGAATGCACCCGATGTCAACTTTGGCATTCATTTATTGTGATTGACTAGTTTTGATCTCTAACTTTCAATCAAACCTTCTAATTAGCTATATTGCATCGCAATTGAATTGGCTTTGGTGGTTGACATCAACTGTGTCGGAGAATGAGAAAATAAGGTTAATAGCCTCATGCATACGGGTCCTCTTTTGCTAGTACAATTGGGATCGATCCTTTACATGCCAAACACAATGTTCCCAGTAGGTTGATTACCTAGTCGAGATCACCATGCACGTCAAATATATATAATATGGGAACATATGCAAAATTATAATGTAAAATTACACTACAATTCCAATTCTAGTATAATTTCAATCCTAACTTAAACCCTAAACATAATTTCAATTCTACCTTACGAGAAATTAAAACATGCAATATAGGAGCATAAACAAAATTATAATATAAAATTAAGACGAAATTCCAATTCTAAAGACCTAAGCATATTCTAACATATAACAACTTAACCTATGCAATTTGGGATCCTAAGCAAATATATAAAATAAAATTAACTAAAAGACTAAACAATAATAAGAACTGGCAGTGGTTGGTCGAGGTGATTAGTGGCAATAATGAGGAACAAAGATGGTGGTAGAGAATGATGAAATTTGTGGAGCTTGATCAGAGATGGTGATAGGCCGCGGCTAGAATGGACATGGTAACAACATGAATGGTGGAGAAACAGAGGAATAGAGAAAATTGGGAAGAGAGAAAAGAGAAGAGGAAGAAAAGAGCCCATTCATCTATTCTTAGTTTTGCAACTTGATGGTATCCATCGGATGGAAAAATAAAAATAAAAAACTATATAATACTAATTTGTAAGGGTAATTCCTACAAAAATCTCACCAAAATGTTAATGGCCAAAATGAGGATTGTAAACATATGATTTTTCATCTAAAATCTCTTTGGAAAACTATTCAACGAAAGTGCAAGTATGCATTAGTTGGAGAATTTACATAGAAATGGTGGTTTTAGGAAGGAAGATGGGATTTTGGGGAAGGATCAGAGTTATGTGGGAATGTAATATGAAATATTGGACCGATAACATTGTTGTGATGCTCTATATTTAAAATCTTTGATTGTTATATTTTAAAGGGAGTTTCTACCCAAACGTTTTTAAGCATAATAGTCTTACAAAATTACCTTCACTAAAGAAAAAAAGAACACTCGATTTCTCATTAAAATATCTCAAAGAATTTATTCTTTAGAAATTTTTGACCTACTATAGATGGAACTTATATGAATAGAGACTCTATCTAAAAACCAATGGCATTCATTTGATAATTTTGGTGAGTGTTTGGTAGGAGAGTAGCATGTATGTGTGCAATAGAATATTAGTCAAAAAATCCATCTAAAATATTTTTTGATTGAAATTTTAGAGCAAGAATCTAATGAAAGAGAGAATAAGTTTTATTAAAAAAATTGGTTACTTTAGGAAAAATATTCATCTAAAATACCCACCTAAATTATTTCAAATGGATTTTCTTATAGATATTTTTATGGGAAAAGTCCTTGATTTTTGAAATTAAAATGTTGAATCCTTAGACGAAAAATCCAATGTGAAATTTGAAAAAAGAAATTCATGTTACATTATGCTCGATTTTAGATAGATATTTCGTTGAGAAATTATATTATAAAATTTTAAAATAAAATAATAAATTTAGATTTTTGAAGGAGTTTTGATCGAAATTTCTTAATATAAATTAAAATTCAGAATGCAACTATTGTACCTATTCTTTCCCTTATTTCTCTTTCTCTCTTATCCTTTCCGCTCCATCTGCCTTTTAAATTCCACCACACTACCCCCCGCCATTTGTCGTTCATTGTTGCAATGCCTTACTCACAATTTGTAATTGATATTTGCCTATTGTTTGCTTGTTGCCACACCCATCAACTGTTCACTTGATGTTTGTGCACTTGCTACCCAATGATTGTTGCCCGTCTATCATAATACCATCACTGCCACCATTGTTGCCGGTAGTAAGCATTGTTCATCCTTTTTTAATTTTGATAGTTATTTTTAGTTATATAATGTTAATTTGGCTATAAAGCTATTTGTATATTTGATTAATTTGATAAATTGTTTAAATTTGAGTTTAGAATTTAGAACTTAAACATTTTAATTCTAAAGAAATTAGTCATTAGAAATTGATTTATTACAATTAGTTATTTTAATTTTAGTGCAAGGTTTAGAATTTACGCAATGTATAGAAATTAGTTATATTTATTGTTTTGGCATTTTAATTAATTATATAATTTGTAAATAAACTTTTGTATTTGTTTAATTAATTTGATAAATTATTTAATTTGAGTCTATCATTCCACTACCAAAAAAAAGGGTTTTAGTGATTGACTTTTCGGTGAGTAAATAAGAAAAATTAGTCACTAAATGAAAGTTGTGACTAATTTTTGACTAAACAATGCAGTTGAAAAATCTCTCATTACTAATTTCATTAGTAACCAATTTTTAGTTCGATCACAAACAATGTTCAAGAAACAAGACCGGGCCAATTGGTTCGACTAGAAAGTTGCCAAAGTTTTGGTCTGGTTTGATAATTAAAATCACTTGGCCAAAAAATCAGTTCAATTCAATGTAAACTGGCAAAAAATTGATTAAATCAGTGAATTAGTTTTTATTTTAAACATGTTGACAATTTTTTAATAAGAAATAAAAACCCTAAATCCCTAATATTTTCTAATAGATTAAACATTCAAATAGAAGCACACCACCAAGGGGCAACAGTTGTTTCAAAGTTCAAACTATTTTTTTTTTCCTTCCATTTTCTCATTCAAATTCTCCCAAAACATCAAATCCTAAACCTAAATTCAAGTACTAAGTTTCAAAATGATTGAAGATTTGTGTATTGTGACTTTGTTGCCTATGGTAATATTGGTCTTAATTTATGTTTTGAAATTTCTATATTGTTGGAGTTGGTATTTGTTTTCCTTGTAAGTTGTAATATATTTCATAATGATATTTTCTGACAATACTTCATAATTTGACATTTTAAATTGATGTATGAATATTATCGTGAGTAGAGTTTAGAGAAAATTTAATAAATACTAAGCAATTTGTATTTTGATCTTCTATATATATATATATATTATTTTTTCATTTTTTATTTTTTAACATATTTATAAAATATTAAATATAATTATGACATTACACTAATTAAAATAATTGTTAAATGAATTGAACCAGTAACCAATAAGGTCACTAGTTCAATCACTAGTCTAGTTTCTCAAACATTGGTCACAAATTAGTGACTGAAAATTCAATCATAACTATCTAATTTTCAATCACAAATTTATTCTTATTGATACATCAATTTATCGGTCATAGATAGTAACTAAACTTACATCCACCATTATTAGTGACCGCATATTTCATCAATATTTGTAATCGATTTGTGACCAACCCAAACACCTAAATGACTGACAATCATATTAAATTTCAATTACAATTCAGTCACTATGATACCTAGTGACTGAAATTTTGTCACTACGTAGTGATCCATATTTAGTGACCTAGGTATGTAGTCACAAGGTAGTTACCAAAAATTTGACCACTTTTGTTATTAAATATTGCATCATTGTTTTGCAACTAATTTGTAACTAACGTGCTACTTGGATAACTTTTGATATTTGTATTAATTCAGTCACAAATTGATCAAGATTATTGACCATTTTTATGTCACCATTTCGCAATTATTTCTATAAATAAAAATATGGTTTAAATGAATAATTAAATTTGGAATTTGGATCAAGTACTAATATATTGCAAATCAATACAAATTCCACCTAATATGTATTATAGTAAGTTCATTACTCAAATCAACAATTAATAAACAAAATAGCATCATAAATCGAACACATACTAAATGTGGTATCAAATAGTACTATTTGATAGATTAACCTAATGATAGATACATTCCGTATTGTAATATATTAATCAATCAAATCCAAATGAAAAGCAAAATATGCAAGTCCTCAAAGATTTACATAATAAATAGATCAAGTGCATAAATTTCCCATGGAGACATTCTTAACTTTATCGGGAATGCTTCTTCCAAGTCGGTGACCCATCAAATTGATATCTTAATATCTCTATTACACTACACAAAGTAATATCTGAAATAGATCTATATGATAAACTAACAAATCAATAAGCATCTAGAGGTTTGATTGGTAAGAGTGAAAAGAACAGTTAACTAAACTCTTTAAACGATAGTTCTTGTCCTCAATTGTTCATATCATTATGCATGCTATATGGAATACTCATCAATACAGCAACCTAAATTACCCTAAGGATGGGGAAATACAGTGACAAGAATTAAAACTCAAAAATAACAAAAATATCACATAATTTCTTCACATAGATAATAAGCCAAAGCAAATTCCCACTATTGGAATAATGCACAATTGTCAATTAGAATAGACATATAATAATACTCCAATTGTGAGATAATCTTGATTGAATGATATTCTCAGTAAATGGTCATCTTTATCTTATGCTTTTTATACTTTACTTGTATTTGGTTGAAGCCTTTAAATCATATAAGACTATGGGACTTAGTCACATATGTGATGGTGATCCTAAAACAAGTCAATAAGGCTATGATTTTAAATATTCCATGTCAAAGAATCTTAAGAGGATGGGCATCTAAAATTTGAATAAACTTGCACTATCGATGCATACTCCAAAGGGTTTGATATTGTTCTATTTCATAGGCAATCTATATTGGAGATGGATGTATGTTAGTGGGTGCTTGTTAGAGATCAAGTTCATTGAAGGCCTACCAAGAGAATCCACTAGATAGCCATAGTGGCATGCTAGTAATAACAAGTTCTCAAGTTTATGATAGTACATATAATTAGTCCTTAGACTTAAGGATTCATAGTAACCTTATGTTTAGGTCCTTATACTTTGACTTTTCCTCGACCACGTAGTAGGTCATTAGGGGTTGAGATATGATCTACTTAAGGATGGAGGTTTATGAGATTTAAGATGGTATCCAATTCCTCATTGTTGTGAAGAACGAATGTATCTCCTATGTATTCAATAGCTTATTCCAATAAGTCTTTGTGCAAATAAGTATGACAATTTAGAAAAGGTGTTTTTCAAAGTTGAGGTCATAAAGAAAAATCAAACATTGAATGTAGAGACATAGCTACTGAGGCTACTAAGGAGCCAACAATTGTCTTGCTCTAGGCCTCTTTTCAGAGATTGGAGATGGAAAGACCATACTTGCATGGTAGATGTAAGCTACAATAGTTCATTAAGAAATAATTCATTCATCCAATTAGTTGGGACCCATGGGTTTGTTGCTAGGCATTAACCATGGACATTGGGTGCTCTTCAATTAATAGGTATTAATTGAAAGAATAATTAGTTTAAATGAGTTTAAACTAATATGAATATTTCAATATTCAAAATATTACAATGAGTTGTGAGCTCACATCCAATGAATACATGAACCTAATGGATCACACACAAAAGTCTAAGGAAACTCCTATTTGATATGATGGAATTTCTAAAGAGTTAGAAAATCAAGTGCTAGGCATTTTTGGAGAGAAATAGTTGACTAATTTAAATGGTCATTTTGGCTTGATTAATTTAAGATTAACTTAGGTGTTAAATTAATCAGAATAACTTAAGGAGTTAAATTAGATCAATTAATAAATATGATAATTTAATTGGTGCCGTATGACAGTTAATTAGTGAGAGTTATCTTAAGGAGTTAACTTAATTTAACGTAAAGAACTAAGTAAATTAACTTAAGGAGTTAAGTTAAATTAATTAAATTAAAATACTTATTTAATTAGATAGGGAATTTAAGTTTTGGATGAAAACCAAATGGAAAAATCCATTTGAATTATGCAAGTTGGCATTTCATTTCATGAGATGAAATGTATATGCACATGGACATGCAAATGCATATGAAATGCAATTGAACAAGCAAGTTGGCAAGTTGGCCAACATCCATGTAAGGTGTGACGGAAGCATCCAAGAGCTTCGCTCCCCTCTTATAAATAAGTATATGGCTGGCCACTTGTGATTAGTTTGCATTCCTTACATTTTCCCTCTGAAAGTGTGGTGTGTCAATTGTTGAATAACAACGCCAAAATTCTCTCTTCCTCCAAAAATTGCCACTCTTATCATCACCTTCATCCACTCTTCTCTAGCAAAGTGAGGTTGATTGAGAGCTTGTCCTAGCTATGTGGACTAAACATTAGAGGTTCAATACTTGGGGAACTTAGAAGTTCATTGGTAAACTGTTTTGTAGCTGATTGCAATAGATCATTCGAATGATCTAGAGGCTGAATTTTTTAGCAATTTTTGGCCACAACCTTGTAGTTCTATAGATGAAAAAGTGTGCTAGTTTTTCCTATTTTGGGAGCTCTGGAAGGGGAGAAATTAGATCAAAATATTGCTTATTGGAGTACTCTAGTTGATTCCTCTGAATCCTTTCTTTAAAGGTAACTTTCTACCCTCTAATCCTTATTTAGTACATGATTTGATCCTTACAAAGGAGATGATTGATTTCAGTTTTGCCTATTTTGGTTTTAATATTTGGATTCGAATCCATCTCGATCTTTGAAGTGGTATTAGATCTATCTTCATGCTTAAATTAAAATTTTTAGTGAATTGATTTGTGTGATGGATTGATTCTAGATCTCTAAATACTTGATTCAATTGATGAATTTGATTGTTTGGATAATTTTGCATGTGGCTCTTTATGTGTTGGATTGATATATGTTAAAATATGTTTAAGTTTTATTTCATATGTTAGCATGGTTTTGATTCATATCTTATGATGTTAAATGTTGATTTAGTATTAGATGACGAGATATGTTGATATATCATGTTAATAATGGCTTTAATATATTTTGGCTATTTTAAGATCCAATTGGATTGGAGATAATTGGTGATTTTTGAAAAATATTGATTCTCACTTAGACTTTATTTTTGAAGCATGTTTGAGAACTTTAATTTCCTAGTTTTAAAGTGTTTATAATCTGGAAATTTATCAAAATGTATGTGGAATTGAGTCATAGAGGTGTCCATGGTGTTTGGAATAATAATAACACAAAATACACACTAGCACATAAACCGGCAGGGCTGCTGGCCCCATGGTAGTGATTGCCGCAGAGCGAGCACATTGTGAGTGCACTTGCCATACCATTGGGAACACCAGGGGCAGCGACCCACCTATAAGTGGCTAGGGGTGTTTCTTGGCTCTTTCGGTTCAACTTCAGTCTTCTTTTCAAGCTCTTTTCATACTATTTTGATGTATAATAATTGTGTAAGTATTCAAAATAATGTTGGACATTCTTTCCTAGGTTTTAAAGTTAAGTTGAAGTTAATCTTCAATTGGGTGCAAAAATGAGATGCATAAAGAGTTATGCTTATGTTTGCTTATTAATTAATTGTTATGAGTTAAGCATTTAATTGAACGGATTGAATGCCAATTCTTATTATCATTCATTTCCTTATTGAATGATTGATGATGGAAGAATATATATGAGCATGAGATTTTTAAATTGGTTTTCTTTGTTTCAAAGTTGCTTGAAAAGAGTTATATTAAATAGGGGCTTGCATGCCTCTTGAGTTTCTAGCTTGTAAATGTTATGAAAGTAGAATTCTAGGAGTGAGGATTTCTTTTCTCTCCTAAATGTTACAAGGATACAAAGAAGGCCAAGAGAATTAAGGAGGCTTGAAGACCTATGAATGTATGGGATGCATTTATGTAATAGATAGGATTTAATCAACCTACTTAAAATCAACTAAGTAGTGCACCTATGGCTCTAAGTGTATTACATGGATAAGGCTCATGGTCATCCCACTCTAGAAGCATGCTAGGCTATTTACTTATTTATTCTTTTCTTTATCCTATTGATGTATGAGATACATAGTTAGAATATAGAAAATCTAAATAAGAAAAGATAAAATTGATGAGATCTTTTGCAGCAAGAAAAACCATTGATTGAGAAGAGATTAAGTTTTACAAAATATTAAGTCAAGTTGGATACAAATTAAAAGGGATTTTACTTAATCCAAGCCTTTTACCAATGGGAGGTGACATTAGATGCCACCCTAGTTTAGTGTTAGCTCACAAGTTGTGGGACACTTTATTAGAGGAAAGTTGTGCTCACTTCTCAGCATTTATTGCATTTTAATTTAAAACTCACTATGGCATTATCTCACGAATCATGGAACAACATAGTGTAGTTTATAATTAAAGAGTGATTGGTAGATATGACTTAACACCTAGTAGATTTAATGTTACACGAGTCGTGGGTCTACATGAAAAGTGAGGCAAAACATATTAGATAGCCAATAAATATCTTGCCTTGGGTCTTTTTCGGGAGATAAGAGATGGAAGGACAATATTTGCATGATAGGATAAGATATAATGGTTCATCAAGAAATAATTTATTCATCCAATTAGTTGGGCTCCATGGGCATATTGTTAGACATTGACCATGGAAATTAGGTGCGCTTCAATTAATAGAGATTAATTGAAAGAGTTATTAGTTTAAATGAGTTTAAACTAATGTGAATATTTTAATATTCAGAATATCACAATGAGTTGTGAGCCCATATCCAATGAATAGATGAACCTAATGGATCACACATAAAATCCTAAGGAAACTCTTATTTTATAGAAGGAATTTCTAAAGAGCTAGAAAATCAAGTGTTAGACATTTTTGGAAAGAAACAGTTGACTAACTTTAATTGATCATTTTGGCTTGATTAATTTAAGTGTTAAATTAATCAAAATAATCTAAGAAGCTAAATTATGCTAATTAAATTAAGGGGTTAATATAACAGTTAATTAATCAAAGTTAAGTTAAGGAGTTAACTCAATTTAACTTAAAGAATTAAGTGAATTAACATAAGAAGTTAAGTTAAATTAATTAAATTACAGAGTGTATTTAATTAAATTGGGAATTTAATTTTTGGAGGAAAATCAAATGGAAGAGCCCATTTGAATTATTCAAGTTGGTATTTCATTTCATTAGATGAAATATAAATGCATATATACTTGCAAATGCACATCTAAGTCGGCAAGTTGGCCAACATACATGAAGGGTGTGATGGAAGCATCCAAAAGCATCCATTCCCTCCTATAAATAATCATGTAGTTGGCCACTTGTGCTTACTTAGCATTCCTCACATTTTTCCTCCAAAAGTGCAGTATAATTCATATGTTGAATAACCACACTAAAATTCTCTCCTCTCTCTCTCTCTCTCTCTCTCTCTCTCTCTCTCTCTCTCTCTCTCTCTCTCTCTCTCTCTCTCTCTCTCTCTTTCTCCAAAAAATATGCCACTCCTATCATCACCTTCATCCTCTCATTTCTAGAAAAGTGAGGTTGATTGAGAGCTTTTCCTATACGTGTGGACTTAACATTAGAGGTTCAACACTAGAGGAACTTAAAAGTTCATTATTGGACTGTTTGTGGCTGATTTAGGTGAATCGTTTGGACAATCTTGAGGCTGAATTTTTTAGTGATTTTCAGCCACTGCCTTTTTGTTCTAGAGATGAAAAAGTGTGCCAATTTTTCTGATTTTTGGACCCTTGAAAGGGGAGCAATTGGATTAAACTATTGGTGTGTGTAGATCATCCATTGAAAAAGTCGTTGGAGTGATCTAGTTGATTCTTTTGAATCCTTTCATCATAGGTAATTTTCTGTCCTCTAATCCTCATTTAGTGCATGATATGATCATTTGGAAGGAGACAATTGGTTTTATTTTTTCTTATTTGGTTTTTAATATTTGGATTCCAATCCATCTGCATCTTTCACTAGCCATAGCTAAATTAATTAATGCATACTTGAGAAACTCTTTTAGTGACCAATAACACTTTGATTAACCAAGTCAAAAACTACCTTTGAATCACATAATATATTTACCATATATAATCCAAGAGTCAAACAAGATATGAAATTTCAACCCAAGAAGAAATTAACAGAAGACCTTACGAGACCATAAGCATTATTATATCATGTCCTAAGCCAAATCATAGATTCAACTATGTTAGACACAATTTATTAGAAAGGTCAATAAGTTTTTGGAAGTAAATATTAAACATACTCATTAATAGAACCACAAAAAATAATTAAAATATGATGAGATAATTAAAAATGAAAAAAAAGGCAGGCAAAACTTCAATAAATAACTCGATACATTTGACATATTTAACAACCAAATATCATTTATGGAATAGAGTAAATTTTATCTACAATTGCGATTTCACAAGTTGCATTAAGTATGAGCATAGCCCCTATATTAGTTGTAGTATGCCTAAAAGAAATGGGAAAAAAAAGAACTTCAATTTTCTAAATTTTTAAAAAGGGAGATTCCTCATAATGATATATTATTGTTGGAATAGCACCCCATAAATTAATTAGATTGGCATATATAACAGTCTTTATTGAATGATATTTAATGAAATGGCCATCTTCATCTTATGTGTTTATGATTTCTTCACATATATTTGATTGAGTCCATTAAATTATACTAGATTGTAGGACTTGGCCATGCATATGATGGTGATCACGAAACAGCTATCTATGTTCATGATTTTAAATATTTCAAGTCATAGAATCTTGTGAGATATGGTATCTAAGATTTGGATAGACTTGCACTAACAATGCATACTCTAAGGAATTGGATATTTCCCCATTTCATAGGCAATCTATGTTAGATATGAATGCATGTTAGTGGGTGTTTGTTAGAGAACAAGTTCATTGTTAACTTGCTTAAGAAATGCATAAGGTAGCCAAAGTGGCACGTCAGTAGTAGAAAATTCTCTAGCTTACAGTAGTATATATAATTAGTCATTTGACTTGAAGTTCAGCAATAACCTTGTATTTAGGTCCTTATGCATTGATTTTGCAGTGACCATGTAGTAGGCCGCCTAGGGCTTAGGTTAGGTGTAAGTTACCTAAGTATAGATGTTGGTGCATTCCAATATGGGGTCTATTTTGCCAGTTAGTGGAGGACAGGTTGATCTCTTTTGTATTTACTATTCTAAGAAATCCTAGCCCAATGTAGTATGACAATTTGGAAAAGAACTTTGCCAAAGTAGTGGTAATAATTGAGAATCAAACATAAAAATAGATACATAGTTATCGAGGGTATTAGGGAACCGACAAATATCATGCCCTATACCTGTTTTGGGAGATAGGAAAAGGAAGTACCGTAATTGCATAGCAATTATAAGCAATAATGGTTCACCCTCAAATTAATCCATCCAATTGGTTGGGCTCCATAGGCTTGTGCTACATATCGACTATGGAGATTGGATACTGTTTAATTAATATAGATTAATTGAAAGAGTGATTCGTTTAAATGAGTTTAAACTAATTAGGATATTTGATATTTAATAAATCACAAAGAGTAGGGAGCCCATGTCTAATTAATTGATGAACCTAAAGGGTCACACACAAAAGAGACTACTCTTACTAGATTGGAAAAAATTATCTAAAGAGTTAGATAACTAGAGTGGTCAAGTTTGGAAGAGATATCAACTTTACTAATTAAGAGTTGGTCATATTGGCTTGATTAATTTAAGTGTAAAATTAATTTAAAGATATAAACTAGACTAATTAAATTGAGTTAATTTAATTGATGCAATGTGGCAATTTAATTAGTCAAGGTCAACTTAAGGAGTTAAGTTGATTTAATTAATTTAAAGAGTTAAGTTAATCTAATTAAATCAAGTTGTTATTTTGATTAGCAAGATAATCCAATTTTGGAGGAAAAATCAAAATGGAAGAGTCTTTTAAATTAATGAGTTGACATTTTAATTTTAGAAATTAAAATCCAACTTTGATAGTCAAAACGCATCCAAGTTGGCATTGTGAGGAAAGTGTGATAGAAGTTTTCAAGAGCTTCCTAATCACACTATATAAATCCTCACATGGTTGGCCACTAGGATGATGATAGCTGCCCATTTTTCCCTCCTAAAGTGGTGATCTCATATATTGAGAGAAATCACCTTACTAGATTCTCTCCAACTATCTTCTCACTCCTCCAACTTCCTTGCACTTTCTCTCCAACCTTCCTCCTTCTTCCTCCTCCTGTATTTTCTAGCATATTGAGTGACGATTAAGATTGCATCTAGGTGTGTGGATTACATTTTGAGGCACAACAAGTGGGGTGCTCAAGTGTTGGTCAACGCATTCCTTCAATCTAAAATGATTTTTGAAGGTTCTCCTTGATCAGCAGCGTTAGTGCCTTTTGCATGGTTGTGCTGCCATTTTTGTGTCATTTTGGAGGTGATGAAGTGAGCAAAAGTTGCTGGACTTGTTGATCCATGGTGTGGAGAAGAAGATCTAAGGGGAAGATGAGGTGGATCTTACATGGAAAATGTTCTAGTGGAAGATCTTCCTTGTTGCCTACAAAGTTCTCTTTTAAGGTAACTTCTCTTGCTTTAAAATCCTTAATTATGGTATGAAATAACATCCTTGATTAGAGGAATTGCAAGTTAATTTTTGCTTTAATTTTGCAATTATTTTGGATACTCGCAAAACGTGTTCCTTCAAGTGGTATTGGAGCCAATTTTATGCCTAATTTTGGATTTGTTGGATTGATTCATATGATAAATTGATTCCAAGACTCCAATTTCTTGATTCAAGTTGATGGATTTAAGATTTTTGGAGTTGATGCTTGTGGCTCTTTATGTATTGAATTAAAATATGTTAGTATGTGTTTAATTGTGAATTTCATATGCTAGTTTAAGTTTTGATTCAAATCATATTATGTTAAATTTTGATTTACCTTTGGATGATGTTAAATGATGATTTAGCATATTGATTATTGCTTACAACTGTTTTAGCAGTTTTTGGATCCAATGGATTGGAATTTCTTGGAGTTTTTTAAAGAGTATTGATTCTTTCTTAGATTTGATTTTTTGAAACACTTAGAGAACTTTAATTTCCAGTTTTCAAGGTGTTTGAAATCTGGAAAGTTGTTAAAATATGTGTGAAATAATGTTATGGAGGTGTCTATGTAGTTTGGATTGGCGAAAACACAAAAGGGTGCAAAACGTAACGTTTGCATGGCAATCTAGTGGTAGAGTTGTCGCCCGCCTAGCAGTATCTTGGCATGGTAGTGGGCATGCCCAGCACACACCTGCTATGCACTTGGTCTACTAGCAGGGTAGCAACCTACCAAAGGTGTGCCAAGAAACCATTGTTATGCCATTTTGGCATTTTTGGCCTATCAAACTTCATTATTTCATTATTTTTTTGATGCACAAATATTGTGTGAGTACCCAAAGTAATGTTGGACATTTTGCTAGCTTTTTAAATCTAATTTAAATATACACTTCAAATCTAAGAAAAATTGGGATGTGTAAGAGTTACGCTTAATTTTTCCTCAAATTAATTGTTTATGTAATAAGCACTTAATTGATGGATTGAATGCAAATTCTATCTATTTTTCATTTAATTGTTGAATGGATGATGGATGTATGGGGATAAACATGAGCCTTTAATTTGGTTTAGTTCAAGTTTAATGTTGATTGAATGGGACTTGCATGCTTCTTGATTTTCTACCTTATAAATGTTATAAGAGTAGAACTCTAAGGATAGGGTTTTCTTTACTCTTGTAAATTGTTGCAAGAAGACAAAGAAGGCCAAAAAGATCAAGGAGGCTTGATGACCCCTAAATGTATGAGATATATTCATGTAATTAATAGAATCTATTAATTTAATCAATCTACCTAAATCAATTAAATATTACACCCATAACTTTAAATGCACTACTTCGTTTAGGCTCATGCTTGTCCCAACCTTAAATGTATGCTAGGTTTATTTACTTATTTATGGTTTATTTATCCTATTAATGTATGATGATGCATGTTTAGAATAGAGAACCTAAATAAGCAAAGATAAAAATAATGAGATCTTCTAAGCAATCAAAATCCCTCAACTTAGAAAAGTCTAAGTGAAAATAATATTAAATCAAAATGGATAAAATTAAATTGGGTTTAATAATCCAAGCCTTCTAGCAATAGGTAGTGCATGAGATGCTACCACAATCATGTGTCAGCTCATGAGTCATGGGACACATTATTGGTGGAAACCTATGATCATTACATTGGCATGAGATGCACTTTAATGTAAATTCGATATGATATTGTCTCACAAGTTATAGCATGATCATAGTTGAATTGACTAATATAGATTGATTGGTAAGTAGACTTAACACTTAGTAGTATGGATGTCGTACATATTATGGATCTATAAGAAAAGTGAGGCAAAATATATCAAAGATTGCATAGAGATAGAATTGGTAGTAGTTACCCACCTTAGGGTCATGAGAGGATGTTTTACAAATTGTGGCTCCACAAATGATGCCTTTGGACCTTGACCTTCACTAGAAAATATGATTTCTCGAATTTCTTATGATAGCAAGGAATTTGATAAATAGTGAAAGCAAAATATGCTTGAAAGATCATAATCATATTTTTAATATCAAATTCAATCAAATGCTTATATTCTTTTCTTTGCTTATGCATATTTGCAAAATCTCAAGAATGGCTAAAGATCTACTAAGCATCATTTTGGGAATCAACAAACTAATTGGGTCGAACTACCATGATTGGTTAAACTTCAAAATCATTCTAAATTTTGAGAAACTGACATTTGTCCTAGGTTAAAGTGCTCTAAATCCCATTGAGATTATAGGGGATCAAGAGAAATGTGAAATGTTCATGAATTTGGTTGAGGATCACCTCCTAGCCCATAGTCTCATTATGGAATCAATGAACTTCAAAAGTCCCATGAATAGATAGAACATATCTTGGTCTATTACTTGCAAAAGTTTTATAGGAAACAAGGTATGAGAGGCTCATGTGGTCAAAGGAGATTTTTTAAACGAGAATGGCTGACAGGTCACGTGCCCTCAACTATAGCATAAAAATGATAAGGCTTATTGAGAAGCTTATCAACTTAGATGTGGTGATTAACAATGATCACTAAGAAGATTTAATCCATTGGTCCTTGCTGAGTTGATTTGATTAAAGTGTTGGTCAAGGTGGAGACAACCATGAAAATGGTAAACCTCTAACGAGGATTAGATGCACTATAGAAAATAGAGGTTGACTCGTTCAAAGTTTCCTCCTCCATAGTTGGAGTTGGAGTTGGAGTTGGAGTGGGAGAATATTTCTCCATAACATGGTCATGAAAACTTTGATGTCTCTCTTACTCAAACTCAAGAGAGAGAGATTCAAGTCAAGGTCCAAGCATCTCTACATCGAGATAGAGAGGAGCTAGCTATAGGGATCTTTCACCAAATGATCTTGACACTCGACCATAGATCTGACCTTAGGGAAACAAATACAATTTACATTTATTGATGAGAAAAAGTTATTAATATATTTTTTAAGTCAAATAAAAAATAATTTAAATATAACTTTTTTATCTAGGTTTTCGCTTTGGTGATTTATAAGTTATAGTTAGAGTATTGATGGACTTTGTCTAAACACAATCATTGTTTCATATAAAAAGACTACGACTAAGTGAACTTTCAATTTATTAAGTTTCAACAATGATGCAATTTGTTAGGCTAGACATTGGGCCCATCTTAACTGTATGGTGACATTATTATCATTGAGCTATTTTTGTGGTATTATAAAAGAAAAAATTAAATTCAGTTGTATTCTGTCAAGGTGCACTGAAAATCATAACCAATTAGATTTGAGTTCATAAATAGAAACACATTAATTTAGTGAAGAGCCCTAGAGTTTTGATTAATGGTTGCTGCCTCTTATATTTAGTAGTTGCACTCTGGCCAAAAATATCTACTTTTTGTTAAGTTTTTAATTCATGGTTGAACTCGACCCATGCTGCAATTTGCAATATATGAATGTGTATATTTAATTTAGATTTAATTTGACATTGCATGGATGTAATAAAATTTTCATAATATAAAATTAACAAAATATTTATTTATTTTTCATATTATATTATAATTATTTAATGTAAGTCATATTTAAGATGCTTATAAGTCATAATTCATTTAATGATGTCATATTAAAGTATCATTATTGATTGTGCCTCATCACTATTAAAATAAAAACCTATGACTATCTTGTATTATTCTCTTGTGAGGGGCTTTGTTTATAGATTTTTTGTTATATTTATTCTACACTCATTTTTTGAATTATATATGCTATTGAGAGAATTATTATTTAGTTTATCTTGTAGATTCATTTCATATATTACTTCCCCTAAAATGATGGAGATATTAAGACAACATTTTAATGGGTGGTCTAGTTGGAGCAAGGTTTCTCAAGAAGATAAGGAACTTCCATATGAAAAATTTAGAGTAAGTTGTTTTTAGATAACTTCTTATGCATAGTAGCAAAAGTTATAAATATTGCTTATCTATTTTTTACAAACAAGATAGGAGCGGTACAAATGATTGCCTAAGCATGAGTTAGGAATTAGGAACTCATGGGAGCATTGTCATAAGAATAATTTTAAAAATAATATTTACCATTTTAAAAAGGCAACAAAAAAATTGGTAGCGATGATCCTAAAGAATGGAAAAAATATAAGTTGGCATTTATGTCTACCAAAGATTGGAATTTCTTATGTGGTGTCCAATTTAATGAACCTAATAATCAAGAAAAATGCATCAAAGTTAGCTAAAATTGTTTGATAGAGAAAGATGAGTTTATTAGTAAACACGTTGGTGGTTCCATTTCATTTGGGGAGCATAGCATAGGATGGTATGAATATTGCCTAAGTTACTTCATTTTGAAATATCATTGTATATTTTTAACATCTCTTATTTTTATGTATAATGCATAAATGCAAGAAGTTGAGAAAGGTTGCCTAGTTAGCCAACTTGAGCTTCATGATCAAGTTTGTAAGATACAAAAGAGAGAAGGTAACTATGTTGATAACAAGTCCAGAAAAGTTAAAGTAATTTTTTTAATTTTTTAATATAAAATAGAGACTCATATGAGTATTAGCTAAATAAATTGTAACTATTGCTTTTCACCTATATATGAGATATATGTAGATAAATACTCCCAAGCTCATGTTACTAGTCTTACTCCTGATACTATAATTGATGCTAGATTATGGGTTGAAGCATGTGGTGGTCCAAACAAGGGAAAAATATATGGGTTTGGGAATACTTTCCATGCAAAAGGAAATTGTTGGAGGTTCTAGTTCATATCAATCTAGTCATCTACAAAATCAATCCCAATTAAGGAAGGTGTTTTATGAAATACCCTGAGAATGGGCATTGATGAACAATTAACATAAGAAAGAGAACAAATGATAAAAGAAAGAGAGTCAACAGCTAGTAGAGGGGCTTCTTTAATTGAAGAGCCAAAAAGGATACTTGAAGAATCAAAGAAGAGGGAGGAAACATTACTTGCGAAGATGAGGAAAAGAGAGGAACAATTACTTGAGGATGCAAAGAAGAGGGAAAATGATTTAATGGCAACCCTCAAGAAGTTGTAGAAACAACTAGAAATTAAACCTCAAATCTTCCTCACTCAATTGGAAATGCTACTTCTGCAGACAATGGAAAAAAAAAAAAAGACAGCATGATGAAATTGTAATATAGTAATTGGGATTTCATGGAACACGTTTTGGGTTTTACAAAACTTGATTACATCTTAGGTTTATCTTTTAGGACCTGCACCTATTCTTTTCGTTAGGATTTAGTAATACATGTAACATGATATTGGATTTTTATATTACCAATATAATTTTTTTAAAAATATTCCTTTTTTATATCATTCTTGTTTTTCATTTGATTTATGTTAGTACTTTATGTATTAATAGTGAGTTTGAACAATAAATTTACTATATTTTGTAATAGGTGAAAAATAACAACAATATAGCTATGATGCTTTTCTAAATTATTCTTATATTTTTTATTCTTTAATAGAAGAATAATTCATTATTTTGTCAAACTTTAAATAATTATATTATATTAACTTTTATAGAACACCAATTTTTTTTATTAGATCAGCATAAAATTTTTAAGATAAAAATAAGTTATCCATCTGAAATTTTTAAAGGATACTTATTATTTTGGAGTTTAATTATATAGCACCCATACATTAGGCCCATATTTTATGATTAACATTTTCTTTTAGAATTAGTGAATGACTCAATGGATACATCAAATGAAAAAAAAGAACAAAAATGAAAGAACTACTAAAAAGACTTCAAAATAAATTTTTTTATGTAACAAACCAATAAAAATATCTATAAATCGAAAACCAGCATTTTAGAACTATCTCTTACAACTAATAATTTAATAAAAAAAATTAACTTATCAAATTAAAAATGAATCTATCTTATAAAAATACCTTTTATAAAACTTAAATTGAGCACAAAATTATGAGGTATATTGTCACAAGTTGGGGTTTGGGGATTACTTATATTTCATACAATTATTCTTGCCTAACCAAATAAATGGAAGAGTACTGGAACCATTTATATTTCAAAGATTGTATATCTAGTTGATCCATATTAAATACCTTACTAATGATCAATCATACATAAAGAGTTGACTACTTTATCCTTTAGCACACCCTCTAATGCCAGTCTTGTTGTTGATGAGAAGCACTATCATCAACTTGTCCATTTCTAATTTTAAGCCAATTGTAAGTATTCTTGTTTTAGTACTAGGTTTAACATTTTTGTTTGGTAATTGCTATATTTATAATTCAATGCATCTTAAAAGCTTTAAATCAAATTATTATGCCATAAATCTCGTATATATATATATATATCAAAATGTAGAAATCATGTCTACTAATTGTAGTTGGATTTGGCGTTATTTTGATGACAAAGGATACATGACAATTGAATTTGAGAAATAGGTTAAAGAGTTTCTTGATTTTACTTTACAGAACTAGATATAGTTCACGTTCTAAGTGTTACGAGCCACTACCAATCCAATCCCCATGAGAGGCATCACTATAAGGCTGTAAAAACAATCCTTCAATACTTCAGAAGAACTAAGGATTTGTTTATTATGTACGATAATATAGAGTTGAAACTTGATAGGTTTTCATATTCTAGTTTCCAATCCAATGAAGATGACCTTAAATCCACTTATGGAATCTTATTTTGCCTCAATGGCAGTGCGGTGAACTGGAAAAGTTCCAAGCTACACACCACAACTGACTCTACCACCTAGGCATAAAATATATTATGGCATCAAACACTGCTAAGAAAGGTGTTTAAATGAAAAACTTCATCTAAAAGTTGGATGAAGTACTTAGCATTGCAAAAGAGCAAATAGTTGTTTATTGTGACAATAATGGAGCTATTGTGTAAGCAATGGAACCAAGATTTCGTTAATGATCCAAGCACAAATAAATGCATTATCATTTAATCCATGAGATAATTGACAGAGGTAACATTCTAGTGGATAAAGTTACTTTAAAAGAGAATATAACAAATCCATTGTCTAAACCCTATAAAAGAGAAAGGTCTTCAAAGACATCTTGAGAAGATGGGCTTAAAGACTATGGGAAATTAGCTTTAGGGAAAGAGGGAGATTGTTGAAATAGTGCTCTACAAGCTAATTAGATTGGTGTGTATAACTATTCCATATAACAGTCTTAATTGAATGATATTCTATAAAATGGTCATCTTCATCTTATGCATTTATGACATTCTTCACATACATTTGGTTGAAACCCTTAAATCATTGAAGACTACTGGATTTGGTCGTGCATATAATGGTGATCATGAAACAAGTCTCTATGATCATGATTTTAAATATTCCAAGTCATAGAATCTTATGAAATGAGACATTTAAGATTTGAATAAACTTGTACTAATGTTGTATACTTCGAGTAGTTGGATATTACCTCGTTGCATGGGCAATCTATGCTAGACATATCAATGCATGTTAATGGATGCCTGTTAGAGAACAAGTTCATTGAAGACTCGCGTAAAGAATCCAAAAGATAGCTAAAGTGGCACATCGGTAGTGGAAAATTCTCTAGCTTATGATAATGAATATAATAATTAGTTCTTTGACTTGAGGCTCCACAACAACCTTGCATTTGGGTCCTTATATTTTAATTTTGTTCGACCACATAGTGAGCCACCCTAGGCTTAAATTTGATACAAGCTACGTAAATGTAGAGGTTGGTAAGTTCCAAGATGAGATCCATTTTGCCTGTTCATGGAGAATAGGTTCTTATCCTATGTATTATACAATGATTGATTCTAATAAATTCTTGCAGAAGATTGTATGATAATTTAGAAAATGAGTTTTTTAAAGTTGAGGTTATAATTATGAATTGACCATCAAGAATAGATACATAGTTATCGAGACTATTAGGAAACTAACAAAAATCTTGCCCTAAACCTTTTTCAAGAGATAAGAATAGAAGGACCGTATTTGTATGACAATCGTAAGCGATAATGGCTTACCCACAATTAATACATCCAATTAGTTGGGCTCCATAAACTTGTGCTAGACATTCACTGTGGAGATTGAGTGCTCTTCAATTAATAAAGATTAATTAATAGTGTGATTAGTTTAAAATAGTCTAGACTAATCAAAATATTCAATATTCAATATTCAATAAATCATAAATAGTTGGGAGCCCATGTCAAGTAATTGACAAATGCAAAGGGTCATACACAAAAACTTATAATACTCTTGCTTGAATGAAGAAAATTATCTAAAGAGTTAGATAATTAAAGTGGTCATGTTTGGAAGGGGAGAGAGAGAGAGAGAGAGAGAGAGAGAGAGAGAGAGAGAGAGAGAGAGAGAGAGAGAGAGAGAGAGAGAGCAGGCTAATTATGAAATTGGCTAATTAAATTAAAGAGTTAATTCAATTAGTACCATGTGACAATTTAATTAATCAAGTTAACTTAAAGAGTTAAGTTGATTTAATTAACTTAAAGTGTTAAGTTGATCTAATTAAATTAAGGAGTTAATTTAATTACCAAGATAATCTAATTTTGGAGGGAAAATTAAATGGGAGAGTCTATTTTAAAATTTATGAGTTGGCATTTTAATTGTAGAAATTAAAATCCAACTTTGCTAGCTAACAAGCATCCAAGTTGGCAATGCAAGGAAAGTGTGATAGAAGTTTCCAAAAGCTTCCTAATCACACTATACAAAGCCCCACATGGCCACTAGGATGATGATAGTTGCCCATTTTTGCCTCATAAAGTAGTGATCTCATGTATTGAGAGAACCACCTCACTAGATTTTCTCCAACTATCACTATAAGAAAACACCACTTCACTAGCAGGAAAATTTATGATGAAGAGGGTTCTATCATTGTCTAAAGATAATTGTAATGGATTTTTCATAGATTACTAATGAATTTAAAAAATTGAGAAAGAAACACATATTAGTTATGCTATTTGTGACGAATATGAAAAGTATATATTGATATGAAGAGTCCGCCAAAAATTTTATAAATCTAAATATGATTCTTTGATTTATGATGAAAATTCCATCATAAAATTAGTTTTATGATGAACTTTATTTTCATTACAAACTAATTTGTAATAAAGAATATAATAACAGATTTAGAAATAAATCCATCATAGAATAATTGTTTTCATTAAATTTATGATGGATTACTTGTACAAATATATTATTATATACTTTGTCACTGATTGATTTTGTAACAAAAGTAAAATTAGTCACATAACTAATTTTGTGATGGAATTTCCATAACGGATCGAAAAATCATACTTCGATTATAAAATTTATGACAGACTTTTATATTAGTATTCACTCTTCATATCTATCATAAGTATCATAGATAATATATATTTTTACTTATTTTATTAAATTGATTAGTAGTCTATTAAAAATCCATCACAATTATCTTCAGATTGTGACGTAACCCTATTTGTCACAAATTTTTTTATTAGTGAAAAGGTGTTTTCTTGTAGTGTATATTTGCTCTTCTCCTAACACCTTTTCTCTAGCCTTCCTCCTTCTTTCTCTATTTTTAGCATATTGAATGATGATTAATAGTGCATCTAGGTGTGTAGATTACCTTCAGAGGCACAACAAATGGGTTGCTCAAGTGTTGGTGAATTCATTCCTTCAATCTAATATAGTTTTTGAAGGATCTCCTTGACCAGTGGCCTCGGTGCCTTTTTCAGAGTTTTTCTACCATTTTTGTGTGATCTTGAAGGTGACAAAGTGAGCTAAAGTTGTTGGACTTGTTAATCCTTGGTATAGCGAAGAAGATCCAAGGAGAAGAAGAGGTAGATCTTACATAGAAAGTGTTTTAGTGGAAGATCTTAAGTTCTCTTTCAAGGTAACTTCTCTTGCATTAAAATCCTTAATTATGGCATGAAATAAAATCCTTGGTTAGAGGAATTGCAAGTTACGTTTTGCTTTAATTTGCGATTATTTTGGATCCTTGCAATACTTCTTCCTTCAGATTCACCTCTACAAGTTCAAACCTTCTAAGCTGTCTATCAGAAATGTCATATCAATGACATTTAAATAGAACAACTTCATTTTCATTTACAAAATATTCCAACTCCAACACTTCTTCAAACAACACATAATAATCAAGCTCATTCTCATTCCACAAACTCCCCAACATGGACATATTACTGTTCATTGTTGATTTATACTTCCCATATTCAACATGTGGAACTTGAACCTATTTACAAAATAACCTTTATAGGTTTTAGCCCATTAACTGGACCCTTGGGCAATGTATATAATGTTCTCTTCAATTTTATGTCTGGCAACCATTACTTGTGATGAGTTTTATAAATTAACACAACCAACAAATGTTTGAGTCAAGTGTATAATTGTGTAAATTAAAACTTGCACTGTTTTTCAACCACTTGGGAAATTAAATTTTATAATTCGTTATTAATTATAAATTGTAACTTATATTAACATTAGGAACTATTAATTACAAATTAGAAGTTGATTTAAAATTAGCATTTAGAATTTGGAATTTATTTCTATAATTAGAAAGTTGACATTAATATATACTATTGTACACTGATTCAGTTTTCATATTTAAAAATATTTATTGAATTTATACTATTTTGTTAATTTTCAATAGGATTATTTGATCATTGATATCCATAGTGCTTCATTTATATTATGCTTATTTTGATGTAAGAGATTCTTTTATATTTAATATCATTTATATTAGAAAATCAATGCTATTGATGAATATCTAGTAAGTATGTGTTAAGTATAGGATTTAGGTGGTTTTAGGAAGTAGGAATTGGAAGAAGGGTATGTGGAACCTTCTCGTGTATTGTTCTTGGATTATTATTTGTTTGCTTGCATACATGCAGATTAACAAGGGAATGTGATATGAAAATCATTCTTTTATAATAATTGTGTTATATATTTATTTTTTGGGATTTTAGAAACTTCGACTATTATATTTATAAGGGAAATTCTACCAATTTGGGGGGGGTGGGGGGGCTAATAACTGTTTATGAACACCCCTATAATAATCCCTAGGGGTGAAATTTTTGAATTGGTAGATCTAATCCATGAAAAGGACCTAAATGCCTCTAATAACCCCTAGAGCTTGATGAAAATTACATGGAAAAGTTATAGACTGCATTACATATTTTGGTATATAGTTTTTATCCCATGTAAACTACACTTTGGGAAACACACAATGCAAATTATTGTTATATCCTTAAGTGTCAGTCCATGAAAAGAACCTAAAATGCATAGAATAACACTTGAAGTTTTGATGAGGACTACATGAAAATAGATATAAACTATGTCATATAGTTCAATGTATAGTCCTTATTTCTTGTAAGCTACAATTGGGAAAGACATTATATAACTAAATTGGGAGGATCCCTCCATATCCGAGGATGTAAATCCCTCAGACACATGTCAAGTAATTAGTAAGTTACAAAATTTTCATTATTTAGTAAACTCATTAAACGTTAAAGATGTTAATTTGATATACTTAGAATGTTTGGATGAAGTATGGTGCTTTCTCATTTGGTGTTAAATTGATGTGTTATATTAAAACATCTAAATAATATGTCATTAGTTTTTAGTGTTGTTACACTTCTGTGTTTTTTAGGTATAGACCAATTTAATAGGAGACTTTGCCTATTTTTTTTTAATCATTGTAGTTTTATAATGTATACACACAACACTTATATTATGTAACTCCTCGTCTAAAAGGAGCCTACTTAGGCCAAGGTGCTATTTATTCTAAATCACAAGCTTTCTGGATAAAAGATAATAAACCTTTTGAAACCTAAGATATTTAGTTTCCACAAACAACACCTATCAAGAATCAGACTTGTTGCCAAAATTTCAAAGATCATATTTAGCATTGCCAAAGTCTATCTTTCATAACCATATCAATAACTCAACATATTACAATCTTTGTGCTTACAAATTCATTAAGTTTCTTACCTCATATATTGCGTGGTTTGGGCTTCCATTGTCACTTGTTCTTAACTAGGGCAAAGAAAAGAAGGATAAAACAAGAGAGGTAAGCCCAAATGACTTAATGAGTTGGTGTGTTGATGAGTAACTTAAAAGTATTCTCATGACGATCATAAGTCGAAATAGAAATAATTATTTTTACATATTCTTTGTAATTCAAGAAGGGGGTACTTTTTTTTCCCAAAAAGGGGAACAAAATTGATGTACACTATTTCTCATCAAAAGGTTTTTTTCACAGTTCTAAGTGATCAATCTTAAAACCATCCCATACTAGTGCGAAAGCTTCACAAAATTCAATGCTCTTTTTAGAGAAGTTGTATGCCTTAAGAGAGATAAAACAATTGATACGGTTTTTAGACAATCAATTGATTTCATATAAAATACTCAAGACCCAAAACATAAATATCATGTATATCTAATAATTTTTGAAATCAACTGTTGGGAGGTCTATGATCTTATCACTCCATTTTCAAAACACAAAAATTCTTATCCCTCTAAAATTCCAAGTGATAAACTCGGACAAACAAACAAACAAGATGGCATTACTGGCTCCATGCTTGTCTAATACTCATGCAACTAACATCCAACTAACATAAGGACAGACCCCTTACAAAAGGTACTAGTCAAAAGTCTCCAACTGATGGTCTGATTCCCCCTAGTAGTACATTTCTGAATCTTGCCTTGGGCTTAATTCAACTTCCCATTCATCCCTATAGGTGACAACTTCCCAAAAGCATCCTCAAAGGTCATATAATTAAACAAATTTCCATCAGCAAGAGCAAACAAGATATCAATTCCCCATGATAATTGAACAAACAAATATGTAATCCCACAAAGGATTATAACAAACAAACAAGATCGAAGTCATTCCAAAGTTGGTAGTCTACAATTAATACGATAATCATAGTGATAATACTAAAACATAGTCTGAAATTTTCATCGAATTTTCCACAATTGCTAATTTTAGGTAGAATAGTATAAATCAAGATCAAAATAGTAAGTATCAATCAATGTAAAGATGGCAATGTGTTAGTGGAATTTGCAATTCACTTGCTTTTCAAAACTCAAATGGTAGTTTCGTGAAATAAATCATTTTAGTCATACGGTTTAGAAATCCAATAATTTAAAGTACTTTAAAAACTCAAATGGTGATGGGTCAAATATCATAAGGTAGAGGAGAATAGTTCAATCAAACTTTTCAAATCCAATGCATGAGTTGGAAGATAATATGAAGTGAGACAAACAACAAATTACTAGCATAAAAAGGACCAAGATGTAATAATATATTTACTAGAATATATGTTCTTTTCCCATCAAAGAAATCTTGTACTAACAAGTATAAATTCATCTGATGAATACACAAAGGTCTCTTTAATTGTCTGGATTGCTCATAACTTTATACCTTAATCGATACAAGGTTTAATATAAGAAAATTGGGGTTATTACCATATTAACTCTATAAATCCTAAATACAATTGTATTAAATGTCCTTATTGGGCTTTAAATATTTAATTAAACTTGATGATAATCAAAACAATTACTATTTGATTTAACTAATCATAGTCATACAAATTGCTTATTATTAGAGCGTACTTAGGGCTTTAATGTATAAAATTCTAACTCAATTGCCATTATTTACTCAAATACCTCAATAATTAATAGATAGTTATTTTCATAAAACAAATCTAATTCAGATCCAATCATACCTAACCTTAAATCATTTGATTCCTCAATTATCGAGCATTGTTAGTATTACAAAAGTTAACTTGATTCAAGCCCAATCAGTTTCATCCTCTAATCCCCTTAGGGACTGTTTACTTTGTTAGATGTGGCGGCTTGAAAGCCCACTTCCCCCTATATCCTTCGTGTACTTTATTTGATGAAAACTCGGTAGATATCTCATAGCTTGGTATTGTGCTTAGTATTTATGGTATGTGGCATCCCACCAATTTGGTGGGATTGAAAATTCCCACAAAGTTGGGTTTGTGGTTTGAAGGGTTAAATTATCCCTCAGCCCTCTATTTGTTGCAACCTTATTTTTATTTTTAGTCACAACTTTAAAGTATTACTACTACTGCTGCTGCTGCTGCTATTGCTATTGTTGTTATTATTAATAAGAATGATAATAATAATAATAGCAACAATAATTATAATAACAATATTATAATAATAATATATTGCAATTACTATTATTAATAATAAAATTAATAATATTAATAAGAAAAGGGTATAAACATCAATACAGTATTTATCCACATCTTATCATTCATCTAAGTAAATAAATAATAATATTATTCATCATCATCCTCCTTTTTATCCCACATAGTAAATATACACCATTAGATATTAAATTATCATAATCTCACTCTTCATCCCTAATTTCATTCATCACCCAACATCCCATATCTAAAAGTAAACCAGCCTTTAATATTTAATGTCATTACAAGTCTAGGCTAACTCAATCTCCAGCTTACTAGATGTATTTTATGTATATTTCATTTGATTAATGTTCATTTCCCAAACATGACTTTCCAATTTATTTAACCATCATAACCAAAGGTCCTTGATTCGCTTAATTATAGGTTACCAAATTCAAATTGTAAGTAACTAATCCATCAAACTTCACCTTCGTAATAGCACAAACTCATAATTTATGGACGTTTCTCAATTTTCCAAGTCCAACTTTTCAATTAATTTTCATTGAATTATTCATATATCTAGTTTAACACTTACAAATTAATCATTCACTTGATCATAATATAATTTAATAATCTTAATTTTGTCAAGGTATTAATTAAATTGAAAAATCAACTGAATTAACATTTCACATGAAATTTACCCAAATTGGGCAAGATTTAGGCCCAAGTTCAAGCCTAGAAGTAGCCCAAACAAACTTGGAACAAATTCTGCACACTCTCACTGCATCGCTACTAGACCACTACCGCTAGACCACCACTATCAACCATCACTAGAACATTTTATGGCACTACCAATTCATTCATCTTGACATCATGAGCAAAGTTCCTTACTCTAATTAGCCATCGAACAGCACGAACTTTTGTAGTGCCACCGCCTTTAAATTACCACCGCCGGCTGATATTTCGACAAATTAAAACCACAACTATCCTATCCATCATGTCACAAATATTTTCCCCTATTTCTCCCTTGTCTCAGCTATCAAAAAATGCAGATTCACCACAACCACCACTGTCCAAGTCTATCATTTCAAGTTTTTCGGTGATTTCTTGGTTATCCTAGAGAGTATTGATACCGTTGTGTTCCTTATGACAAGAGAAACCTAAATAAAATGTTGGTTTTGTGTTTCCTAGTCATTTTTATGGTGTTCATTATCATGGTTGGTCTACAATTGTTTCTAAGAATTAGAATGAATTGAGGGGCATATCTTTTATATGAACATAATTTTCAAAATATTAAATTAGCCCCAAAGGTTTCTAACTACCATCACTTCCACCTCTAGACATTTGTACCACCTTCATTTGGCCACTCCTCCTTCAATCAAGTGCACCAAAAGCTTTAATTTAAACTTCAAAGCCAAATATTTAAATTCAGAGCAATTACAACCTTAATTTATTTTTTTACCAATGCCTTAACTTTTAATATTTATGCTTGGTCTCTAAATATTTTAATTAACATTTAATTAAGATCTAATTTTCTCACTTTTATAATTTATTTTGTCTGATTACTTATCTCCATACTAAATATTAATTTAATTTAAGAGTTTTGAATGCTGGGGTGCCACATATTATTTCTTTTATGTATGCTCAAGAGTTGAAGAGGCTATTGATGATAGAGGAGATTTTTGCATGTACCTTCAAAGGTGGGCCAATAAGAGTTATGTTGATGATAGGGTGAGAAGAGCTGTTGTAAGTTTCTAATACATTTTAGATATTTGTTATACTTATGATAGCTTTCAGCAATCGCTACCTCAATTTCAAACTTAGCCAGAGGGTATTGGGAATGCAGAGTCCTATTAGTCTTAGGTTGAGAAACGGGAGCAATCTATTGATGGCTTGATACCAAATATTGTGGAAAAGCATGAGAAACCATAAGGTACCACTTAGATTGTATAATAGTACTCACCACTCCAAAAATTCACTTGAACGTTTAGAGCAACAAAAAGAAGATTTCTTCTTAGAAACAAGCCAAAGGCTCAAAATATGAGTTATATTCTTTGAAAAAATCTGTTGAAACAACTACAAAAGGTGACCTTATAAAATTTAGAACAACCCTCCAAGCATAGGGTGCCTTTTAAAGTAAAACACATTAATCATGACCTAGAAAATGTTAAAACTAATAAGAGTAGCTAGAAAATTTTAAGTTAAAATGTAAAGAACTCAATAACCAAGAAATAAAGTTAAAATAATCATTAAAATTAGTTTGAAATTGAGGGTTCATTGATGTTCCTAAAGGTAGCAATAACAACAGACTAATCTAGCAATTCTGAGTAATTTCATCATCACTCTCTACAAAAAAATGCTTTTCAAGAACAATTTTTTATAGCCCATAGCTTTCCAATGGTATATGGCATACCACTTAGCTTATTCCCAATGAAAGTAGTTTATTTAGAGAAATTGACCCAAAATATGTCACAACACCTTGAAAGTTGATTTCGAATGCACCAATTGATACAATATCCTTAGGCATGATTTTCTTGCACAAATAACTACTTTTCTCAATAGGACTTGTATCTTCATCCCATAATCCATGTTGAATTATTTCAGTTTCACTATTCCTCGATTGGAAAAGACTCACTCTCAAGTCTTGATCAAAATCAGCCTCAATATAAGAAGAAAGATCTACAACATTGAAGGCTGCTAAAACTCCATAATCACCAGGCAATTTAACTTTATAAGCATTCTCACCAATTCTTTGTAACACCTTGAAAAGATCACGAGCTCTAAGTTGTAATTTTTCATGCCTCAAGAAAAATGCTCTTTACAAATGTGAATCTAGACTAAGTCACCTTCTATGAAAGCTGCCAACTTTAATTGCTAGTTGGCAATCCTTTGATATTTTTCATTGTTTTTGAAAACTTCTCATCAAACCTTCTTATACAACTTCTTGATGTAATCAGCATGATCCTCTCCATCATTACTGCGGTGTTGAGTCATTGGAAGTGGAGCTAAATCCAATGGAGCAATTGAACTGCTACCACAGAATAGTTCAAAAAGGCATTTTCTAATTGTTCAGGCAAGAGACCAATTAGAAGTGAACTCAACTTGAGCTCAAACCATATCCTATTGACAAATATTTTTGCCAACTATACTTTTCAAATGATTTTATGAATTTCTATTGACAACCTTCATTTAGCAATTAGTTTGAGAATGATGAGAAGAACTAAATTGAAGTTTGGCTCCAAGTTTTCTCCAAAGTGTGATAAAAATAACTCATAAGCTTTGAATTGCTATCAAATGTAATGATCTTTGGAATACCATATAATAGCATATAATTTCTTTAAAATAAAGATCAACAACCTGTGCAACATCTAAAGCCTTGTGCAAGGAACAAAATGTTTCAATTTAGAGAACAGGTCAACAACCACCATGACCGAATCTTTGTTCCTTCGAGTGTGAGGCAAACCAACCACAAATCTATACATATATTTTCAAAGAACCTACTGGAATTAACAATTGAATATACAAACCAATGTTTTAGCCATGACTTCTAGCAATGTGACAAGTTCTACATCTCTCAATATAGTGCTTGACATCTCACTCCACTTAAAGCTAATAAAATTTTTCTTGTATAAGTTTAATAGTTTTATATCTTTTAAAATGTCCAACAAGACCTCTATCATGTGCTTCAAGAATAATTGCTGGCATTAGAGAATAATTCAGGATACATAACAACTTATCCTTGAAAACAAATCTATTTTGAATGAAGAAACATTTGAATAGAGCCTTCAAGCATTCTTCCTAAATCTTACCAAAGTATGGATCATCTTTGTAGAGATCTTTGAGTATCTCAAAGCCAATAACCTTTATTTCCAAAGTGGATAGCAAAATCAAGCTTGTTGATAGATTGAGTTGATCCTAAGAAACAACATAGTCTACCACAAACCATCCTAAGAAACAACATAGTTTAAGAAAATCAAGCTTGTTGATAAGAAATGACACTTCTATTCATTTGCATATAAATTTTGCTCTCTTAGCACTTCAAATACTTGTTGAAAGTAATTCAAATCTTTCACTAAGCTGCAATTGTATACAAGGATATCATCAAAATAAACAATAATAAACTTTCCATTAATGAAAGGTTTAAAAATATGGTTCATGAGCCACATGCATGTAGAAAGGGTATCAGAAAGACCGAATGGCATATTCAATCACTCATAGAGACCATCTCTTATTTTAAAGCTTGATTTCTATTCATCTCTAGGTCTTATGCAAATTTGATGATAACCACATCTAAGAATCAATCTTATAACTAATTTTCAATTCATGAAGTTGGTTAAGAAAATCATCAAGATGAAGAATACAAAAGCGGTATTTGATAGTGATTTTATTTATTGCTCTGCTATCAACACACATACACCACAAACCATCCTTTTTTGGCATAAGAAGAATTGGTACAGCACATGGACTTTTACTTTCCCACACAAGGCCTTCAGTTGAAAGCTTAACTTTCTACTGCAACTTTTTATGCTCTTTTGAACTCATTTTATAAGCTGTCTTGTTTAGAAAAGAAGCACCAGGTACTAAATCAATGCATGCAATGTTGAATTTCCCACATTGGAAAGAGTTTGAGTGGAATTTCTTTAGACAACATATTTTAAAATTTCTATAGCAACTGTACTTGCCACGGGATAGCATGACCCTCATCATTTTCTTCATGAATTATCAAAGCAAAAGCTTTGATATATTCAACAATTGCCTTGTCCACTTGAGATTTAGAGAGCAAGTTATTTCTTTCCCCTTTGAAAGGTTTAGGATCATGCCCTAATTTGTTTTTTTTTTTTAACCATATTTGACAAAAGAATAAGTATTCTTGAAACTATTATGTAAATTCTCCTATCAAATTGCCAAGGTCTATTAAGAAGCAAATGACAAGTATCCATAGGAACATCATATCAAACTTCAACTTTGTCTTTATTACTAATAGAAAACTGAACAAGAAATCTTCATTTTTTTTTACCTCATTCCTCTTGCGAAGTCAAGATAACTTGTATGGTTAAGGATGATTCTCTATCTCCACTTTTAGCTTTTTCAAAAATGTAAAGTACTCAATAAAACAAAAAATAATGTAAAAAAACCATTAAAATTAATTTGAAACCTAATATCAATTGATATTCATTGAAGCTGATGCAAAAGTAGACCAATCTAGCAATCCTTAGTAATTTCATCATAACTCACTGCAGAGAAATGCTTTTGAGGAAATGTTTGTTGGTAACAAATTAGACACTTGTAGCTTTCCAATGGCATATGGCAAACCACCTAGATAGTTTTCAGTGGAAGCTATTTCTTCCACAAAGTTGACCTAGAATCTATCATAACACCTTGGAAGTTAATTGCAAATGCACCAATTGGTACAACATCCTAAGCATAATTTTCTTGCACAAATGGCTATTTTCTCACTAGGACTTGTACCTTCATTCCATAATCCATTTTGAATTATTTTGGTGTCATGACCCCCAACAAGAAGGGGCACGTATGTGAATTGCGCTATCAAGAAGTAGGCTCATGCTACCATACGCCTCCCATACAGTCATCAGGAGTAGCAACAGCCCATTAGGATGCCTAGTGAGAGTTGTAGAGATGGACAATGCTTTTCAATAGTAGTATAAGCAATAGGACCAATCTTAGTTGCAAGTAATAGATTCATTAGGGCATCTATCTAGCAGGATGGAGTTCAATGTAGAGCGCCTCATTCACAGTCAAAGTTCATCATCCTTTGCATGGCAACATCAACTTTAGCAACATTGCCTCAGAAGAATTAGCCTTCGCTTAAGCATGGCATCAATCACAACATCAACATGCTACCAAGCAAGAGTGTCATGAAGATGATGCTCATTAATACTTTAACTATGACAATGCTATGATAGCATCAATTGTTCACTTTAATATTTTGTTTTGTTTTTTAAATTCTTCTCACATCAAAACTTTATAAAATTACACTTTCTTAATTTTACATTTTTGATCTATTTGCAAATTTATTATTTAGTACTTTGACATATTATTGGACATAAGATTTACATGAACAAATTTCAAGTTTAACAAAATAAAATATGTAAAATTATTTAAAAAAATATTAGAAGGATTCTTGAGAGGAAATCTATTGAAAAATATATTAAATAATAAAAAAATTAAATATACTAAGGGAATTCTAAGGGAAATTCCCTCAAAAAAACTTCGATGAACTATCCATCGAAAAACTTTATGAGTTTATCATAATAAACTCCGACAATAGAATGAAAGAAAAGTTTCTGAAAATTTTTCAACGGAATATTTTTTGGAACACTCTCAAAAAATGATTTGATTATGTGACACTTGAAAATGATTAATACCATCTTGAATTCATCTGAAATTTGATGCAAGAAATTCACCACAAAAATCCATCGAAAAATTATTTGCAATTTGAGTTTTTCCTACAGAATAATTTTCATTGGAAATTCCCAAAAATATGTTATTTTGATGTATTTGGGATGGATTCTACTAGAAATTAACGTTTTCTTTGTTCTGCTTTAATAACCTTAAAAGGCTAAATAATTGAATTATAATTACCATTATAGATGACCAATCACAAATTTACAGTCCAAAGCTAAATTGCAAAATTTAATAGTATATTCAAGGGGTTTGAGACATAGATCATGACTTATTGAAGTTATTCAATATTACTGTAATACAATTTAAGTGCTTAATTTTGAATGTAATTTTTAAATTTATAGAGGTTGAACACTTAACGCCATGTGGGAGCCACTCGATGAGAATAGTGGGGTTGAAATAACTATGTATCGATGGAACGACTGCGAGGTTTAGGTCCTCATTACCACCTCTTCGTATGTGCTTAGGTTCAGCAATCGGGGGTTCGGACTCAGTAATATCTATTTATTGTTCAGAGGTAGCATTAGTAAAGGACATTGGTTATTGATCTTGTAGGATTTGGGGGACACGACCTTGCGGCTCTCATCTATTCTTCACTTAATCTATTTGAAAATCGAGGAAGATTCTTAGCATCTACAAAAGGATTGAGGGGGCTTAGACTATAGATGTTTCGCAGTGTGCTACATGATTGAGTGTAAGAAGATAGAGGAATATTTGACTAGGGATAATAAGGCTTCTTGCATGACTTGTAGGACAGTATCGCTAGGATATGCATTATGAGATGTCGGTGGAAGTTTTGATGTTGGAGGCACCATAAGTAGTCTCTCTAATATTGATAGTGATCATTATAGTTCATCTTCCTTGATAACATCGTCCTTAGAGAGGCCACTAGCACCTGAGTCCTGGGCATTAAATTCCATCAGCATTCTCAATGTCTAGTTCACTGGATCCCCCATAAGGTGTCAAAATGACGTAACCTAAATCTGGATAATGGGATCTCATTAATTTGGGAATCACTAAATTAAAGAAAATATGGTAGGTCTCTAAGTCAAAAATGAATTTCTTTAAAGAATCTGCCTTGTTAATTGCTAGTAGAAATTGAGTCTAAAATGTGATTCCCCTCCAATTGTCATTAATGATGGTAATTGTTGTGCCAGTATTCGTATGTTTTGTTATTGTGCAAGATTCATCTTCTTATCTTAATGTTCATTATAGTTCAACTAACATACTTAAAACTTATTATTGGTTCATCAACGAGTACATAAGAGAAAACCAAGAATTGAAGTTTTCGGAGCAAATTTCCTTGATCCATTAAGAAAAACTAGAACTGAGATCGACTACCCCAGGCCACTAATGTGGGCATGTATTTGACAATAAATCAATCTCTAGAACGTTCAGATTGGCCACTTCAATTCGTATATGCGAGGACGTCAACATTGGGGTTGTCGATCAGTTGGTAGGATTGTAATTCGAAACTATCAAAATTTGATTTAAATTGTATGATTTTTGATCAATTAAAATATTTGATGAGCTATATGTGATTATAAATATTTATAATTTAAAATAACTAAAAGGAATATAAAATTAAGCAGTCGACCATTAAAGATTCCAATTCAAATTTTGATAATATCTTTTTTCTAATTAAATGAAGAATCCTATACATTTAACATTAATGAAGGCTAATAAACAAAATATAATATATTATGTTGAGCAAATGTTCAGATTTTGCCATTAGCACCGGGCTTTAACCTTTAAATATTAGTCCAAAAATAGGAGCGTACTAAAAGAAAAGGAAAAGAGAATGTCATGTTGAATATTATAATGATTACTTGTATGCAACTCAACATATAAATTATAATGTAAAACAAGGATTTACAGTCGCTAATATTTAATTTTGGCCAATATGTTATAAAAGCCCTCATAAATTTAAATTTGCTGCAAAGTATTCTGTGGAGGCTATATATTACATGCATTTAAAAGAAAAAAAATTATATTTAATTGAGTCAAAATTTTGCCAAATTTTGAGTATTCATCGAATTCAATCATAATATTAATAGATATATAATCTTATTGAATATCAATTTGAACCCATATATATTGATAATTGAATTCAAGTTTGAATGACACTATTTTACCCAAATTCAACCCACTTTTGGCAATATCGATGAACACACGAGGATATGTCAAGCATTGTTCATGATTAACTCATCAAAGCTACCAGATTTAGCTAAGAAACACACACACACACACCCCAATATATATATTAAAAAAGAGAGTGTAACTTTGTTTTTTCACATCTTAAACATTTTATACTTCCTTTTAATCAAAACTTCATTGATCGTACTGTGGTGGAATTTTATTTTGTCGAGATTATTTAATCATTTTTGGCCTTTTCTTCTTTTTAATCTCAACTTACTAGCAATATTTTACCTTGTAAACAAATAAATAATTTTCCTTTTATGGAAGCTAACTTATTTTCTGTTATTATGAAATCCTTGACAAAAAATAGCTAATGAAAAACTCACATTCAAACCATGGCATGCATATCATCATATGCTCCATATATAATTAAGCTGGTAGTTATATCCCCCAAATACCAAGAAAACATCAAAGTTTTAAATCAAAACAATCGTATTTGTATGCTATAGCTTGTGAGAGTAATAAACGGAAAGGTCCTCTCCTCTACAAGCTGCTGTTGTTATAGAATTATAAAGAGAGAGAGAGAGAGAGAGAGAGAGAGAGAGAGAGAGAGAGAGAGAGCTCAGAAAGAGAAAAAAGAAATTCTATACTTTGTTGGTGTCTCCACTAGTTAACCCTGGCGCCTCACCAAGACCAATATGTCTTGTGTTAGCTTTAGCTTTATATTCTCCAAAAGTGGACCAACTTTTGCTGGAATTATGGCCCCTAATGATGTTTGATTTGACATGTTCAGGCAATCTTAATGTAAATCTATCTTCTTCTTCTTCCCTAATATTTCTGACTATTGAATGGCCTGTTGTATGTGACCTAGAAAGCTTTTCCACCTTACTTTGTGGATGATCACCTTGCTCACCAGTGCTACAAGAAACCCTTTGACCTTTGTCAGTACTAGCCCTTGCTTCAATATCTTGATCATTTTCGATCTTGATTGAGATGCTAAGATTATTTTCAATCGGCTCGTTTTCATCAATATCATGCATGGCAATATTATTGCCGGCATGAATGGGAGATTTCACCGGTGATTGGCCTGGAGAGTCGAGGTTCCTTCGACAGACGGGGCATGTCTTGTGGGACTCAAGCCAAAGGTCTATGCATTCTTGATGGAATACATGGCAACATGATGTTAATAGGCGAAGAATATCGCTGCCACGGAACTCAACCAAGCAAATGGCACATTCAAGGCCATATCTTTCCTTTCTATAATCTTTGACGGTTGAATAAGTGAAAGTTGGAAAAGATTGTACCATCGAAGGATCAAGCCCACTGCCGGCCGCCACAGATGTGGCGGCGCCACCCATGGGAGTGCCAGCCGGGGTATTCCTAATATGCCATGTGTACAGGATATTCTGCACGAAACATCGACAGAAATATATGGAGAAGAATCCAACAAAGAAAAATATAAGGAGTATGATTGTGAGGATAACTGTAATTGGGGGATATGCATACGATGGTGGTGGTGGTGGCAGCGGAGGCAAAGGTTGGATGGACTCTGTCGCCATTGGCTCAAAAATTAAAAGGAAAAAAGAAAAAAAAATGAAGAAAAGAAAAGGCTAAAGAATTGTATGGTATTGGCCGAACTGTCTTTGTAGGGGGAAGATGAATGACCAAGAGAAAGAAAAGGCAAAACTTGGGGTTGAACAAATTCTTTTGCTGTTTGAAAATGTGACCTGTTTGACGAGACTAGAGAGTGTAGCATTGCTAGTAGCGAGACAATCAAGGAGGTGCATTCGTTCTGTGTCTTATTACGTCTCCAAACTGTTCAAATAAAGTAACGCATTGTATCTATGTGTGTGTTTCGCGCATACTAAAATTGGCAGAAATAGATACAAAGATACATTAACATTATTAATTATATTGGAGTTTACTATTTACCAAATTTGGAGTCAATATAGTGTGCCTCGAATTCAAACTGTCAAATGTGGTAGAATCTTTTGAAGAGGCATGGTCAATTTCTCTTCTATTGCCCAATTTGGAGTCATCGAACAGGTCCTTAAAGAGTTGTGAGAAATGTAGCCAGGTTTTAGCTCATCATTAGTATTTTTGTTTTACACTACTTTTTACAATATTATAAAAGTATATATATACACTTATGTATAATTATTTTAAACTATTGTAATTAGTACAGTTTTGAAACTATTAATATCACTTAAAAATGAAAATATTTTAATAAAAAATGTATTTTATTACTATATAATATTTGATATGAACAAGGTCAAACCAACCTATTTATCACCCAATGATTTGGTTGTAAAGATTTCGAGTAAGCAACTTTGAATCAATAAAATATTACATTTCATTCATCAAAATATGTTAAATCTGATATCAATATGAAGCTCTAGTATAGGAAAAGTTTGTAGAGTGCTTGATCGTCAAAATTCATTAATTGATAAATGAGAAAATTGATATTAAAGTGGAGGTGTAATAAAGAACATAAATGAAAGAAAAGGGATAGCCAAAGTGTGCGTGCTACACTGGTTTATGAAGACAATTTTGCGCAACTTACATTAATTTTTACCTAAGGGGTTACCCCATGGGGGATAACAAAACAAAATTTTTGTAGGAGGGAGGACTTATATGTACGTGGATTTGACTAAAAAATTCACATATGCACATACCTTTTGCCTATGTGTCAGGCTCAACTCAATTTCAGATTGGCTCAAGACATGCGAAAGGTATGGATTGCGAGGCAATTTTATAATCAAATTTGATGTAATTTAATTTGATTTGAATTTAATTTATTTGAGCAAAACTCTTCAAAGCTAATAGGTATGTTTGAATCTAACCATTATAAATTAATTTTAATTTATGTCATTTGGGCTAAAATAAGGTCTCTCTCAACTGATGGACATAAACCAAATCTTGTATGTCAATTGTCAAGTATTGCTACTCTTTAAAGGATGCATCACAACACATAAATATGGAATGCATAGAACCTAACAGACTACATTCAAGAACTTTCGTGTGGTTACTACATTCTGCACTCGTTGCACACTTTGTACTTACATAAAAAGTATTTTTAAGTCGTTAGATTTTAGAGTCCAAACAATCGAAGCGCTTACTTTACCTGAAAAATAGTTATATATTAGGAGGCTTCGTCAAGAGGCTTGAAGCATTTTGAGGGATGAATAAAGCCTTACGTACATTGTATGGTACACAGGCCTTGATATACTTCTGTATTTTAGTTTTGCCATTCCTTGCAGGGTTGTTTTATTCATTTCTTTTCTGTTTATAATATGTGTAAGCGTTTGTGTACTGTACGATTCCATTACATATTTTCCAACAATTTATAAAGGTTTTGGTTCTGCTCATATGCTTGTGTTATAATTCTGGTTTCATTAACAGAAATTCAATTCTTTTAAGACTACTATTTGAATATATGTGCTATAATTAATATAAGCGGTAGATTTACATTCTGTATGTAGAGAAAAACACTTGCTAGCTTATGTTGTATAGTTGCTGACCTTTGTCTTATTACTTAAAAGAAAAATAGATTCTGGTTGGGGTTTTAAGAAAAGTCGATTATTTCACTTCAAAGGAAATAAGTGATAGTGTTTAACTAGTTAGCACACCTACTGGTTGATTCAATTATAGAAAAACAGATTGGTCTTGTTTGACTTTAAGGAAACAAAATTATACTTAATTTGCTTGCTTGGTTCTAATAAAGATTCTAAAACAGATTTTTATCTTTTTTAAACTCACGGTCCGAATTTATATGTTTTAGAATTGGAGAAAAACACATAGTACTGTTTAACTTATATACCTGATTTAAAAGAAAGATAGGTTCCGCCTTGACAGCACCTTAGCATATTTGTCTCTTCTATAAAAATTTCGTTAAAATGTGCCTAGTTTGCTTAATTAATCTGCTGTTATAAATTCTACTGTGAGACAGATTCTGTGGCAAACTTGCAAAATTTGCATGACCTGTCTAACAGATTCTACTCCTCTAATATGTAAAAGAATTTAATTTACTCGAGCTAAGTAAATTTTAAAGGCTGTGAATGTTAAACTGGAGGTGCGTCTTGAAAACCGCACATGGCCAAAGGTGTCTAATGAAATGAGAGAAGTATCATGATCAATAAAGTATGGTGACATCAAAGGATGATTAGAAATGAAGCGGGCCAAAGGCTTCTAAAGTCTAGACAAGTGAAGGATCCTGTTTGCTGAGAGCATGACTTGAGATTGGGCCTGCACAGAATCAAGTCAAGTATTGATGTTGATTGGGCTGTATTATTTGTAATGATCGATATGAGTTAATTGATATCAACAATATATTTGAAAATCAATAGAATTTTGTATTTTAAATTACAACGGAGTCATGAATAATTGCTAAATAGTTGGAGAACCAATATGAATCCATTTGTCACAAGGAATACCAAATGATGATGGCCATATGACAATTTAATCAACAAGCTCATGGAATTTAAAATTGTGAATTATATTATGGAGCAAGTATAAGAGATCGTTCAAATCACTCAAAAAATCACAATAGTTGGAGAACCGATAATGGAAAATTTTCATGATTCAACCATTATTGATAAGTAGTTCCCTTCGTGGAAAGACTACTGTAAATTATTGAAGCACAAGAGAGAACAACAGACCTTGAAAGAATTGCTTTAATATATACAAATTGAGGAACAATTGTGAGCACATGATAAAATAGAGGTAGAATAGATTAGTAAGTAGTTTCAATTTCAGTTTTGAAGAAGTTAAATTCTTTTAATGCATCTATGAATCATGTTGACATATCTAATGGTTCCAATGTAACTTTCAAGAAAAAAAAAAAAGACTTCTTACCACGATTTCCAAGACCTCATGGTGGATTCAAATGAAGGATGGTGGATGGATTTGGTCGTTACATGCCGTGTAACTTCACACAAACATCACTACAATATATTGCATTTCACGGAACAAAAAGTTTAGTAACAAAGATAAAATTTGTTATTAAACTTATTGTAAGGAAATCAATTTTTTTTGTTACAAATAAAATTTTCTTGAGTGATTAAGTAAAAGTCTTATTACCTTTAACTTAAATTTGTTATCTTAAATTTTTTATGTTCGTAATTAAATAATAATTCATTATGGAAAATGTTATTTTGTTACATATAAAATTTTCTGTCATGTAGGAAAATGTATTTGTAACAAAATTTGGTACCTTTTGTAACAACAAAGTGTTTGTTACAAACAGAATATATTGTAACAAAGTTTTTAGTTATTAAACTTTAATTAACTTCCCGTGCAAAATGTGTTCCCTCCAAATATCAATTGTATGCATATGGTAACAATATTTTTCGTTAATAATTATAAATAAATATTAAACTAAATTTTTGCAAATACTTGTGGGTTGGGCTTTGGTTCAAGAAATGGGCTTCATATTAAAGTAAAGAATTAATTGAACTTAACCAATTTTTAAGTGAATTATTGTTGAATTGTGTTTTATTTTAAGGATTGGGCTTGAACAAATTTGAAGTGAATGATCCATTAATTGGGCTAATTTCTTTAAAACATTGGGCTTTGTAACTTTTTGGTGAATCATTTGTTGAATTGAGAGTTTTCATTTATAAAATAGGTTTGACCAAATTTATAGTAAATTAAGTGATAAATTAGGCTTCATTTTGAGAGTTGGTGTTGAACAAATTTGAAGTGAAGTAAATGGTGAATTGGGCTTTCTTTAAGGAATAGAACTTATTTTTTTATTCATTGGACTTCACATTAGTTTAAATAATTAATTACTTTAGGTTGACTAGCTTATTTTTTTTTTAAACTAATTGAGTTTAACTAATATTTTAGTGAATTGACAAATTGAGTTTCATACTAACTTGAAGAATTGGTTCATTGGGCTTTACCAACTACCTTTTTATTAATTGGATTTCAATAATTCTTTTAGTAAATTACTGAATTGGGATTTCTGTATGAATTGGTTGTGACATTAACTTAAAGAATTGATTAATTGGGCTTTTACAATTTTTCTTTTTATTAATATGAGCCCACCATTTTTAGTAAAGTAATGTCATTTGATAAATAATTGGGTTTGCATTAAATTGCAAAATTGATTAATTGGGCTTTAGCAACTCTTGTTTTATTAATTGGGCTTCACTAATTTTCTAATGATTGGTGTCATTTTTTAACAATTGGGCTTGACTTTAATTTAAAAAATTGATAGTTGTGCTTCTCTAATTTATTCTTAAGAACTGAGTTTTAAAAAATATTTTAGAAAATTAGTGATTAGGGTTTGTTTAAGAATTAGAATTCACCAATTATAACTTGTTGAGTAAATTGGTGGATTGAGATTTACATTAACTTAAAGATTGGTTAATTAAGCTTCTCTAGTTAATTTAAAATTGTATTTCACCAAATTTTTTAGTGAATTGGTGAATTAGACTTTATTTAAGAATTGGTTGGTCAATTAGACTTTATTTAACAATTGGGTATAGATTATAACACCCCTAAAATTTTATTTATTTTATTTATAATATACAATTTTATCATTATTTAAAAATTTTATGAATTTCATATTATTAATTATTTTAAAAGTTTTGTGGGCTAAATTATAATTTTTGTAGACTTAATTATGTTGACATTTGAATAATTTGGGGCTAATTGTAATTTTCTAAAAATTTGGGGTAAAATTGCATTATTTAAAAATTAAAAAAAATTGAAAATGAAAATCAGATTTATAGAATTGGGCAAGACCTTTTCGTCCTCATTTTTCCTTTCTTTTTCTTTCTTCCCTTTCCTTCTCCATTTTTCCTATTATTTTTTTCTTCTTTCACTAAACCACCACCAGCCTCCGACCAACTCTACGGTGGCTTATTTCTTAGAGTATCCTTTGGAGATAGCACCTGAGCTAAGGCACTACTTTGATTCAGACTTATTTCTTAGAGTATAATTCAACAGTAGCCTCATAAATTTAAGCATCTCAAAATTAACACTGATACAACTCCAACAATACTAAGCAAACCACAAAGCGGATATATCAAAAGAGTTTAGGGAACAAAGTTATATTACAGACTCCGACAAATTAAGCCATCATTTTCATTTTATACTAAAGTCTTCAAACAAAAAATATACACCACAAGGTTTCTAAGGTCAACTAAACAATTACAAGTTCCATACTTAATTTTAGCTCCAATTTTATTACAAAACAACTAAATACTTTCTTGCTAACTTGACGTTCACTAGAGCCCATCCCTATCTGAAAGATTATAAAATATAGGAGGGGTATGTCCAACGACTTAGTGAGGGATATGTGCAAGTAACAACAGTGTTTATTGAAAAGAAACTCAACTCGATAAAATATAATTTTTTAGACTAAATATATCAGAATTTGAAAAAATAGACAGGCAATATGGAAAAGAAAATAGGAAACTTTCATGCCTTATTGCTCTAGGAATAGATTACAGATACACAGAAATTATTTAGGCAAATCAAATCTAAAGCACATGCATTCCAAGAAAAGGCTATGAGTATGCATTGCAGATTCACCTTATACTAGTCAGACAGATAAATTACCTAAGCATAATAGAATGGTATGTGGCAGATGCCTATACGGACTGTATAGTGCACCGCTAATACCTAGGGAGAAATTCCTAGCAGATCATTCCCATCCAGGGAAAAATCCCTAGCGTACAGTTGGCACATAGGGGAAAATCCCTAGTGTACTTGTGACATTTAAGGGGAAATTCTTAGCATGCCCCTACATAACCAAACAGATAGCACAGCATGGCCTTTGGCCCATATAATAACCATACAGATAATAAAATAACAACTCGTATAGATGCCCAGGGGAAAATCCCTAATACACTGTTAGTTTCAAATCAACATATCAGAATAAAATAGAATAGTATGCCACCAAGGCAATAGAAAATAGTAAACAGAGAGTAGATAAGCCAGCATGGCTAATGAACATAGAATTGATAACAGATATGCCAACAAGGAAACAGATACAATATAGACAGTATAGATATAAGACTAATAGATATCAGAATAACAGACAACAAATAGAAGTTTTGGGCACTAGAATAGACAAAAAATAGAACCGACATAAAAAATAACCCTCACAGGGGTAGTCAAATAGATAACAAATAAATCTCAAACACATATCAGAATACGGTTCAAAAAGAATAAAATCCAAATAAGGGCCACTTACAACCATAGATAAGAAATACAACATTAGATCGACAGACCCTCACAAGGGTTACCAACATATAAGAGTAGCTTTACAAGCAACAACCCAGAGTGGAAAACTCTCACCTTTTGTAGTCTCAAATAGCAATAGTAAAAAATTAATCCTATTACTCGGCGGTGCCTAGCTCGTCATCACCTAGTCAAGAAAATAAGCCACGAGTCAAAATTCTCCAAATTCAACATTCATTCTTAAATCCCTAGTTAAATTCTCATTATAATACTATTTAACTTATAATGATTCCTAATATAAAAATTTATATTCAACTTATTATTAACCAATATATGAGTCCAAAATCATATCTCCCATTACCTTATTCCTCGCATAGGAAAATAATCATCAAAATATATATCAACTCAAAGGCTCGACCCGAAAAAGATTAGCAACTGCATATATGCATACATATATATATATATATAACATGCGATAAATCAAATAAAAATTCAATCTCACTAATGAAAGCTCGAAATCACAAACTAAAATCATTGGGATGATCATTGCATTGAGAAGGGTAGACTACCTCTCTGTTGCCACTGAAAAATATAACTCCACCACCAGATTGTTTCTCTCATCATGAGGATTCCAATGCTACCTTTCATTTCCAATTTCGGGCAGTGTAGATACTGAAACAAGCCAAAAATTATCAACTTTTTCCTTCTTTCATTGAGCTCCAATCGCCACCTTGCCATCATCAGTGTCGCTATGCAAGGGCACCGTTGAGTTCCTCTCATCAAGGGCTTTTTAACCCAACCCCTGAAATAGCGAATGATCGCTATAAATGGAGGAACCCAACTACCACCATAGGTTGGCTCTTCTCAGCCACTTTCTGCCGCTACTGCTACGCTGCTCGGTTGGTAGTTTTGAGGTGTTGAGGGTGTTGGTGGTGGTAAGAGAAAGAGGTTGGTGGGTTATGAGGTGTGAAAAGGCTGTCGGAGATGATGGCCGGAGATGGTTGTGAAGGTTGGGTGAAGAAGGGAGAAAAGAGAGGAAAAGGGAAAAGAAAAGGAAGAAGGAAACAAATGAGGAAAAAGGGCCCTTGCTCATTCTCAAAATTTTGATTTTTGATTTTTTTTTATAAAATTTCAAATTATTCAATTTTACCCCAAATTTTTAGAAAATTGTGATTAACCCCAACTTGTTCAAAAGTCTGCATAATTAAGTCTACAAAAATTATAATTTGGCCCAAAAAAATTTTAAAATAATTAATAATGTGAAATTCATAAAATTTTTTATTAATAATAAAATTGTATATTATAAATAAAATTAATAAAATTTTAGGGGTGTTACAGATCTCCCCCCTAAAGGATTTGGTCCTCAGATTTTCACCTGAATATTGAAATAGATCGAGATATTGTTGGCATATGAGATCCTTCTATTCCCAAGTTGCTTCCTCAATATTGTAATTATGCCACAGTACCTTCACCTGAGGAATTTTTCGATTCCTAAGCTCTCAAAACTTTTTATCTATGATACAAACTAGTTGCTCCTTGTATGTTAGGTCACCTTCTATTTCTATATGTTCATGAGATATGATATGAGACGGATCTGGGTAATACTTCCATAACTGTGACACATGAAAGATGTCATGTATTCCGGCTAAACTTTGGGCTAACACTAGACGATAAATCATTGGTCTAGTTCTTTCGTATATCTTATATGGCCCTATGTATTTTGGACTTAGTTTTCCACCTTTGCCTATTCTTCTAATCTCTTTCCACGGTGACACTTTGAGAAATACTCAGTTGCTAATCTCAAATTCTAGGTTTTTCTCCGTCTATCAGCATAACTCTTCTGTTGGTCCTGAGTAGCCTTCATCTGCTATTTTATAATTTGCACATTTTCTATAGTCTCTTGGATTAGTTCAGGCCTTATAATCCTTGGAGACTCTTTAATGGTACCTTTATATTCCGATAAATCCTAATATAGCGGAGACTGATACTTTCAACCATACAATACTTCATATGGTGCCATTTGAATAACAGACTGATAGCTATTGTTATAGAAAAATTTAATTAGAGGCAGATGTTGAGTCCAAAACACTTGCCCACAACATATCTTCCAAAATTCAAATGACTCTTTCCAATTATCTGTCGGTCTGAGGATGAGCTGTTAAACTAAATTGCAATCTTGTTCCTAGATATCTCTATAAACTCTTCCCAAGTCTCGATGTAAATTTAAGGTCCCTATCAAACACAATACTCACTGGGATTCTGTGCAATTTAACAATCTCCTTAAGGTTTAATTATGTTGTTTTCTTGATCTTATAGTTAGTCTCGACTGATAAAAAGTGTGAGGACTTTGTTACTCGATCTATTACTACCCAAATACTATCATAACCTCCTCTGACCTTTGGTAGACTGGTCACAAAGTCCATAGTCACTTGTTCCCATTTCCAATTTGGGATGGGAAATGGTTGCAATAAACCTAGCGATCTATGGTGTTCTATCTTCACTAACTAGCAAGTTAAGCATTTCTGCACAAAGTCTGCTACATCGTTTTTCATATCCACCAGAATTATTTATTTAACTCTTGGTACATCTTCATTCTTCCAAGATGCATGATGTATCTTGTTCGATGTGCCTCTTCCAATATCCTTTTCTTCATCTTTCCTGGTACACAGATTCTATTTCTATAGAGTGAGATACCTTGGCTATTCATGTTGAATTCAAACTCTATAGAGCTTTTAACCATCTATTTCTATTTTAGTCTTATCGTAGCACTTGCTTTCAACTTTTTTAATATCTTTGAGCCTTTTAGATGAGCCATTCCTACTTTTTGACTTAGAGCATTGACTACTACATTTGCTTTTCCAAGATGATAATTAATGGAAAAGTCATAGTCTTCCAAAAATTCCATCCATCTTTGCTATCTTATGTTCAAATCCTTTTGCAAATGTAGATACTTAAGGTTTTTGTGATCTGTGTACACCTCAAATATAGCCCCATCAAAATAGTGCCTCCATTTTGACAGTGCAGAGATAACTATTGCCAACTCTATATCATGTGTGGGCTAGTTTTCCTCATGAGGCTTTAACTTCCTAGATGCGTAGGCAATAACATACCCTTTTTGCAATAAAACACATCCTAATCCTTTATATGAGGCATCTGTATATACCACAAAATCTTTCAACCCATCTGGAAGGGCTAATACTAGTGTTGTAGTCAAACGGTTCTTCAATTTTTGGAAGCTCTTCTCACACTCTTCATTCTAAACAAATGGCTCATTTTTCTGGGTCAACTTAGTTAATAGGTTGGCTATCTTGGAGAAGTCTTGAACAAATTTTCGATAGTAACCGGCCAATCGCATAAAGCTTCGAATCTCCGTTACACTTTCAAACCTTTTCCAATTGACAATCACCTCTGTCTTGGAAGGGTCAACTTCTAACCCATTTTGGGTGATTACATAACCCAAGAATGCTATTGTTTCTATCCAGAACTTGCACATACTAAACTTGGCATACATCTAATGTTTTCTTAGGGTCTTCAGAACTGTGTAAATATTTTTTGTGCTCCTCTCTGGACTTAGAGAAAACTAAGATGTTGTCAATAAAGATAATGATAAATTGATCAAAATAGGGCCTAAATATTTGGTGCATCAAATCCATGAATGCTGCCAGGACATTGGTTAGGCCGAATGGCATCACCACAAATTCGTAATAGCCATATCGAGAATTGAAAGCCATCTATGGAATATCCTTTTCTCTGATCTTCAGCTGATAATACCTTTATCTTAAATCCAACTTTGAGAAGATTCTTGATCCCTGTAGGAGGTCAAATAACTCTTTCACATAGGGTAGGAGATACTTGTTCTTGATAGTGACCTTGTTTAATTCTCAATAATCGATGCACATTCTCATAGACCTATTTTTTTTCTTGACAAACAACACTGGAGCTCTCTAAGGTGATGTGCTGGGTCTAATAAACATTTTCTCTAACAACTCTAATAGGTTACTCTTCAATTCCGTAAGTTTGGCAGGTGCCATCCAGTACAAAGTTTTGGAATATGGTGCAAACCCTTGGGAGAGTATGAATAACAAACTCTATTTTCCTATCAAAGGGTAGCAAGTTTAATTCCTTAGGAAATACCTCAGGGTATTCTGCTACCACTTCTACTTCTTAAATTATGATTGTCTCCTGAAGTTCATTGATAAGGTATGCCTCGAATCCTTGCTTACCCTCATTCAAAATCTTCCTAGCTTCTATAGCTAAAATGATCTGTATCGAATAGGTTTTATCTATGAAAGGATATGAAGATATCAACGTCCCTCCCCTAAGTGTTATGCACTTAGTGAAATAATTCACTTGTGCTTAGTGATTGTACAACCAATCCAGTCCAAGAATTACATCAAATCCTTGTATAGGCATCTGTATTAAATTAGCTGGATACACTCGACCTTCAATCACAATCAGGTAATCCTAATACATGATATCAGTAACTAGTCCTACCCCCAAAGGTGTTCTTACTTCTACTTGATATGCTATAGTTTCAGGTTTCATATTTAGTTTTGCAAAGAATTCAACAAATATAAAAAAATAGGAAGCACTGGGATCATATAACACTTTACCAAGAGTTTTAGAGATAGTAATCATACCTTCTACTACCTCATTAGGGTTCGATGCATCTTCTCTAGTGAAGGCATTAGCACGGGCCTGGATTTTTTGCTTTTCTTTTTCTATTGGAGCTGGGCCTTTCTTCCTTGGGTAATCTTTTAGAAGATGTTGGCTACGACCACATTGTAGGCATGTACCCTATTTTCGCTAACTGTTCACTTCCTTATGCCCTATTGACCCACAGAATCCACATAGTGCCGATATCTTTTCTTGAGCCCAATTCACCATCCCATTAGTTTGAGTAGTCCTCTAAGTCGCACCTTTAGCTTGTGGCCTCTACGGTTTCTTGCTAGTACTACTCAATCTACCTAGAGATGATTTTTCCTTTTTACCCTTTTTTTTAATTTTTCTATTTTCCTACAGCTCCGATTCCAGTTACAGCACCTTATTGATTGCTATGTTGAAATTTGATAAATTGAAGATGGCTAGACCCTATCTCAACTCTAGCCACAGTCCTTGAGTAAACTATTGAATTTGTCAAGTTTCATCATTCTTAATATAGGGTGCATATTAGATGAGCTGGCTGAAGATTGCCTCATACTGACTAATAGTCTAATTTCCTTGGATTAAATTCATGTACTCACGTTCCTTAGACTGCTTAACCACCAAGGGTATATATTTATCCATGAATTCTTTAGTGAAATTATCCCATGTCCTCTAGGTTTCTGAGGCTATCTAATGACAGTCTAGCATTTTTCACCAACTTCTAGTAGATCCCGCTAGGAAGAATGTTGTAAATCGAACTTTTTGTTCATTGGGGGTAGTGTAGAGTGTCAAATATGACCTCAAGGTCTTGAACCCATTCTTCAGCCTTTCAGTCATCCAGCTTTTCATGGAACTTAGGGGGCTAAAAATGAAGGAACCTTTCTAGATCTTGATCTTTAGCCACAAGTTGAACTGGTGGCCTAACTTTTAGCATGCCCTGATACGCAGGTCTTATTGGCTACCTAATTTAAGGAGTTTGTGATACCTCCTCTCTATGCTCAGCTTGAGAATGAGTCAGAACTCCTTGTCTGAGGGTGTGATGGTCTTGAAATTGCTGCCAAAGGTCCTTCTCGCCAACCAAATCAAGGTGTTATAGGTCTAGAGGCACTATCACGGGATGCTATCCTTCTCAAGATTTTAGGAATATCTCAACTTGAAATTGAAAGTTGAAGTCAATATCCCAATTCTCAATATCCCTTCAATAATTTAGATTTTAGTAAAGATAATAATATAACTTAAGTAAACATTCAAAACTCATAACAGAAAAGCAAGGTTAAATATAATTTTCCCCCAAGAGTTATACATTAGCATAATATAGGCTAGCAATAGCATATATGCAAATCAAAGATAGCAAAATTAGCTATGCTAACAGAATGCCAAGTTGAAGATAAAATGATAGGACGTTCAAAGGAAAAAAAAGGGGAAAAGATATCAATCATAGTCATAAAATTGTCTACTACGATTACAAAGGTTGATAATTTAGGAGCCATCAAATACAACCTGCCAACATACTAAGATACTATAATGCCAAGACTTGTATCTAATCTTTCTTCTCATCAATAATATCAAATAGTTCGCTCGTCTCATTTGCCGTCTACTGATCTTTTTCATCATCTATCTCAAGTGGGGCTATAATTGGAGATTCTGGGTTAACATCTGCATTGGGGGCTTCTTTTAGTTCTTCTTAGACGTTTTCTTTGATTTCTCTTCTGGTTCGACCTCTGATTCTACCTCAGGTTCTGGTGCTTGTTCTTATTGCTACCGACTGTATCCTTGATTAGGAATGGGAATTCAACAAATGCTTGAAGGATCAATCTCTATGTCTATCCCAAGACCAACTCCAATGGCCTGATCGACAGCTTTACAGTAGTAGTCCAAAGCTCGACCCATCTCATCAACAATTGGGTAAGAAACTTATACGGATCTCCTATATTCAGACTGCAAGGCTTGAAATATTATCTCCAAGTTAGCCCGCAAGGAGCGAAGCTCTTGGATCGATGCTTTAATGATATTAACTCCAAGATGCTCTTGTTTGAGGTTACCCATGACTCGATCATGTAGATAATCTTGAGCACCTAACATTCCTTTCAAAGTATGCACCTCTTCTTGAACCTGATAAAGATGCTCATTTTGGTCATAACATTTCTCTTCTGAAGTCTGGCAAATCTTTTTGAGATTTTTCCTTTTTTGTTTCAATTTTGTGATCTCGTCCTCTAGAGTTTCATCATTGTGGTCATTCATAGATGCCTTCCCTTCGTTAGATCAGCTAGCCATCCTACAATAATTCAAGAATTCATCTCAACAAAATCAAGCAATATAATTCTAAATCCAAGCCTTAGGATCCTACTACTCTATCGGTCCTGCTATAACTTAACAATCATGTTAATACCTTATATGTACACTTGAAATAACCTATTTAGAGGTCACTGAGAGTTTTATCACATGTTCACACCTTGGTTATCTATACCTTGGCTATGATACCACCTCTATAATGGCCTCTCTTAAGATAACACCTGAGCTGAATAATTACTCTGATTTAGACTTATTTCTCAAAATATAATTCAACAGTAGACCTATAAATTCAAACATCTCAAATTAACACTGATACAACTCCAACAATACTAAACAAGCCACAAAGTGGATATATCAAAAGAGTTCAAGGAACTAAGTTATATTACAGGCTGCAATATATTAAGCCATCATTTTCATCTTATACTACAATCTTCAAACAAAATTATACATCACAAGGTTTCTGAGGTCAACTAAATAGTTACAAGTTCCATACTTAATTTTAACACCAGTTCTATTACAAAACAACTAAATGCTTTCTTCCAAACTTGATGTCCATCGGAGCTCATCCCAGTCTAAAAGATTATGAAATACAAGGGGGTAAGTCTAATGACTCAGTGAGGGATATGTGCAAGTAATAACAGTATTTATCGAGGAGAAACTCAACTTGATAAAATATAATTTTTCAAATTGAATATATTAGAATTTGAAAAAATAGACAGACATTACGAAAACGCAAATAGGAAACTCTCATGCCTTATTGATCTAAAAATATATTATAGACAGACAGAAATCATTTAGGCAAATCAAACCTAAAGCACATGTGTTCCAAGAAAAGCCTATGAGACATACATTGTAGATTCACCTTATACTAAATAGATAGATAAATTACCTAAGTGTAACAGCTTAATATATGGTAGATGCCTATACGAACTGTACAGCACACTGCTGATACCTAGGAAAAAATCCCTAGCATATTGCTCATACCCATGGAGAAATCCCTAGCATACAGTTGGCACACAAGGGGAAATCCCTAGTGTACCAATGACATCAAGGGGAAAATCCCTAGTATGCCCCTACAAAACCAAATAGATCGCCTAGTATGGCCTTTGGCCTATATAATCATCATATGGATAACAGAATAACCACTTGTGCAGATACCCAGGGGAAAATCCATAACACACTATCAATTTTAGATTAACATATTAGAATAGAACGGAATAGAATAGTGTACGACCAAGGTAACAAAAAATAATAAATGGAGAACAAATAAGCTAATATGGCCAATGAACACATAACTAATAACAGATATGCCGATAAGGCTACAAATACAATAAAAATTGTACAGATACAAGACTGATAGATATCAGAATAATAGACAATAGATAGAAGTTTTAGGCGCCAAAACGAACAAAAAATTGAATCGTTATCAAAAATAACCTTTATATAGGTAATCAAGTTAGATAACAGATAACAGATAGATTTCAAACACAGATCAAAATTCTATTTAGAGATAATAAAAGCCACACAGGGGCCAATTATAATCACTGATAAGAAATGTAACGCCAGATCGACAGACCATCACAAGGGTTACCAACAAATAAAAGTAGCTTAATAAGCAACAACCCAAAGTGGAAGACCCTCATCTCTTGTAGTCCAAAATAGCAGCTGTCAAAAATTGATCGTACTACTTGTCAATGCCTAGCTCATTATCACTTAATCAAGAAAATATGCTATGAATCAAAATTCTCCATATTCAACATTCACGCATAAATCCCTGGTCAAATTCTCATTCTAACACTATTTAACTTATAATAATTTTTTATATCAAAATTTATATTCAACTTATTATTAACCTACATACGAGTTCAAAATCATATCTCCCATTACCCTATTCCTCGCATAAGAAAATAATCATCAAAATACATATATAATCTCAAAGGCTCGACCTGGATAAGACTAGCAACTGGATACATGCATGCACATATATATAACATGTAATAAATCAAATAAAAATCTGATCTCACTAACAAAGGTTCAAAATCACAAATCAAAAGTACTGGGATGATCATCTTATCGAGATGAGGAAACTGTCTCTCCACCTCTATCGTCGGTCACTGATCGTTGTAGAAAAATATAACCCCACCATCAGATTGTTCCTCTCATTGTGAGGATTCCAACTCTACTTTCTGTTTTCAATTTTGAATAGTGTAGATACCGAAATGGACCAAAAATTATGAACTTTCTCCTTTTTCCATCGAGCTCCAATCACCGCCTTACTGTCATCAGAGTCTATACAAGGGTACTATTGAGTTCTTCTCATCAAGGGCTTCTTAACTCGATCCTTAAAATTGTGAATGGTTGCTGAAAATGAAGGAACCTAGCTACTACCATAGGTTGGCTCTTCTTAGTCACCTTCCACCGCCACTGCTCTACCGCTCAGTTGGTGGTTTTGATGTGTTAAGGATGTTGGTTGAGGTGAGGGAAAGAGGTTGGTAGGTTTGGAGGGATGAAAAGGTCACCGGAGATAGTGGTGAAGATTTGGTGAAGAAGGAAGAAAAAAGAGGAAAAGCGAGATGAAATGGAAGAACAAAAAAAAGAAAGGGAAAAAAATGAGCAAAAAAAGCCCCTTCCCATTCTCAAAAATCTAATTTTTCATTTTTTAAATTTTAAATTATGCAATTTTACCCCAAATTTTTAAAAAATTGCAATTAACCTCAACTTGTTCAAAAGTCTACATAATTAAGTCTACAAAAATTATAATTTAGCTCACAAAACTTTTAAAATAATTAATAACGTGAAATTCATAAAATTTTTTATTAATAAAAAAATTTTTATTATAAATAAAATTAATAAAATTTTAGGGGTGTTACACTTTTCAACCCTCCCAAACCCACCAATTTCTTTCCCTCACCACCACTTATACCCTCAACCACTCAAACTTCTCACCTAAATGGTGAAGCAGCGGTTGTAAGAGGCGGACCAGGAGCCAACCATGGTGGTAGCTAGGTTTCATGTTTTTCGGTGGCTATTTCTTATTCTGAGGGTTAGGTTGGAAGAATTTGATGTGAGGTGCTCAACGGAACCCTTACATGGTGACTCCAACAATGGTGGGGTGGTGATCAGAGCTCAATGGAGGAAGAAGAAACTTAACAATTTTTGGCCTACTCCAGCATCTCTGTTGCTCGAAATTAAAAATGAAAAGTGGCATTGGAATCCTCACGGTGAGTGGAACAATTTTGTGGTAGAGTTTAGTTTTTTGACGATGGCGATATAGTAGCAGTGAAGAGGCAGTCTCCTCATCTCGATGTGGTGATCATCCTAATGCAATCAATTTGTGATTTTGAGCCCTCGTTAGTGATATCAAATTTTTTGGTTAATTGCATGTTATGTACATATGTGCATGTAATTGTTAGTTTTTTTGGGTTAAGCCTTTTAGTCAATATATATATTTCTGTGATTAGTTTCCAATGCAAGGAATGGGGAGATAAGAGATATGAATTTTAGACTCGTATATTGGTTAATAATAAGTTGAATAAATATGATATCAGAAATCATTACAAGTTAAATAGTGTTGGAATGGGAATTTGACTAGGGATTTATGCATGAATGTTGATTCTGAAGAATTTTGCCTCGTAGCATATTTTCTTGATTATGTAACAACGAATTGGGCATCAATAAGCAGTAGATTTGATTTTTGATTGTTGCTGTTTGAGACTACAAGAGGTGAAGGTCACGCACTCTGGGTTGTTGCTTTGTTAAGCTACTCTTAATTGTTGGAAACCCTTGTGAGGTCAGTCAATCTGGCATTACATTTTTTATCTATGGTTGTAATAAGCCCCTATGTTGGTTTTACTATTTCTGAACCATATTTTGATATGTGTGTGAAATTTGTCTATTATCTATTGTCCAACTTGAATACCCTTATGAGGGTTATCTCTAATGTCAGGTTTATTTTCTATCCATTCTGGCGCCCAAAACTTTTGTCTGTTATTTGTTATTCTAGTATCTGTTAGTCTTATATCTGTACTGTCTGTACTGTATCTGCTATCTTATCGGCATATCTATTGTCAACTCTATGTTTATTGGCCATGTTAGCTTATCTGTTCTCTATTTACTATTTTTTGTTACCTTAGTGGCATACTGTTATGTTTTGTTAATCTAAAATCGATAGTGCGCTAGGGATTTCCCCATGGGCATCTCTATAAGCAGTTATTTTATTATTTGTATGGTGATTATATGGGCCAAGGGCCATACTAGGTGATCTATTTGGTTGTGTAGGCGCATGCTAGAGATTTTCCCCTGGATTTTACCAATACGTTAGGGATTTTCCCTTGGGTACTAGCAATACACTATGGATCTCTCCCTAGATATTAGCAGTGCACTATACAGTTTGTATAGGCATCTGTCATATTCCAAGCTATTGCACTTAAATAAATTATCTATTGTCTGGTATAAGGTGGATCTATAATGTATGTCTTATAGCCTTTTCTTGGAATACATGTGCTTTGGGTTTGATTTGCCTAAATAAGGTAGGAGAGTTTCCTATTTACTTTTTTTGTACTGTCTATTTTTCAATTCTGTTATATTCAGCTTGATAAAAATTATGTTTTATCAAGTTGAGTTTCTCCTTGATAAACATTATTGTTACTTGTACATATCTCTCACTAAGTCGTTGGACTTACCCCTCTGTATTTCATAATCTTTCAGACATGTATGGGCTCTGGTGAACACCAGGTTTGGAATGAAGTATATGGTTATTTTGTAATAAAACTGGAGCCGAAATTAAGTATGGAACTTGTAACTATTTGGTTGACCTTAGAGATCTTGTGATGTCTATATTTTATTTGAAGATTGTAGTGTAAGATGAAAATGATGGCTTAATCTATTAGACTGTAATTTAACTTAGTTCTATGAAATTTTTTGATATATCCATTTTTTAGTTTATTTAGTATTATTTGAGTTAAATCAGTGTTAAATTTTGAGATGTTTGAATTTATGGGCTTACTGTCGAATTGTAACTCTGAGAATTAAGTTTGAATTGGAGTAGTGCCTCAGCTTAGGTGCTGTCCTAAGGTAAAGTGCTAAAGAGGTGGTGTTAGAGTCCAAGTTTAGATAACCTAGGTGTGAATGTATGATAGAACCCTCAGTGACCTCTATTTGGGTTATTTCGAATGTGCACTTAAGGTATTGACAGGATTGTTAAGTCATAGTAGGATTGATAGAGTATAGTAGGATCCTAAAGCTTGGATTTAGAATTATATTGCTTGATTTTGATGAGACAAATTCTTGAATTGTTATAGGATGGCCAGTGGATCTAACAAAGGAAAGGCACCTGCAAATGACCAAAACAGCGAGACCCTAGAAAACATGACCAAGGAATTGAAAGAAGAAAGAAAGAATCTTAGAAAGATTTGTAAGACTTTGGAAGAGAAATGTTATAGGCAAAATGAGCATTGTCATTAAGTTTGAGAAGAGGTACATACTTTGAAAGGAATGTTAGGTACTCAGGATTATCTACATGATCGAGTCATGGGTAACCTCGAATGGGAGTGTCATCAAGTTAACATCATTAAAGTACAGATCTAAGAGCTTCGATCTTTGCGGGCTAACATGGAGGCAACATTTTAGGCCTTGCAATATGATTATAGGAGATTGGTACAAGTTCCTCACCTAGTGGTAGATGAGATGGGTCAAGTGATGAACTACAATTGTAGGGCTATCAATTAGACCATTGGAGTTGGTCCTAGGATCAACGTAGAGGCCAGTCTAGCATGCATTCACCGAATCCTCTTTCTTAATCAAGGACAGGATCTACAACAGTAGGAACTAGGACCAAAACCTAAGGTAGAACCAAAGGCTGAACTAGAAGAAGAATTAGATGAGGAGTTCAAGGAGGAACCAGAAGAAGGCCCCAATGTAGATGTTATCCCAAAACCTCCAGTCGTGGCACCACTTAAGATAGATGATGAAGAAGATCAGTAAATGGCACATGAGATGAGCGAGCTATCTGATATCACTAATGAGGAAGAAGATTAGATGCGAATCTTGGCATTGTAGTATTTTAGCATGTTGGCAAGACAGTATTTGATGGCTTCTAATTATCAACCTTTGTAATCGCAGTGGATAATTTTATGACTATGACTGATATTTTTCCCCCTTTTCCTTTGAACACCCTATCATTTTGTCTTTGACTGGGCATTCTATTAGCATAGCTACTTTTGCAACCTTTGATTTATATATACACTTTTATAATCTGCTATTGCTAACTTATATTATGATAATATATGACTTTTGCGGAAATTGTTTTCAATCTTTCTTTCTTGTTATGAATTTTGAAAGTTTACATAACTTATATTGTTTTCTTTACTAAAACCTAAATTATTGAAGGGATATTGAGAATTGTGATATTAACTTCAACTTTCAATTACAGGTTGAAGTATTTCTGAAATCTTGTAACTATGATAGCATCCTGTGGCAGTGTCTCTAAACTTGCACCACTCTAATTTGGTCAGCATGGAAGAACTCCTAGATAGCAATTTCAAGACCATCATGCCCCTAGATAAGGAGTTTCGACTTATTCTCGGGCTGTGTAGAGAGAGGAGGTATCACAAACTCTTTTTGTTGGGCAGCTAATGAGACTTGCATATCAAAGAGAGCTAGAAGTCAGGCCACCAACTCAACCTGTGGCTGAAAATCAAGCTTTAAAAAGATTCTTTCATTTTCAACCCCCTAATTTCCATGGGGAACCAAATAATCGAAAGGCTGAAGAATAGGTTGAAGACCTTGAGGTCATATTTGATACTTTGCACTACCCAGATGAATAAAAGGTATGGTTTGCCACATTCCTCTTAGCGAGATCTACTAGAAATTGATGGAAAATGATAGATTGTCATTGGGCAGCCTCAGGAACCTAAAGGACATGGGATAATTTCACTAAAGAATTCATGGATAAATATATATCTCGAGTGGTCAAGCAGTCTAAGGAATGTGAGTTCATGAATTTGATCCAACAAAATCAAATTGTTAGTCAATATGAGGTAATCTTCAGCTAGCTCATCCAATATGTGCCGTATGCTCAGAATGATGAAAGTTGAAAAATTCAACGATTTACTTAAGGACTATGGTTGAAGTTGAGATGGAGTCTAGCCATCTTCGATTTACCAAATTTCAACATAGCAGTTAGCAAGGCACTACAACTGTAATCAGAGTTGCAAAAATTTACAAAAATTGAAGAAAAATATAAAAAGGGAATACCATCTCCAAGTAGACGAAGTGGCACTTGCAAGAAATAATGGAGGCCATAAGCTGAGGGTGCAGCTTAAAGGACTACTCAGGTAGATGTGATGGTAAATTGGGCTCAAGAAAAAACTTCAGCATTATATGGATTTTGTGGGTCAGTAGGGCATGAGGAAGTGAATTACTAGCAAAAATAGGGTAAATGCTTATGGTTTAGTAATAACTAGCATCTTCTGAAGGATTGCCTAAGGAAGAGAGGCCCAGTTCCAATAGGAAGAAAAAAGTAGAAAATCCAGGCCAGTGCCTATGCCATCACTAGAGAAGACATACCGAACCTTAATGAGGTAGCAGAAGATATGATTACTATCTCCAAAACTCTTTGTAATGTGTTATATGATCCTAGTGCTTCCCATTCGTTTATATCTATTAAATTCTATGCAAAACTGAATATGAAACCTGAAACTATAGCATATCAAGTAGAAGTGAGAACACATTTGGGAGAAGGGGTAGTCACTAATGTCATGTATCTGGATTACCCAATTGTGATTGAAGGCCGAGTGTGTCCAACCAATTTAATATAGATGCTTATATAAGGATGTAATGTAATTCTTAGAATGGATTGTTGTACAACCACCAAGCACAAGTGAACTGTTTCACTAAGTGCATAACACTCGGGGAAGGGATGCTAATATCTTTACATCCTTCCATAGATAAAACTCCTCCATTACTGATCAGATCAGTGATAGAAGCTAGGCAAATTCTAATGAAGAGTGGGCAAGGATTCCTGGCTTACCTTATGAACAAACCTCAGGATACAGTCAGGATTGAAGAAGTAGAAGTGAGAGCAGAATACCCTAAGGTATTTCTTGAGGAGTTAAACTCGCTACCCCTGATAGGGAAATAGAGTTTGCTATTCATACTCTCCCAGGGTTGCATCATTTTCCAAAACTCTATACCAGATGGCACTTACCAAACTTAAGGAATTGAAGAATCAACTATAGGAGTTGTTAGAGAAGAAGTTTATCAGACCCAACATGTCGCCTTAGGGAGCTCCAGTGCTGTTTGTCAAGAAAAAAGATAGGTCTATGAGAATGTGCATCGATTATCAAGAATTCAACAAGGTAACAATCAAGAACAAATATCCACTACCCTATATAGAAGAGTTATTTAACCTCCTGTAGGGATTAAGAATCTTCTCGAAGTTGGATTTAAGGTAAGGGTATTATCAGTCGAAGATTAGAGAAGATGATATTCCAAATACAACTTTCAATTCTCGATATAGCTATTACAAATTTGTGGTGATGCTATTCGACTTAACCAATACCTTGGTAGCATTCATGGATTTTATGCATCATATATTTAGACCCTATTTGGATCAATTTATGGTCATCTTCATTGATGATATCTTAGTTTTCTCTAAGTCCAGAGAGGAACAGAGAAAACATTTACAAATAATTCTAAAGACTCTAACAGATCATCAAATGTATGCGACGTTCAGTAAGTGTGAGTTCTGGATAGAGAAAGTAGCCTTCCTGGGTTATGTAATCACCAAAATGGGATAGAAGTTGACCCTTCCAAGATAGCGGTGATTGTCAATTGAAAGAGGCCTAAGAGCATTGTGGGGATTTGAAGCTTTCTGGGATTGATCGGTTCCCACTGAAGATTTTTTCAAGACTTCTCCAAGATAGCCAAACCACTAACCAAATTAACCCAGAAAGATGAGCCATTTATTTGGAATAAAGAGTGTGAGAAGAGTTTTCAAGAACTGAAGAACTGTTTAACTACAACACTAGTATTAGCCCTTCCAGATGGGTTGAAAGATTTTATGGTATATACAGATGCCTCATATAAGGGTTTAGGATACGTGTTGATGCACAAATGGCATGTTATCACCTACACCTCTAGGAAGTTAAAACCTCATGAGGGAAACTACTGCACACATGGTTTGGAGTTGGTAGCAGTTATCTTTGCACTGTTGAGATAGAGGTACCATCTTTATGGGGCTACATTTGAAGTGTACACAGATCACAAAAGCCTTCAATATTTATATTCACAAAAGGATTTATGGGGCTACATTTGAAGATGGATGAAATTCTTAGAAAATTATGACTTTTCCATCAATTATCATCTTGGAAAAATAAATGTAGTAGCCAATACTTTGAGTCAGAAAGCAAGAATGGCTCTTCTGTAAGGCGCAAAGACATCGAAAAAGTTGAAAGCAAGTGCTATGATATGACTAAAATAACAAGTTTAGATTGGAAGAGTGAGAGTAGAACCTGAACTGTATGAAGAAATTCGGCAAGCTCAAGCCAAAGAGAACTAGATGTTGAAACAAAAAAGATGATTAAAAGCTCGGTAGAGTCTGAGTTCAGCAAGGATAGCCATGGTATCCTACTCTATCAAAATAGAATCTACGTACCAAAAAAGATAAAAGAAAGGATATTGGAAGAGGCACATCGAGTAAGATACATTGTGCATCCTAGAGGAATGAAGATGTATTAGGACTTAAAGAAATAGTTTTTGTGGAATGGTATGAAGAAAGATGTAACAAACTTTGTGTACAAATGTTTGACCTACCAATTGGTGAAGGCGAAATACCAGCGATCGTCAAGTTTGTTGTAACTGTTTCCCATCCTATATTGGAAATGGGAATAAGTGACTATGGACTTTATGACCGGCCTACCGAAGGCCAGAGGAGGCTATGATAGTATTTGGATAACAATAGATTGATTAACAAAGTCCTCACACTTTGTACCAGTCGAAATTGACTATATGGTTGAGGAATTGGTAGAATTATACATTAAGGAGATTATATAGTTGCATGGAATCCCAGTGAGTATTATGATTGATAGAAACCTTAAATTTACATCGAGACTTTGGAAGGGTTTATAGAGACATCTGGATATAAGATTGTACTTTAGTTCAACAGCTTATCCTCAGACCAATGGACAATTGGAAAGACTCATTCAAATTTTGGAGGATATGTTGCGGGCAAGTAATTTGGACTTTGGTGGAAGTTGGACTCGACATTTGTCCCTAATTAAATTTGCTTATAACAATAGCTATCAGTTTGTCATTCAAATGACACCATATGAAGTATTATACAGTTGAAAGAGTTAATCCCCACTATACTAGGATTTATCAGAACATAAAGGTACCACTAAAGAGTCTCCAGAGATTATAAAGCCTGAACTAACCCAAGAGACTATTAAAAAGGTGCATATTATAAAATAATGGATAAAGGTTGCTCAGGATCGACAGAAGAGTTATGCTGATAGATGGAGAAAGGACCTGGAATTTGAGATTGGCAATTGAGTGTTTCTCAAGGTGTTGCAACAAAAAGGGATCAAAAGAATAGGCAAAGGTGGAAAACTGAGTCCAAGATATATGGGGCCATATGAGATATGGGAAAGAATTATACCAGTAACTTATCATCTAGTGTTATCCCAGAGTTTAGCTTGAATACATAACATAACGTCTCTCATGTGTTGCAGCTACGGAAGTATTACCCAAATCTATCTCATATCATATCTCATGAACACATGGAACTGGAAGGCAACCTAACATATGAGGAGCAACCAATTCACATCATACATAGAAAGTTTCGAGAACTTAGGAATAAAAAGATTCCTCCAGTGAAGGTGCTATGGCGCAATCGTAATGTTGAAGAAACAACTTGGGAACAGGAGGATCTCATGCGTCAATAATATCCCGAGTTGTTTCAATATTTTAGTGAGAATCTGGAGACCAGATTCCTTTAGACGAGGTCTGTAACGCCCTTAAAATTTTATTTATTTTATTTATAATATACGATTTTATCATTATTTGAAAATTTTATGAATCTCACATTATTAATTATTTTAAAAGTTTTGAGGCCTAAATTATAATTTTTGTAGACTTAATTGTGTTGACTTTTGAATAATTTGGGGCCAATTGCAATTTTTTAAAAATTTGGGGTAAAATTGCATAATTTAAATTTTTTAAAAAAAATTTGAAAATGAAAATTAAATTTATAAAATTGGGCAGGACCTTTTCTTCCTCATTTTTCCTTCTCCAATTTTCCTCTTCTTTCTTTCTTTTTTCATTGAACCACCACCATCTTTCGGCCAACTCTCTGGCAACTTTTCAACCCTCTAAAACCCACCAATCTTTTTCACTCATCACTACCTATACCTTCAGCTACTCAAACTTCTCACCCGAACGGCGGAGCAGCAGCAATAGAAGCTGGATTAATGAGGCCAACCACAATGGTAGCTAGGTTTCATGTTTTCTAATGGCCATTCTCGATTTTGAAGGTCAGGTTGGGAAGCACTTTACGTGAGAAGCTCATTGGTACCCTAACATGGCGACTCTGATAATGGTAATGCAGTGATCGAAGCTTGGTGGAGAAAGAAGGAACTTAATAGTTTTTAGCCCATTTTGGCATCTACGTTGCTCGAAAATGGAAATGAAAGGTGGCATTGGAATCCTTACGGTGAGAGAAATAATTTTGTGGTAGAGTTGAGTTTTCTAGCAGTGACGGATGATGGCGGAGAGGCAGTATCCCCATCTCGATGCGGTGATCATCCCGATACTATTGGTTTGTGATTTTGAGCCCTCGTTAGTGATATTGGATTTTTTTTGGTTAATTGCATGTTATATATATATGTGTATGTATGCATGCAATTGTTAGTTTTTGTCCAGGTCGAGCCTTTGAGTTGATATATGCATTTCTATTATTATTTTCTTATGCGAGGAATAAAGAGATTGGAGATATGAATTTTGGACTCATATGTTGGTTAATAATAAGTTGAATAAATTTTGATATCGAGGACTATTATAAGTTAAATAATGTTGGGATGAGAATTAGACTAGGGATTTATGTGTGAATGTTGATTCTGGAGAATTTTGACTCATGGCATATTTTCCTGATTAGGTAATGACGAGCAATAGATTTGATTTTTGATTGTTCTTGTTTATGACTACAAAAGATGTGGGTCGCCCATTCTGGGTTGTTGCTTTGTTAAGCTACTCTTAATTATTGAAAACCCCTATGAGGGTTTACCGATCTAGCATTACATTTCTTATTTGTGGTTGTAATAAGCCCCTGTGTAGGTTTTACTGTTTCTAAACTATATTCAAATCTATGTGCAAAATCTGTCTGTTATCTGTTATCTAACTTGAATACCCCTATGAGGGTTATCTCTTATGTTTTGAATACCCCTATGAGGGTTATCTCTTATGTTAGTTCTATTTTTTCTCCATTTTGACACATAGAGCTTCTATCTACTATCTATTATTCTGATATCTATTAGTCTCATATCTGTACTATCTATATTGTATCTATTGTCTTGTCAGCATATCTGTTATCAACTTTGTGTTTATTGGCCATGCTAGCTTATATGTTCTCAATTTACTATTTTCTATTGCCTTGGTGGCATACCGTTCTGTTCTGTTCTATTCTGATCTATTGATCCGAAATCGACAGTGTGCTAGGGATTTTCCCTCGGGCACCTGTATGAGCAGTTATTCTATTATCAGTACGGTGATTATGTGGGCCAAGGCTATACTGGGCAATCTGTTTGGTTATGTAGGGGCATGCTAGGGATTTTTCCCTAGATGTTACTGGTATGCCAGGGATTTCCCCCTGGGTGCCAACTGTACACTAGCCATACGCTAGGAATCTCCCTTAGGTATCAGTGATGCACTATATAGTTCGTATAGGCATCTACCATATTCCAAGCTATTACGCTTAGGTAATTGTCTGTTTGTCTCGTATAAGGTGAATTTGCAATGCATGTCTTATAACCTTTTCTTGGAATGCATATGCTTTGGTTTGATTTGCCTAAATGATTTTTGTTTGCCTGTAATCTATTCTTGCAGCAATAAGGTAAGAGAGTTTCCTATTTGTTTTTCTATACTATCTATTTTTTTGAATTATGTTATATTTAGTTTGATAAAAATTACGTTTTATCGAGTTGAGTTTCTCCCCGGTAAACACTATTGTTGCTTGTACATATCCCTCACTAAGTCGTTGGACTTATTCCCCTATATTTCATAATCTTTCAAATAAGGATGGGCTCTGGTGGACGCTAGGTTTGGAATGAAGTATATGGTTATTCTGTAATAGAACTGGAGCCAAAATTAAGTCTAGAATTTGTAACTATTTGGTTAACCTTAGAGACCTTGTGATGTCTATATTTTATTTGAAGATTGTAGTGTAAGATGAAAATGATGGCTTAATCTATCAGAAACTGTAATTTAATTTAGTTCCTTGAACTCTTTTGATATATCTATTTTGTGGTTTATTTAGTATTGTTAGAGTTGAATCAATGTTAAATTATAGGCCTACTATTGAATTGTAACTTTGAGAATTAAGTCTAAATCAGAGTAATACCTCAACTTAGGTGATGTCCTAAGGTGAGGTGCTACATAAATATTCTTAACAAATTTGTAATTAAGCTTTGTTTAAGAACTTGTATCTTTCTTAATTAAAGAATTAGTTAATTTCACCAATTTCTTTTTTAAAATTGGGCTTGACAAATTTTTAGATGAAGTGAGCTTCATATTTGTAGCACCCTACTTAGGGCGGCACCCAAAATTAGATGCTATTAGTTTAATCTTAATTTTCTGTCTGTAAAATAATAGACCCATAAAATTTTCTCTTCAAATCTTTCAAGAAATGAATGATACTTTAACTAAAAATGGTCTGGCAAAGTCTCCAAATACATAACATTAGCAAAATATATACAAATTCAGGCCTTCATGATCATCCATGATCTATCACATCCCAAAACTAGCTTAACATTCATAGAAGCCTATATACACAGCTAGGCGTCTAGTACATTCAGAAATATATTCAAGCCTAAGAACCTCATTCACAATCTTTACGTGCTTGAAAGAAATTAAAATTATATTCATCGACCTAACCTAGTGTCCAAACTTGTCACTTAATCATGCCTAAGAAAATTAAGAAGAAATAGAGGGAAGAGTCCTAAGGACTTAGTAAGGGATATTCGTAATAAAGAATAATAGGGATCTGTTGAGAAGAATCAGCCCTATAGATCATCACTTAGTAATTAAAATAGAATGTATTGAGAACAAGTAAGAACTATAGTAACAAGTTTAAAGAGCAAACAACATCAAATTCAAGACTTCTACAAGGTAATAACTTGTGGTTGTAATTGTTGGCTCTAGCAGCCTGGGATTATCTCAACCAAAACCTGCTCGAGAGGTATAAAGTGTCCTAACCAATCACAGTTGGGAGGAAATACAGATGGCTCATCCAACATGTACAACAACCTGATTTAGATCAAGAATCTACATTGTCCATATTGATCCATGAGTAGGATACAAACAAATGGGGATACAATTAGTTAGTCAATCAGTTAGACATGTCAACACATCCCAAGAAAATAGCTAGGACCAACTTATCAGTGTGTCTCGAGCATAACAGCTGGGATCAACTTATCAACACATCCCAAGCATAACAATTAGGATCAACTTATCAGCACATTTTGAGCATAACAGCTAGGATCAACTTATCAGCTAGAAATCATAATTCGAAACTTATTTTCATATAACAAGTTGCCAACAATGCCATATGATAACAACTCAAAATGAAAACAAGTATCAAACAAGACTAAAAGGAGTTCTAGGTGCCAGAACAAGTAGGAACTAATTTAATAGAGTGTCAACAGGTATTAACCCTTACAAGGGTATACAAGTTAAATAAAAGATACGAGCAATTACTGACCATGTTCAAATTTCAAATAATTAGAATATGGTACAAAAATAGAAAACCCACACAGGGGCTTATCACAAATGACAATTAGTTAGAAAAGATGCTAGACAGGTGGACCCTCACAGGGGTGCAACAAATCATGACTAAACTTAACCAAGGCAATTACCTAAAGCGAGAGACCCTCACAAGGGTTTTCAATAAATAATGAATAAGCTTATACAAATCGATAACCTAAAGTAGGAGACCTCACAGGGGTTTTCAGTAAATGTTGAATAAGCTTACATAATAAATAATGAATAAGCTTATACAAAGCAATAACACAAAGTGGGAGACCTCACCTCCGTAGTCTCAGATACAACAATCGAAATCAGCAACCTATTGACCACAGATCCCAATTCCACGCTACCTAATCTAAAAGAGTCTAATTATAGTCAAGATCTATATTTTGACTCCCAGTACATCACTATCATGCTTATCATTAATCTAAATCTCCCAATTAACCTATTAACATGATAGTTTAAAGTTTAAATGGCACTATTGTCCTAATAACGGCTAATAAGGTTAAGAGTGCCAAAGTAAAGCTCAATTTATATCAATTTACTTATCAAAATATAGACTAGTCCTCAGATACATAATCTTCTCATAATATCAACCTAAAGTCACAATAATTGCTTAACTCTTCATGATTGATCCCAATAATTGCCACTTAGGTCTTAAATATGTAAAATTAGGATTTTCTCTTCTAATTAGCTCAATAATTTCTAAACCTTTCATAAATAATGCAATCTAACTTTAATAATCTTATAAAGGCATTTGCATATTCTGGGTCCTATTCTATATCATCTCAAATCATCTAATTGTCATTTCTCACATTCCAATTTTATAAAATCTTAGCTTAATCATTTAATCAAGTCAACTAATCCATGCTTATCATTCAAAAATACATAATCGGGGCCTACTATGCTATGTCATAATCCATGCATTGAGATGTTTACACATCAACCATATGTAATTCTTCATGATCCAAGATTGAAGGAATCATAATACAACATATAAATACATAAATAAGCATATTCATCCACTTCTTTACCCCCAATCCAATTGTAGAAATCTCGAAACCACGAACCATGAGTACTACCACGATCCTTGCAATGAGCTGAAAATATTGGCTCAAAGTCGTCGCTAGCACCACCTTAAAAAAATATCAACAACATAACTAAAAGTTATCTTTCAGCTCCACCAATCTAAAGCTTTGATCAATTTTATCAAAAGCCTCCAATTAGCTGAAGACTACTGTTGATTTGCTCAATGTCGCTGCACACCGCCATGTCCAGTTCGACTCTACTGATCATTGATTCACACAACTGAGCCTACCAACTTATTCACTGAGTTGAGCCTATCAAGAAACACTCTTGGTCCATCTCTAAGCATTGCCGAAAAGTAGGAACCTACCACTCTGCCGTAAGCTCTCATTGGGCATCAATTTTTAGCTGCTCCTCCAGTCAAAGTGGGTTATTCTTGGCACTAGTGTGCTCGTTGTGAGGAGAGGAAGAATATGGTTAGATTATTTCATGGATTTGGTTATCGGAGGAGAAGCTCACTGGAAAAGGAAGGTCCATGGTATGTGTGTGTGTGTGTGTGTGTGCGTGTGTGCACGCGCGCATGTGAGAGAAGATTAAAGGAATGGAGGAATATGAAGATTTTTATAAAATTTAACTTCCCAAAATTGGAGATTGGCCCCCAAACCTTTACCTCAATCTTCAATTAGGTCCTCCAAAACTCCCACAAACTTCAATTCATCCCCAAACTAAGTGAGTGCCTCACTTTGACCCTTTTGACCAAGAACAATCACCATGCAGCCCCAAAACCTTCAAATTTAGTCGAAATCAATCTTTTGCAATTTGTAAATTGACCCCCAAACTTTCAAAATTTTTGCAATTAAGTCTTTTTCAATTATTTTTCTAACCCTAAAATCCAATCAATTTACATCTTGAATTAGAAACCCTTATTTCTCAAAATTATCGAATTCTAGGGTTGTTACAATATTAATTTATAAAATTCATCAATTAAGCTTTATCAACTTATTTTTTCCTTAATAAGCTTGACCAATTTTTCAATGAGTCGGCAATTAGGCATTCTTAATGATTTAATTTTTATATTAATTTATAGATTTGATTAATTAGACTTCACCTATATCTTTTTTAGTAATTGGGCTTGACCATTTTTCAATAAATTTGTAAATTGGACTTCTTTGTGGGCTTCAACAAATCTCTTTTTAAGAATATGGATTCACCAATGGTAATAATTTTTATGCTTGCCAATTTTCTAGAACATTGAATTTATATTCCCGCCCAAAATATATTGATTCAAAAAGTTGGTTGAATACAAATAGCAACCAATTCTTTTGTTACCAATTTTAGATGACAATGCAACTTTGTATTCCCCCCATAATTTGGGAGAGATCAAAAGCTAACAATTATTTTTGTTATTAACTCCACATAAGAATTTAATTTAATTTCTTCCAAAAATTTGATTCCTTCCACAATGAATTCCATTCATTTTTTTTATTTCTCCAAATTTTAGCTCCTCATTCTAGTTTTTTTAGTAAATAATTTATAACAAACTTTGAAGATGAATTATAATTTTAGATTATAAGATGAATTAACATAATTAATTTTTTGAATTATTAAATGGCTTTGTATCATAACTAAAGTAGTATTAAAATTTGAACTTGTAAATTTTGGTGCTTATAAATTTAATTTTTTATCATAATTTATTTTAATATTCTTTTAGGAATATTACTAAAGGCTTCTTAAAATAAATGGTTAATGGCGGCAACTAAGATAAATAGATGTATAATGTACCTGAATAACAAAAGAGAGGAAAAAAACCTATTTTATTGTAGTACTCTCTCGCCCCCTCCCCCCTCTTATTTTCATAAAAAATTAAAAAATATATGAAATTATAATGTCTATTTTTAATTTCTAGATATTTGTAAATCTATAAAAAATATACTTAAATACATGATAAGAAATTAATTAACATATGCAAAGATATATGTTAATTGGAAATGAATAAATGATAACGTGTGGTTGTGTACAGTAGATGAGCATTTGTTTTACGTTATTAAAAATTTGACATATTTCTTTTTGATATCAACATATAGTTGCAACCTTTTGATATATTACATATTTTGTCTTCCTAGTATTGTAACCATCCAATTAAATAGTTGATTTTAATTAAGTTAGAGTTATAGTTATCTACATATATATGTTAAACCAGTGTATGTTACTACATCCATATAATATAAATATATAATATTCTCTAAAACCTGATGATAAGGTTCTAAAAGTTTTTTTACCCTCATATTTTTAGTTGCATCATAATATTTTTCATTTTATGTCCATTCTCCCTAATTTCATCATTCAACTCAAATTTCACCGTTCTTTTACATGAAACAATAGAATATTATGTATTTCATATTTTTGTAATTAAAAATGGAAACAGGAGTAGTGAAAAAATAAATGAAAAAAATCTTCCTATTTTCACACATCAGACTTCTTGTTTTTTTTCTTGCCATTTTGTTGCACAAGATTTTGCACAAAATTGAGAAAAATCGTTAAAGGATGAAAATTAATCTTCCAAAACACAAAATCTTTCAAAATTCTTGTAGTATCAAAATACATTATTTTCACCACACTTTGATAAATCAAAACCCATTTTGCACATATTATAATTTCATGAAAAATATCTCTATCAAATTCTTACACACATTTCAATAAAATTGTCTTTTAATTTATAATTCATCTACATCAAAATTTGTCTTTGAAATTTATCCGAAATTAGGCATTGGTAGTATTGAGAATTTTACAATGAAAAAAAATTCTAAAATTTATCCAAAATTAACTAACTTTATTAATACTAATTATCTTAAAAATAAATTTTCAAACATTATTAGCTATAAAAAATTCATTTAAAAAAATTAAATTTAGTAAATAACAAAGGAAAATACACCGGGTTAGCTAGAGAAGGTAGAAGACAAGATTTTTCTCCCTCGTCTTTTCACAGTAATCAAACCCATTTTCGCAAGGGTTTTGCCCCATAAATGCCTCGGCACACTCAACACAATTCAGCAAAAATCAACATTCCAGTTCTATCCCCTCCCCGAAATCGTAGATACCCCTTGATACTTAAGGAGTTTGAAGTCAAAGAGCATGAGTAGAAAGAAAACAACGCCATTTTTCATTTTGAAGGAATCTTGTGGACAATCATAAGAACATCGAAGCCCATCTCTTTGAGTGGATTTATAACTAATTTTAAAGGCTTTTTTTTTTAACCTTTTCCCCACCGTATTGTTTATTGTAGATTAGGTTTGGTATAAATTACTTTACATGCATATTTTGATTGTAGGGGTTGTCTAAAAGTGAGTTGCTTCAAGAAATTAGTGAGAGAATGAGAAGAAATTAAGGGTTTGTGAGAATAGGTTTCATTCAGTTTGTTTACTCTGTAAGTAATTTTTCCTACTATTTTATTTTCCTTATTTTCTTTTCATTTAAGCCCCTTTTTTGTCTGAATAAACGTTATGCAGTTTATTTGAATAAACTTTTCATTTGGGCCCCTTTTTCCCATACTATGTGGAGTTTATGAGAATAAACTAGTTTCAGATTGAGATTTTGGCCTAAAGAAAGAAGCAGAAGCATTTGGGTATTTTGATCAAAGACCTGAGTAAGAATTGACAAGAAGTGTAGATTTGGGGTTTATTGAGGGAGTGTTTTTCGCCTAAGGTTTTTGAGAAGAATTGATATGTAGGTTTTTTGATCTGTGGCTGTCAGATTTGGAGTACATTGGCCTTAGTTAAGGAAATTATTCTAAGTCCTTCTTGAAGTTTCTCTTCTGAATCTTCTTCTTCAGTTGGCTTCCGCATTGTAAGAGAGGACTTGAATGAATTTAGGATCTGAATTTGATACATTCTGAAGGCAAAGATAGGCCTGGTTTGTCTCTTAACTTACTCAAAGTTTTCCTTTTATTTGTCTTTTCATGATTCAATATTTTAATTCTTGCAATTAGTTTTTACTACATTTTATAGTTGCTGAAATTTGGATTTAGAGATGCTAAAAGATCAATTCTATGCTAGAAACTTTCACTTTATGTGAGTCATGGAATAATTCAAAGGTTTTAACCTCTTCCTATCTAATTTGAGTTTCTGTGTTTACTCAAACCGAAATTGTGGAACCAAATCCACAAGCTGACAGGCTCTTTCTTGGTGGTGTTTATAGCAAGACCAAGGTAGTAAATGATGTAATGAAGTGCAGACAATAGACCATAGGAGTAGCAGAGGTAGAATAAGACTTTGTCCTAGATTTTCTTTGCAGCCAAATAGCTGAGGAAACACTGTTACTACTGCAAAAATATATATATATATATATATATAAAGCAATTATGGTATTGTCAACAACAAGATTAGACCAATGAAAGTAGGTGACAAGTGCATATAGCTAGCTCTATTGACCAGTTAATTATCACCCCTTCATGCTTAGACTTATTCAACAAACTCCTGACTTTATAATGAAAACCCTTTTCTCTATTCTCCTTTTTCTTTCAACTTTTTTATTTTTTCCAAAATTAATACTCTTAAAACATTCTAAAATACCTTTCTTCCACCCTTCCCCAAGGCAAATACAATCATTAATTATGTACATATATATCATCTCATATTATAATTACACATACACAATCATAATAATATAAAATTATATTTTCATCCCATTAACTTAAGGAAAAATAGTGATAATCTCCTCCCAGAATAAAACTAAACTTTGTGTTCACAATCTCTAACCAATTTTAAGAACGAAATTAAACATATATTACATTTACCACTTACTCCGCAATTATGTTCTTCCAAAATATTTTTGGCAATTTCGTCTAATGTAGATGGGTCATCAGCTTCGGTAGGCTACGAGGGCCTGGCAATGGGCCTACCCAATTTGGCCCACATCTTTATTAGGCAATCATAATCATTACAATAGAGAAGGCCCATCTCAAACAAAAAATAAATAAATAATGTATTAATAAGTTTATTGTCTCTTTCAACTATTTGATGCCCTTTATGTACTGTCCATTCCAAGAAAATGATGGATTAAGTAAAGCTCGTGATCGTAAATCATCATTTTGTTTTGGCCACGGTGAACATCTTCAAAGGAATCTTAAATGAAAAGATCCATCAGGTTAAATGGGCCCATAAGAGAAAAATAAAGCATCTAATTCAATGAGTAAAAATTTATAAAATTATTTAAATACGTTTAGCATATTAACATCCTATTAATTTGAAGCTATGGTTTCACTTTCTTAGGCCATTCTAACTGAATTTTGGCATAACTAATTAAATGCATTAATGCAAGGGCTAGAAATTTGTCATGCAGATACAAAGGTAGTTTTCGAATATGTAAAAACTCTACTGACCTACATACTATTTCTCAAAACTGATGGTCCTAACATTTTACATATATATATATAGCTGGAGACGGTATGCTTCCTGACAATAAATAAACATGCTACTTTTCACACCGCTCAACATGGAAGGACCTTTCATTATCTAATATTATATTAGTACCATCATCAACGTTATTATTTAGGACTTAAATAATTATTTGGCCATTTCACATAATTATTTGTTGCAAGTAATTAAGACCAATTTAAGCCATATTTCATCTTGAAAGTAATCTTAGTTTTAGTTTGAAATTGGGCTCAAACTCTATCCAATTTCACCTCACTTTTAGGCTAAAATTAAAGTGTAGGTTTAAGGTGAAATTGACCTCAAACTAGTCAAATTATCATATCAACTTCAAGTAGAAAATGAGGGTAGTTTTGAGGGTAATTTTGAGCTGAAACTAACCTATGTGTGATCAGTTTCAACTTCAAATTGAGATTTAGTTTTCAATTTCAAGCTGAAATTAGACTAAGTTTGGGCTTCAAATTAAGGAACATTTTCAAATATATCAAGTTGAAATTGACATTAGTTTGTTTTTCTACGTCTTCACATAATTATATGTAAATGCTGAAAAAGTCGAAGATCAATGTAGGAAATAGAGCACATATGCCATACTCTCATACATCCAATTTTAAATCATTCATTGTATGATTAACGAAAATGGTAATATATTATTTTAACTATATTTTGTCTATATTTTCTATTGTCATTGCAAAAAGTTCAATAATAAAACTTCAACTTATAATTGCAAAGGAAAATCAAAATGCAGTAGACAATTTTGGAGTCATTGACATGAAGAAAGGTAGGGATGACTATGTGAATGCTACAGTTGTGAACAAGCATGTGAGTTCATGTTCTATAATAAAATGTCCCCTATATAAATATGTACTTATATATAGATATACATATATATATATTTATGCTCATGCCAGAATGAAATGAAAAGGAGGGATGATGCATTAGAAGAAGGGCTCGAGGAAGTTTTTGAAGGGAACATTATTAAGGAGTCATTGGGCACAGAAATGGAATATTAGAGAGGCATGGGCAATGGAGTTGTGCCAGCTAAAGGTAGCAAGAAAATAAGACTTCGAGCTATATATCTTGGTGTAGTAAAGGAAAAATTGAGAAAAGTTGAAAATGACTTATAAAGCGCAATGAATCTCATCAAGACTCAACAAGAAATGATTTAGAACCAACAGGAAAAAATCCAAAGCCATGATAATTGATGCAAGTGTTGGAATAGTGCCTAGCGAGCCAATTAGATTGGCCATCTAAAACTACTTCCTTGTAAAATATTTTTTATTGAATGATATTTTTTATATAGTCATCTTCATCTTATGCTTTTCATTACTTCACAAGCATTTGGATGAAGCCCTTAAATCTCATTAGACTATGGGACTTGGTCAGTTTACTGGGTGGTGATTATAGAGTAAGTCTTACATGGTCATGATCTTAAATCTTCCAAATCATAGGATCTTACGAGACAAGACATCTAAAATCTAGATAGACTTGTATTAATGATGCATAAATCTAAGAGTTGGATATTGCTCAGTTCTATGAGCAACTGTATAAGATAGTGTGCATATTAGTGGGTGCTTGTTAGAGAACAAGACACTAAAGACCCATCAGAGAATCCATTAGATAGTCGGAGTGGCAAGTTCTCTAGCTTATGCTAGTGTATATTATTAGTCCTCTAACCTGAGGATCCTTGGTAACTTTGTGTTAAGTCCTCACACATTGACTCATCTTTGGGAGGCCGTTTGGATTGAGATTGGGTATGAGCTGCATGGCATAGAGGTTTGTGAGATCCAAGATGGAATTTGACTCTTTGTCTTTGTGAAGAGCGAGTACATCTCCGATGCATTTTATAATGATCTATTTCAAGAAATCCTTGTGCAAGGTGGTATAGTAATTTGAAAAAGAAGTTTTCAAAAGATAAGGTCATGCAACGAAATCGAATATTAAGAATAGAGGCATAGTATTGAGGTTATTGGAAAGCTGACAAATATTTTATCTTAGACCTCTTTCAGAAGATAATAGATGGAAAGACCATATTTGCATGGTATGGGTAAAGCTACCATGGTTATCTAGAATATTCATTTTAGCCAATTGGTTGGGCTCCATAGGCTAAAGGTTGGACATCAACTATGGAGATTAGGTACTATTTAATTAATGAGATTAATTGAATTGAGTCGATTAGTTTAAAAGGTATTTCAAACTAAAGTAAATATAAGATATTTAAAAGTTATAAAGAGTTGTGAGCCCATGTCTAATAAATGGTAGAACCTTTAGTGTCACACACAAATGCCAATTAACTTCCAAACTTGATGGAGCAATTTTCTAAGTGTTAGAAAATACCTCCTTGGTGACTGATTTTCAAATTGCTCAATTTGATGATCAATCTTAGATTGATTAATTTAAATATTAAATTAATCAGCAAATTTAAGAAGTTAAATTAGACCAATAATCAAGAAGTTAATTAATTGATGCTAGGTCACCATCAATTGGTCAAGTTGACTAAAAAAGTTATGCTAACTAAATTAAGTTTAAGAGTTAAGCTTGTTCGATTAAAGAGTTAAATCAAATATTAATTAATTAAATTAAAGTGTTTAGTTTAATTAATGAAAAACATACTTTTTGGAGAAAAAAATTTAAATGAAATGTTCATTTGAATTAGCATCTTAATTAATTTGGAATTAGATTTTGAATATAATTAAAATGCACATGAAATTCAAGTTGGACTTGAATTTAAATTTACCACCTTGGCACATCTAGTTGGCCCCCATCCTCGAGGAAGGTGGGATGCCAACTAACATCACAACTTCCACCCTTTATATATATATATATATATATAGAGGGGGTTTAGATCAGCAATATAACAATTTGTGTGAAAAATAAGATTCGTTGTATTTTCTCTCCAAAATCTCTCTTTCTCTCTATGTCTCTCTCTCTCTCTCTCTCTCTCGGCAAAGCATCATGTGTTGAAGCTTTGCATTTGTTATTCTTTCCTACCCGAAAATCAGCCTTCTCCATCAAATTTTTCCTCACTTATTCCAGCTTATAGTGAGGAGAAATTATAAGATTCAATTGGTGTGTGGATCATAACAATAGAGGCAAAGCACTTGATATGCTAGTTTTGGAAATCCACTTGTATAGAGCACCAATTTGACATTTTTTCTGGGGGAGATCCAGAAGCTATTTTGCTCCATATTTTTGTTGGTTTATTCCTCGTTGTGTAAAGGTGTTTCATATATATTTTTGTGATTTTTGGAGTATTCTAACCATGGCAAAAGTCATTCTCTCTGTGTTGTGCTGGTTCTTAGTAGTTTTTGGAATTATGATGTGTTCACACTTCCTTTCTTGTTTTTGAGCTACAAAAGGTATTCCTCCTTCCAAATCCAGATCTATAGCATGTTTACATCCTTGGTTGCTTGAGTAGCCTAGTTAATTTTAGCTTTTGAAATTTTATTATTGGATCCTCATGCCACTTGTGCCTTCAAGTGGTATGACAGCCTAATTCATGCTATATTTTAGATTTTTTAATGATTGATTCAAGTGATGGATTGATCAAAATCACCAAATACTTGATTCAAATAATGAATTAGAGTGTTTGGATGATGTTGTATGTGGCTCATAGATTGATGAATTGAAAACATGCTATTGTGTTATTTAAGTGTTCATTCATGTAGTTAGTATGTTTTAATTCATAGTTGCTAATGTTGAATGTTGATTTAGCGTTAGTTGATGTTATATGATGTCGCATGTTGATATATGGCTGAAGAGATTTTGTTATTTTTGGATGCAATTAGATTAGAGTTTGGAGATTTTTGGAGAATTTGATTCTCACTTTAACTTGATTTTTTGAAGCATATTTGAGCACTTTGATTTTCAATTTTAAAATGAGTTTTAGATCTACAAATTGATCTATAATGTGTGATTTAATGTTTAAAAAGTGTTCTAAAATTTTTGGTGCACAAAAGTTGAACTAAAAATAGGCTTGACTATGCTTTGACCCCAAAACAGGGGCTGCTGGCCAACAAAGGACAAGTTGCCAAGGCAGTGACCAAGAGCAACTGCCTGGTGGCATGCCTAGCTTAGCCAACAGCGCCCGATTGAGGGTTGGGCTAGTTTTGAGCCAATTCTTTGCTCCTTAAGTTGCTAAAATGATATTAAATTATGTGTTATGGATGCACAAGTATTGTGCAAGTTCTCAAAATTAGATTTAAAATTTTTTATTGCTTTTGAAAACTTGTCAAAGTTAATCTCCAACTTGTTGCAAAAATGTTATGCTTGACCAACAATTTGTTTATGAGATAAGTATTTAATTGTTGGAATTAATTGTTAATTCTAGATTTATTTATTATTCATTTAATTGTTGAATGAATGATGAATGAATGGGGATGATTATGAGCCTTTTAACATTGATTTTATTTATTCAAGTTGTTGAAATGGGTTATCTTAAATGGGGCTTGCATACCTTTTATTTTATCTTGTAAAGGTTATGAGAGTAGAATCACTACGAGTGAGGTTTTCTTTCTCTTGAAAAAATTACAAGGAACAAATAGGATCCAAGGAGGCTTGAAGACCGATGAATGTATAGGATACACTCATGTAATAGCTTTGTTTAATCAACCCATTTAAAACCAACCAAGTGATGCATCTATGACTCTGAGTGCATCACTTGGTTAGACTCATGGTCATCCCACCCTTGAAACATGCTAGGTGTATTTATTTATTTATGCTTTTCATATCCAATTGATGTATGAGATACATGATTAGAATATAGAGAACCTAAATAAGATGATAAAAAAAATGATAAGATCTTTGCAAGCAAAACCCTCAATTTAGAATGTCTAAGTAATTTTCAAATATTAAATCTAAATAGATACAAGTTAAAAGAGCTTTAATTAATCTAATCCTTTCACTAATAGTGTATGCCATAATGATGCTATCGATTTTGTGTGATGGCAATCGATCATGGGGGCCACACTTATGAGGAAAGCTGTGAGCATACATTCAGCATGAGATGTACCTTTGATTGGGGAACCTTCACATATTGGCACTCAATTATGGGGGATGTCATGAGGTCATCTCGAGATAAATGATTGGTAGGTTTGACTTAACGCTTAGTAATATAGACGGCATATGGTCACGTGGATCTATATTAAAACAGAGGCAAAATATATCAACGGTTGTATGAGACACAATTAGCAAAAGGTGCTTACCCTTTGATTGCTCGTTGATGGCACTCAATCACAGGGGTCCATTGGCAAGTCATTGGGGGTCTTGATTCTTACTAGAAAATTTGATTTCCTGAATTCTTCTTAGGGGTGAAAGATTTGATAAAATAATAGGAGGAAAAATATGTTTGAAAGACCATGAACATGTTTTCAATATAAAATTCAATCACATGCTTATATGTTTTTTTTGGCCTCTTGTAGATTTTTGAAATCTTGAAACAAATGGCTAAAAATGCACTCGTAAGCATTTTGGAAACCAATAAACTTATCGGTCCTAATTTTCAAGATTGGTTAAGACCTTAAAATAATTCTTAACTCCAAAAAGAGGACTTACGTCTTTGGTCAAAGTCCACCAAACACAATTAGTGATGACCTAACCAAAGAAGCCCATGAATTGTTCACTAAATTTGTAGTAGATGATCTACAAGTGAGATGCCTCATGTTGGTGTCCATGACTAATGAGTTCCAAAAGACTCATGAGCATATGAGACATACCTGTGAGATCTACAAATACCTACAAGAGTTATATGGTGTACAAACAAGACATGAAAGGCTCGCTTTGTCTAAAGAGCTCTTTAGGTGAAGAATGGTTGAAGGGTCTAGCATCCATGATCACAGGCTAAAGACGATTGGACTTATTGAAAAGTTTGGACAACTTGACATATTATGGACAATGACCTTTATGTGGATTTAATCTTCCAGTTATTACCTCCAGCATTCAACTAATTCATTATGAACTTTAAAATGTCCAAGTAAGATGTGATAATTAACGAATTGGTAAACATGTTAGTGACCATCAAGGTGACTATGAGAAAAGAAAAACCTCTTATGATTGCATTTGCCTCCAAGTCGAAAGGTCCCAGGGGCCTATGAAAGGGAAGAAAGAGAATGAAAAGTTCTCCCAAAGGGGTGAAACTTGAGAAGAGTTCAGGGAGAGTTAAGAATAAAGCTAAGATCGATGCTAATTATTTCCAATATAGTGAAAAGGGTCATTGGAAGAGAAACTGTAAAGCTTACCTTGCAACCTTTGAGAAGGGTATGTACTTCTTTAATGTGCATTTGATGGCTAATTCTTCCTCATGGGTGTTTGATACCATATGTGGTTCACATCTATGTAATTCGTTACAGGGGATGAAAAGAAGAAAAAGTCTTTGTAAAAGGGATATGATCCTCCGCCTAGAAAATGGAGCAAACATTGTTGCCATGGTCCAAGGCGCAATCAAGTTAGAGTTGGGGAATTCTTGTATTGTTCTTAGTTTAGTTTATTATGTACCCTACCTTCTTATGAACATTGTTTCAATTCCTATTCTTGATAATGAAAGATTTGATTTTTCTATATCAAATGGGAAATTGAAGACATTAAAAAATAGTTCTTTAATTGCTCAAGGTACATTAATTAATATATCATACATTCTTAGGTCTCAAACTCCCCTAATGCACATTCAAACAAGTAAAAAAAAGGCTACATATCTAAGAAGATGCCATCTTATGTTATACAAAGCTTGGGCATATTTCTAAAAATAGGATGAGTAATTTATGAGCTCTCAAAACACTAAATGTTAGTGGCATTGAGGACCCTTCTATTTGTAAATCTTGTTTGAAGGAAATAATGACCAAGGCTCCTTTTGTAGGACAAATAGAGCACTCCACATCTATTAGATTTTATCTATATGAATGTTTGTGGACCACTAAAAGTTAGCGAGAGAGAAGGCTATACCTACTTCATCACCTTCACTGATGATTCTAGTCAGTAGACATATGTATCTTATGGAGTACAAGTCCAAGGCCATTGAAAAGTTCAACGAGTACAAGAATGAAGTAAAAAAACAAAAAGGACTTAGTATTAAAGCTTTTCAATTAGATTAAGGAAGAGAATACTTAAGTACCAAATTCCTGAATTATCTAAAGGAGAATAAGATTGTCTCTCAATAGACTCTACCTAGCACACCTAAACACAATGGAGTAGCTAAAAGGAGAAATCGTATCTTGTTGGAAATGGCACATTTCATGATAATTTTTTTAGATATGCATATATTCTTTTAAGGAAATGCCTTATTAACAACAATAAGGTTACTAAATGTAGTACCCTCAAAGTCGATGCCAAAGATACCGCATGAGATGAGATTTAGCAAAGCACCCTCTTACTATTATCTTAAGAATTGTGGATCTCCCGTCTATGTGAGATGGACAGTGGGAGATAAGTTGAATAGTAAATCTACCTTGTGCAAGTTAATGGGATATGCAAGAGAGTATATAGGTTATTACTTTTATGATCCCTTGGAATAAAATGTGTTTGTTTTAAGGAACACCCACTTTATGGAAAAGAAATTTCTATTGGATAAAAATGGCATTGTTATTAAACTTAACAAAGTTCAAGATGACAATCAAATCCTACAAGCAGTGAAAATAAATGAGCTCCAAGAGCCTTACACACAACCTTCAAGAAGGTCGGACTAAATCAAGAAACACCTAAAAGGTTTGGATTTCTTTATGTGATGAGCCAATGAGGAAGCTATGTTAGACTTAGATTCAAGGCATTGGACATAAATTCGGGATGTTAGCTTGAAGCCATGAAATCTAAAATTGACTCCATGTACTCAAACAAAGTATAAACTTTGGTAGATCCACTAGAGGGAATTGTTCCTATTGGTTGCAAGTGGATCTACAAGTAAAAGTTTGGGGTAGATGGATAAGTAACAACTTTTAAGGGGTGTCTAGTGGAAAAAGGTTATACTCAAAGACCTGATATCGATTTTGAGGAAACCTTTTCATCAGTCGTTATACCTAAGTCCATTCAAATTCTACTTGCCATAGCTGCATATTATGACTATGAGATGTGGCAAATGGATGTAAAAATTGCTTTTCTTAATGACGATATTGAAGAAGAAATCTATATGGAGCAACCATAAGGTTTTACATCCAAGAAGCATAAGTAAAAGATTTGCAAACTCCAGAGGTCTATTTATGGACTCAAACAAATATCCCAAAGTTGGAACATACATTTTGATAAGACAGTCAAATTGTTTAACTTTGTCAAAAATGTATATGAACCATGTGTGTACCAAAAGGCCAATGGGAGTTTAGTACCGTTTGTTGTGCTTTATGATGATAACATCCTTCTCATTGGGAATGAGATAGGTATATTAGAGTGTACTAAAGTATGGTTATCTACTCAATTCTTCATGAAGAATTTGAGAGAAGCATCCTATATATTAGGAATACCAATCTATAGAGATAGATCAAAGAGAATGCTGGGGCTTTCCTAAACTATGTTCATTGATAAAATTCTAAAGAGATTTAGTATGGAAAAATCCAAGAAAGGATTCATTCCCATGGGACATGATATTCATCTCCAAGTCTATAGCCCCTAAGATAGATGATGTGAAATAAAAATTATCCCATGAACCTTATGTGTCTACCATATGAAGCATAATATATGCAATTCAATGTACAAGACCGGATGTGGCATACTCACTAAGCATTATGAGTAGGTTTCAATCTAATCTAGGTAAGAGTCATTGGATAGCCATCAAAATAATTCTAAAGTACTTGAGAAGGACTAAGGATTTATTTTTGGTATACAATAATGGAGAATTGAAACTTGAAGGATTTTCATATTTTAGTTTCCAATTCAATGTAGATGACCAAAAATCCACTTCTAAATTTATATTTTACCTCAATGGTGGTGCATTGAGTTGGAAGAGTTCCAAACAAGACCCCATAACTGATACTACCACAGAGGCAAAATACATTGCATCTTTGAAAGGTGCAAAAGAAGGTGTTTGGATGAAAACCTTAATTCAAAAGTTGAATGTAGTGCCAACATTGTGAGCCAATAATTATTTTTTATGACAACAATGGGGGTAGCATAAGCTAAAGAGCTAAGATCAAATCAGCTATCCAAGCACATTTTGAAGTGATATCATTTGATTTGGGAGATCTTTAATAGAGCAACGTCCAAGTAGAGAGAGTTGCTTTAGAAGAGAATATAGGAAATCCACAAACAAAACCCCTACCAAAGAAGGTCTTTAATAGACATCTTGTGAAAATGGGTCTCAAGGCCATGGAATATTGGCTTTAGGGCAAGTAGGAGATTGTTGGAATAGTACCTAGCAAGCTAATTAAATTGGCTTTGTAAAACTACTTCCTGATAAAACAATCTTGATTGAATAATATTTTTTATATAGCTATCTTCATCTTTTGCTCTTTATTACTTCACATACATTTGGATGAAGCCCATAGACCACTTGATGGTAATCATGGAATAAGTCTAATATGGTCATTTTATTAAATCTTCCAAGTTAAAGGATATAATGAGACAGGGCATCTACAATTCAGTAAGACTTGCACTAACAATATATAAATCCAAGAGTTGGATATTGCTCTGTTCCATGAGCAAATTTATAAGATACGGGTTCATATTAGTGCTTATTAGAGAATAAGGTACTAAAGACCTACTGGAGAATCCATTAGATAGCTAGAGTGGCAAGTTGGTAGTGGAAAGTTCTCTAGTTTGCATTAGTGCATATTATTAGTCCTTTGACCTGAGGATCCATGGTAACCTTATGTTCGATCCTCATGCTTTGACTCATCCTTAGTCACCTGGTAAGCTGTTTGGGTTGATATTGTGTACAAGCTTCTTGGCATGGTGGCTTATGAGATTCAAGATGGAATCCGACTTTATGTATTTGTGAAGGGCGAATATATTTCTTATGCATTCTATAATAATCGATTTCAAAAAATCCTTGCCCAAGGTGGTATGAAAATTTGGAAAATAAGTTTTTCAATGATAAGGTCGCACAACAAATTCGACCACTGAGAATAGAGGCATAGTATCAAGTTTATTGGGGAGCCAACAACTATCTTGCCCTTGGCCATTTTTAGGAGATAGAAGACAGAATGACCATATTTGCATGGAATGCATAAAGCTACAATAGTTCTCCAAAATATTCATTTTGGCCAATTAGTTGGGCTCTATGAGCTTGAGATTGGACATCGACGATGGAGATTGAATAGTCTTCAATTAATGAGATTGATTGAGTTGAGTTGATTAGTTTAAAAGGAATTTTAAACTAAAGCGAATATAAAATATTCAAAAATCACAGAGAGTTGTGAGCCTATATCCAATGAATGGTAGAACCTATTGAGTCACACACAAAAGCTAATCAACTTCCAAACCTGATGGAGCAATTTTCTAAGCACTAGAAAAAACCTCCTTGGTGATCAATTTTCAAGGTGCTCAATTTGATGGTCAATCTTGGCTTGATTAATTTAAGTGTTAAATTAATCAACAAATTTAAGGAGTTAAATTAGACCAATAATTAATGAGTTAATTAATTGATGTTAAAGTGACCATCAATTGGTCAAATTGACTTAAAGAGTTAAGTTAACTAAATTAAGCTTAAGAGTTAAGTTTGTTTGATTTAAGAGTTAAATCAAAGGTTAATTAATTAAATTAAAGTGTTTGATTTAATTAATGGGAAGAACACTTCTTGGAGAAAACAAATTTAAATGAAATGTTCATTTGAAATAGCATTTTAATTAATTTGAAATTAGATTCCAAATATAATTACAACACACATGAAATTCAAGTTGAACTTGAATTTGAATTTGCCACCTTGGCACATCTAGTTGGCCACCCATCTTAAGGAAGGTGTGATGCCAATTAGAGTCACACCTTCCACTCTCTATATATAGATATAGAGGGTGTGTGGATTAGCAATATAACAATTGGTGAGAAGAATAATATTCTTTGCATTTTCTCTCCAAAATCTCTCTCTCTCTCTCTCTCTCTCTCTCTCTCTCTCTCTCTCTCTCTTTATGCATTACATCATGCGTTGAAGCTTTGCATTTGTTCTTATTCCTTACCTAAAAATTGGCCTCCTCCATCATCTTTCTTCTCTCTTATTTTAACTTCTACTGAGTTGAAATTGGAAGATTCAATTGGTGTGTGGATCATAACAATAGAGGCAACGCATTTGATATGCTAGTTTTGGAGATCCACTTGTACAAAGCACCGATTTGGCATTTTTTCTGGGGGAGATCTAGAAGCTATTTTGCTACAAATTTTTTATTGTTTCTTCCTCATTGTGCATATTTGTTATTTATTTTTGTGATTTTTGGAGCATCCTAACTGAAGCAACAGTTGCTCTCTCTCCGTTGTGCCGATTCTTGGCAATTTCAGGAATTGTGAAGTATTCACACTTTCTTCCTTTATTTTGTGCTACAAAAGGTATTCCTCCTTCCAAATATAGATCTATAGCATGTTTAGATCTTTGGTTGCTTGAATAGCCTAGTTAATTTTAGCTTTTTATGTTTTATTATTGGATCCTAAAGATACTCTTACATTCAACAAGTGCTATGAATAGGAACGCCAAAAGCAAGGTGCAGAAATAGCAAACCTTAAAGATGGTCAGATTGAATTGAAACTACTCTTGGGGGTGTTACAAGATAAACTTACTTGAAGGTAATATGATTCTACTTGAATTTTGCGTATATGAAATTTTTTGATTTATGATAATCAAATTTAAGAACAAATTTACAATTGTGAACTTTGAGGCCTTATATTGTTGTTTTATTTGATTATCTGTCAATTGTAATGTGTAGAATGATTAGCTGAGTTGAGCTAAGTTATAAGAATTATAATTTCTAAAATTTTACCGCGTTTTATTTCAACATGAGAGTTCAAATCTTATTCATGAACATGTTCAGTCTTTTCATGTATGTAAATAATTAGGAGAACTTTGGTTTGTAGGGTATTATAGGATTTTCTAGTTAAAGTTGTGTTATTAAAAAAGAAAATGATATGATACATACTATTTGGACTCATTTGGTAATATTGCTAATGAATTAAATAAAATGTATTTTTGTATTCAAATTATCTTTGATAATCTTTGTGTAGTTTAGTTGGATAAGAGATGTTGTCATACAAATATTTTATTGCAACTTCCTCTCATGAACTGTGCTGTTATTTTGTGAAGTGTATTTGATGTTATATTAAACCTTTATTTTTCCTATGTATCATATTTATCCAATCTAAGAAAAATAAATGTGTAGTGACTGGTTAAACATATGTAATATCTAATTTGATGTTTTTCATATTCACCATGTGTTGTGGAATCAGTTTTTGTAGATTGTTGGAAGGAACCCTATTTGTGATGATATTGATGAGAATTGAGGGACACATTTTGGAGATTTCTTTTGTTACTTGAGTGATAATACTTTTTGAAAACTTAACACTTTTGTTTTGATATACACATTTGGCTATCATGGCTTTGGTTGGTAGTTTGAAATTGGGATTGATGTTTTGAAATTATATTTATGTCTATTGATGGATGAATGTAGCTAGTGTTATGTCTATGGACGGATGAATATTCTTACTATTTTGTTTATTGAAGGAATGATTATGAATTATTAATATTTGAGATGTTGGTATACTTCAAATTTGAATTTCTTCTGCAATTTCATATCCAAATTGAGCTATTGAATAAGGAAAAATAAATATTTTTTGTAACAAATGTAGTAATGTTACAAAAATAATTTATTGGTAATGAAATTTATTTGTCACTTTTCTTAATCGTAACAAACTAATTTGACTTATTCGTAACAAATTATTTTACTTATCTGCAACGAACTATTTACTAATTCAAAACAAATAACTATTCATTCTTAATCAATAAATTAATTACTTGTAACCAATACATTTCTTATTTGTAGCACAATATTATAATCTTATAATTCATAACAAAACATGTAGTTGCATATACTGAATGTAACAAAACTCTTAACATCTTTTGTAACGAAATTGTTTGTTATGTATTCTATTAGTAACGAGAAGCTTATATTCAAATAAAAATATTATTTAACTAGTTGTAACCAAATATTTTGTTACATAAATAATTTGTAATGATACTAAATTAAACAAATAATAAAATTATAAGATGCATTGGTAATGAAAATAAAATGTGACAAACTGCCTTTATTTTGATAACTAAAGATTTCATTACATTATAAAAATTTCTTGTTACTATCATTATTTTGTTACTAATACCAATTTTCTTGTGATGACAAATTTTGTTGCCATAAGGTCATCATTTTTAATGAACCAAAAAGTTGATTAAAAATACTTTTATCGGCAAACTTTAACATACGAAACTTCAGTAACGAAAAATTTGTTACCAATATGATAAGGTAACAAATTTAAGTGTTAATGTAACAAAATACCTCATTACTAAAAGTGTAATTTTTTGTGACGTGTATTTAAAACTATGAGAAAATAGAGGATGAGTACAAGTTATACATGGAAAATTAAGCAACAATCATAGTTATTGGTTGTAGTTCAATGGATTTGAAGCTTTTGGTAGGGAAAACACTAAGTTTGAAAAATGTGCTGCATTTATCAGGCATTAGGTAGAACATGATTTGAGGTTTCTTGTTAAGCCATCATGGAATTTGTATTGTATTTGAAATAAATAATAACCAAAACTATGAATTTTATTGGTAAAAGGATTTGCTAAAGGACAAGATGTACCTTTCGAGCATTGCTAATGAAAATGCTAAACATTCTTCTTATGTTGGTGACTTGAAATATTTTTGACATTATAGATTAGGACATATAAGTAAAAAAGAGATTAAGTAAATGATTCAATTTGAATTGATTCCTAACTACAGTATTAGCAATTTCACTAAATGTGAATTTTGTTCTTAAGGGAAAATTGTAGGAAAACACTTTAAATATGTCACTAGGAATTCATCTTTACTAAAATTATAGATACAAATATTTGCAATAATAAAAAAAATTGAAACTAGAGGTAGGAAAAAATATTTTGCGACTTTTATAGGTGATTGTCTAAGTATATTTATATATACTTACTTAGAACCAAGTAACGAAGTTCTTGATGCATTCAAAATATACAAATCAAGAGTAGAAAATCAATTAGGTAAAACAATAAAAATAATAAGTGATAGAGGAGATGAGTATCTATCAGAAATTTTATTAAATTTTGTGAAGAAAATGGAATTGTTCACCACACTAGAGCTAGCTTGTAGAACCCCTTAATAAAATGGTATAATTGTTAATAAATAAAAAAAAAATGAATAGGTCTTTGTTGCGCATGGTTAGCATTATGTACTTACTGAGTTCATATTTGTCATGTAATATATGTGTTAAAGCTTTGCTATTTGCTAATCACACTTGCAATAAAATTTTACACAAAGGATTTTATAAAACTCTGCATGAATTATGAAAAAGTGAAACTGTTAAGTTAGATCCTGCTTATACTTTAGAGACTTCTTCAAATAGAAGCAAAGTAAAGTGGTCCTAAAGGGGATTTAGTCCAATTTTGTTTGTTATGCAAAGAACAATGAAGCATATAGATTTTCATATCTTAAGAATAACATATCTTTTGTACTACTTATGCTAAATTTTTTTATGATAAAATGATTAAAGATGCTAGTTCATTTGAAATAAATAAGGCCTTATTGAATTCATGAATATTAGAGAAAAATGATAATGTATCTAACTATAATTGAGATTTAGAAGATATTCTTGACTATAACAGTATTCATAATAATGTTGGGACTAGTACTCCATATTCGAGAAAAAGTAAAGAAAAGAATATAAATGGACTTTGGATCTAATATGATTATGTATAATGTAGAAGAATATAGAATTACAAAGAAGCTATGACTTTGCCTGATGTGGATTATTAGAAAGCTGCTATGAATGATGAAATTAAGTCTATAAAAAATAAAACTACATGGACTCTAACTAGCTTGCCTTAGATAGTAAATTGGTATTGGAAATTAACAACCATAAATTGAATAGTTTGATAAATATAAAACTAGATTGGTTGTCAAAAGTTTTAAACAAAGGGAAGGGGTAGATTATTTTGAAACATTATCTCTCGTTGTAAAGTTAATGTCTGTTAGATAAATGCTTGGTTTAGTTTCTATATATAATTTAGAAGTACATTAAATTTATGTTAAAATAGCCTAAACAAGAAAATTTATATTGAACAACCTAAGGGCTATAATAGAAGGACTAGAGGATAAAGTGTGTAAACATAATAAATCATTGTATGGATTTAAACAAACTCCAAGACAGTGGAAGTTGTGCATTTTCTGAAGGAAAATTCATGCATTGTAATTACTCTTTATGTTGATGATTTATTAATACTTTTCCTCTGCAGAATTCATTAATGATACAAAGGCCTATTGATGTGATCTTGTGAATAAAAGTTGTCATCCATTGGGAAATATACATTGTCGCAATCACATTATATTGAAAAATATTCAAAACGTTAACTAAGTTTGTAGTCCTAGTAATTGTCCTTTAGATCCCCATCACAAACTTATCCCTAATAATGTTGACCAATTTCACAAACTAAATATGCACAAATAATTAAAAGTACTTAATGAATTGTATCAGGCCTAACATAACATTTGCTATTCAAAACATAATAGACAAGCTAAAAATCGTAATCACAAGCAAAACCTTTGCCATTGAAGAACACAATAGATAAGCCAAAAATCTTAATCACAAGAAAGGAAATTGATGGATTCTTAAGATATTTAAAAGTTACTGTAAATTATTTATTCCAATATTCTAGTATTAGTTCTTCCTTGGAACGTTATGGGGATGCAAATTGAGATTCTGGAAAATATGATTCAAAATCTATTAATGGATACTTATTTATACTTGATGTTGGAGCAATTGCTTGGTCATCTAAGAAGCAAATTTGTATAGAAATGTCCTCCATGGAATCTAAATATATGGCTTTATCATTACTAGGAAGGATATAGTTTGGATGACAAAATTTTGAGGCATACTTCGTTTAATGAAGGGCCTTTGCAACCTATCACATTATATTCTAATAATAAAGTAGCAACTCACCTGGCAAAAAATAAGAGATTTATGACTAAAGCTAAATATATTTCTAGACAACATACTATATTCAGAAATTAGTAAACAGGTAAAAATTAGTGTTAAATATATGTTGACCAAAGAGATGTTAGTATGTTAGAAAATCTACTAAAGAAGGCTCTTTTGGTTAAAAACTCTATAAATTATTGAGCGAAATGGGATTTTTACTGGTATAAGTGAGAACTAAGGTTGTATTCTACTTTCACTAGAAATATTTGTAGAATATTTCTTTTCAAAGTTCAAAGGAATTGTAACATTAAGTCAGTCCATTGGAGAGGAAATATGGATACTTTGCAAGTACGTTGTTATTTAACATAAAATCCTATTTCTATGAGGTGATGTACTTTAATCTTTTGCATAAACTTGGAAGGTTGGACTAAGTCATTAACAAGCTTATTGGCTTTTTTGTGATGGAATGAGCAAAAGCATTCCTTATAACTATGTGAGTGTGTGAGATCATGGTTGCTTACCATAGTTTTCAAATGATCAATGAATTCTTAAAGCACTCATCGATATAGGATTGCATAAGACCTAATATCTACAACTATTCTAGTGCCTATTACCGCACATAGTGTGAACAAAATAATTAAGCCAACTCCTTGATAAGATCAAGATTTGATCTTTTTATTCAAGGAACATGAGATCAAGTTTTCGTTTTTCAATCTATAGGTTTAATAGTACTTCACCTATAGACATACTCCATATTTTACTTGGTTATATATTTCTATTCTACTCTACTTATTATCTAGGTTTATTTTGAAAATGAGAGGGAATTGTTAGGATTTATTTATTTCAAAAATACATCAACTAATGGAAGTGTCTAAAAATAGCCTTTCAGTTTTTGTTGTCTATTGTTGTCAGTCTTATTATACATATCCCAATGAATTTGTCAATTATTTGAAAAATAAATTGTTCCAAAATGGAGCAATTCATGAGAAACAACATCAATTGCTTCCAAATACTTGCATCTAGCATGAACATATAAATTTAGAAAAGCAAGATAAAATATTACTTTATCTTCTTTCTCTACAAAAATTGTAATTCTTATTTTTTTCAATCCAAAAAGTGTAATTGGTGCAAATATTCTTAGACTATAGTATTTAAATAGATCATGATTGAATTTGTATTATGGGAATTATTAATTTCGAAGAAAACACTAGCACAGTGTGGAAATTTTTATTCTTATATAAGGAAGTATTTAAAGTGATACATGTAGCCTAAATAAATTTCTCCCAACAACATTGATTCTCACAAAGGGAGTCATTATGATGACCATATTTTTTGCTAAATATAAAAACTCAATTGCAACAAAATATTATCTCACTAATGCAATAACTAAAAAGTTCTATTATGAAAAAATGTCTCAAAAGATCATGAACTAGAGCAATTTATATACAAAGCTCATGCTCTCAGTAGAAAGTTGTAACAAATTCAATATGATTCGACTACATCGTACCTTATGAACATTGGGACACTCTCAAAAGAAACATCATTTCTAGCTTTGGTTGGAGAGAATGAAAAGGAAAAAAAATGAAAAAATGGGATTACAGGTAGAACAAAGAATGGAACAAAGAGAAAAAGGAAGAAAAGTCTTAAAAAGATTAAATAATAAAGCCATAGGTTCCTATCAAAATATCGACATGGGATTTATTATTCATTTGTTTTCCTAGATTTGTAGGTCACAAACATGAATTGCCCCTTGCCTAAAGTCTTCAGAAGGACTCAACATGTTTCATACTCTTTTCTTTTTGTTTATTATTTTTGGCTTGAGCTAATCACAATAGGATCCTATATATACACACCTATACCTATGTCAGAGACTTGGACCCCCAAAAGAGAAGTAAATGGCAATGTTTACTACTTTAAATGGTGTTAAGGGGGAATAACTGGGGAAATTCCACTTGTTTTAGTATAGTCATAGTTTCTTGAGCATATTGTGCATGTTAGGAATGAATACTTTGCAATATTATGGGCAAATTGTATTTTACCCTCCTTTAAAAATGGAAAAGAGTAAAAAGACCCTTATGAAAAAAAATAGGCAACAAACCTCTTTGTAATTTTAAAAATTATGCACACCACCTCCCTATCATGATTTGTTGCAATTTAGCCCTAACCCACCTTACTCGCTGCCTTTGCTTGTGGAGGCCTCTCCATTGTGAGCGTGGCCATGGCTAGCACCATCCGTAGCCAACCATGGCCATGTTCACAAAAGTGGCCATGGCTGGGAAATCTCTACGAATGTAGGCATTGCTAACACCACCCGTAACCAACCATGGCAACATTTATAGAGGTGGCCATGGCCACCCACAAATGTGGCTATGGCTTGACTGTCTCTATGAGCAGTGGCTATGGCCCAGCCAATGGTGGGATGGAGAAAGGCTGGGGGGTGTGGGGTTTATATTTATAAATATGTACTTATAATTACACATGCATATATTTAACCATATATAAATATAGGTATATATAAATATGTATATATTTAAATATATATAAATATATGTAGCTATTTTATATTTTTTTATAGGTAGAAGTAATTTAAACTATTAATTTTTGTCAATTTATCCAATAGTTGATATTCATGAGCAAAATTGACATTTCAACAGTAAAAACCCTACAACCAACTGCACTTACTATGAGTGAATTACACCATGGGATAGAAGGAGGTAATCTGCTACTTTCACTACAACAAATTGCACTTTTAGTAATGAATAATTTCATTACCATAATGCTAAAATTGTCGTTATTGTCGTTATCTAAAATATTGGTAATGAAATTTTTGTTATTGAAGTTTCATGCACTAAAGCCAATCGCAAAAAGTCATAGTTAAATATTGATACTTTTGTCACCTTTTATTTGTCATTACCAATGCTTATGAGGGAGGATAGGATTTCAAACGGATTCACAAACACCAACATATAGTTGATACACAATAAATAAATTACTCAACAACTTAACAGTCAACTCATGCTTCCAGACATACACCCCAACACAACACCCTAACGCCTTCCGCACGGCTCAGCGGGCAACAAACAGGGCAATCTAAGAGGTACATGGAAGACTGTTAAATTATGAAACCTGCTTGGATAATCCAGTTTAAAATCCAACCCTTCAACACAAGCCTATTCTAATATGGCCACATGTTTAGAGAAAATATCTAACTCATAGTTGTTTAACACATAACTCCTTAGCCTTGCATTAGGCTAGGGTATTTACACAATAAATTTAAATAAAAGAAAAGAATATACCTGAACGAATTGCAAACCAGGGATAGAAAACTTTAATTAGTATTTGATTAAGAAATAAAAATTACAAACTTTACAGAATACAAGGTTGTAAATACAAAATAGCAGAAAGAAAGTTTTAATTGAAAATCTAAAAAACCTCTACCTTTTATAAAGTTTGAAGCTCAATAAATAGAAAAGGAAAAGAAACTATTTTGGACTTGAAAATATTATTTTGAGGTCCGAATAGTAAAAGCAAAAAGCAAAACGTACTGTGCGGATTTCAAAATTTTTGAATCCGTAACAGTAAAAAGTTAATGTACAGTATTCTAATATTATTCAGACTACTGTTTTTGTCATATTACAGCAATAATAGGCCGACAAGCACAGAGCCTTTCACCACTCACACTATGCTTGCTTTTCTTCATTCTCTCGCCTCAATGATTCTATCATTGCATCGAGGTTTTTAAGCTCATCAGCTAGATTCTGTGCATCTTGGTACATGTTATCAAATTGATTATTATCGGTTTTTGAAGAGGTGTCCATTGAAATAGTATCACCATCATTTGAAGTAGATCGAATATCTTCATCATCTTCAAATTGATCTTTAAGTTCATCCTGCACCATATTAAGTACTTCTTTCAACAAATCAGCCTTGGAAATTTTTCCCTTTCGCATCTTGATTTTTTCAAAAGCTTTTTCAATAATCGAAGATGCTTCCTTTTGCTTTTTATTAATTGCAAGTTTATTATATTCTACAACAGCTCGGGAAATATTATCCAGAGTCTCCTGTCCTTTAATTTTACCAGTGGATCGATCAATCAGCAACATCTTATTCCACCATTTGATATAATAGGTTCTATAAAGACAAGGAATATTATCCTCAGAAAAATCAACTTCTGGAACCCATTCCCAAATTCAGGCAATAGAGAACTCCATGAAGAAGAAAATTGAAGCCTTATTGATAACCATTTGCTTTTCTGCTTCAGCCTCCTTTATCTTTGGAGAACAATCGACCCATTTGTCGGACGAAATTGATCAGGGAGAATGATAGAAGAAGGACTATGAATTTTCCACCAACTTAAAAACCAGTTAGGAATATTATTCCTAAAAACTTCTGGACATATTTTCAAGAACCAAGTGTGTTTTTTCCTCGAGTTTTCATATAAGAAAACTTTAGAAAATGCCAGGATATAATCCCAAAAATTAAATTTAAAAAGCAATTTGCTTTCCTTAGTTATAAATTCATTTTCTTTAAATGAAGAGATTCCCCACTCTTCAACAGATATTATCTTTTTGATTATTATTTTGCTAAAATTAAAGACGGATCTTTCTTGTGAACTGGGGAAAAAATGAGGGATTTCACAAGAACCTATCGTTATGAGAATATTCTCATAAAAAGTTCGAGGTTTATTAGACTCGACTGTATAGGAAACAGTATCCAAATGCCTTCGGAGTATCATCCAGGGATCATTTTTCCATTTCAGATCACTATATTCAAGGATCATTATTATATCTTTGTGATCTTTTCGTTCAAATGTGGAGAGAGAATCCTCATCATGGGGAACAACAGTATTAGCTGTAACATCCGTATAAGAGGGTTTTGAAGGAGTTTTATTAGTTCCTTCAGTCTGATTTGAAGTCGATGATGAGGAGGGTTTATTATTCTCCTGAAATTTCTTGAACTGCAGAAATTCTGCAAACATTGGATCATCTTTATAAGCTGATGACCCTGCATTCATATTAAGCAGTTCTTGTTTCCCATATTTTATTATAGGGACTCTATTAGAGTTTGAGCTTGAATTCGCACCACCACTCCTTCCTCCCCTATTAGGGAAAGGATTTCAACCACCTCCTCTATTATGAGGGATCATCAAACCTGCAAATATTCACGGGTTAAAAAATCAGGAAGACTATTATCAATTCCTTTTTTATATATTATTTTAAAATCAAACGGGGTTAAATAAGCTTGCCACTGTGCAAACATTTTTTTGGACACATCATGTTTAAAATCTTTATTAAACATAAACAGTGCAGATTGACAATCAGTTTTTATAATAAAAAATTGATTATATAAATCATCTTGAAATTTTAAAACACATTTAACAATAGCAAAGATTTCTTTAGCTACCGCAGCATAATTCTGTTGGCTAGAATTCCATTTTCTTGAACAAAATCTAACAAGAAACTCTTTTTTATTATTAGGATTAATTGGTTTTAATATACCTCCATAACCTAAATCAGAGGCATTTATTTCTATAATCTTTTCCCAATTAGGATTAGACAACATTAAACAAGGTAAGTTTTTAACTTTTTCCTTTATTTGAACAACAGCATGAGTAAGACTATCATTCCAAGGTTTAGGATTCTTTTTTAATCTATCATAAAGAATTGCCGTATCATTAGCAAAATTTTTATAATAAGCAGCTATATAATTAAGACTACCTAAAAATCTTTGAAGTTGGGTTTTATCAGTAATCCTATCAGGAAACTTAGAAGCAAATTCAATACTTCTATTAATAGGAATTATTTTTCCTTTTTCTATAAAATGACCTAAAAATTTTATTTTAGTTTGAAACAAAACCATTTTTGTTTTTGAAATAACAAGTCCACTATTAATAATGACCTATTTAAAAATATTTAAATGTTTAAAATGATTTTCTATAGTATTAGAAAATACAAGAATATCATCTATATAAACAATTATGAAATTAATATAAGGGTTGAAGATATCATTCATCATTTTCTGAAATTCAGAAGGTGCATTTTTAAGACCAAATGGCATGATATTTCATTCATACTGGCCAAAAGGAACATTAAAAGCGGTTTTAAACCTATCTTTTTCTAAAATTTGAATTTGCCAGTAACCAGATTTCTAATCAAATTTAGAAAATATATTAGCACTAAATAATCTATCTAGCAAATCTTTTTTAATAGGAATTGGATACTTAATCCATTTTAAAACCTTATTAAGCGGTTTATAGTTTATTACTAACCTAGGTGCATCACGTTCTTGTTCATTATGTTTATTAACATAAAAAGCAGTACATGACCAAGGTGACTTAGTTGGTCTTATTAAAGCTTCCTATAAAAGAAACTCAATTTTGCTTTTACAATATAAAAGATATTCTGAATTCATTTGACACGGACGAGCTTTAGTAGGGATATTACCATTAAAACTATTATCATATGGTAAATCAACAATATGTTTCTTCCTATTCCAGAAGGCATTAGGATGATCATTACAAATTGATAAGGAAAATTGGTGTTCAAGAAAAGTAATTTTTTCTTTTAATTTAGAATTATTTAATTGATCATCAATATAAAGACTAACAATTTCTTCTTTTAAGAAATTAATCTGATTATGTTTAGCTTTCATTATATCTTCTAATCTATTAAGAATTCTAGAAAATTGTTCAGTTATAAACTGAAAAAGTAAATCTTTATTTTCATAGGTTCCTATAAAACCATTTTTGCAAAGTAACCATTTCTAATTTAGAAAGAAAATTATCAGATTGAATATTATCAAATACTGGAAAATTATCAAACATGTTTTCTATTCTAGGGATAACCTGTTTTCCTTGAGCTATTTCAAGTTTTCTAAGCCTATCTTCAAGAAATACATTATTTCTTTTAATTTCTATTATTTTAGTTTTTAAATTATTAACTTCCTATTTTAAATCATTAACAGAAGTAGGAATATTATTTTTATTTCTATGTTCTAACATTTTAAAAACTTCACACATAGAATAAGGTTCATTATTATTATTATTATTATTGGACACAAATTCTTCATTTTCAGAAGATGAAGGGGTATTTTCAATTTGATCAATTATTTTAGATCTTAAAATTGAATCTTTTATTAATTTTAAGAATTCTATTGTACTACCATTATTAATGACATTTAGTTTACTAAATTGTGACCTAAGTTTGTATAAATCTTCACCTTCAGACTTATCACTAGTCCTGTCTGTATTAGCACAAGACTCACCCTTTTGACAAGTTTCACACTCATCAGTTGAACTATTAAAACATTCATTTAAAGATTCTTTATTAGAAGAAGAGAAAGACTTATCATCTTCACTATCAGAATTAAGCATTAGTTTAAACAAAACATCTTTGATATTGTCATCAATATCTAAACTATTAATTTTTGATTTCATTTTACACTTATCAACATAATGACCTACTTTGCCACATTTATAACAGGCACCATATTTTTTAAACTTTTTGTAAAGTTTTTTATTACTTGTTCTATTATCACATTCTTTTTCTCTAACCTTTTTATGAGAATGTTTTCTATATTTTTTCTATTTATAATTGGCTTCATCTTTTTTATTTTTAGATGTATTATTAGTTGGTTTAGGAATTTCCATACCAAATTGACCACAAAATTGACCTAATTGTTTTCTTTCCATAATATTGTTATGTTTTATTTGTTGGTTTAATTTAATTTCATTACATAAATTTAAACCTTCTTGTATACAAGTTCCTATTAACTTACCATAGGTAAACTTATCATAATCAATATTAGGATTATTTTGCTTAAGAGTTTTTCTTACTCTTTCAGCAAACAAAGAAGGAAGACCATCTATAAATTTTGACTTCCAATGTGAGCTATTAGACTCAGGGAGTTCTAAAACTCTAGACAAGAATGTATCTTTATACCACATAAATGAGGTGAGACTCTGACATTTAAGACCATTTAATAAAGTCCTAATATGGTCAGAATTATTAGTCAATCTTTCAGTAAAATATTCTATTATGGTAACAATTAGGGTATAAACAACATTTTCTATATTATTACTAGACCCTTAAATTTTTGCGACATTAAAAATTTCTTCTTTATTAGACTGGGTCAAATAATTATCCCACCAACCTTTAAGTTGTCCAGTAAATCTAGCTACAATCATTTTAGCTACAAATTTGTCGGTATTACCATTTGCCTTACAAATTGTGGAATACATTAACATCCTATGAACTAAATTATAAATATGTCGCTCTGTAAAACCATCTAAGTTCCATTCATAAATGTTTTTATCAGAGTATGAATTATTGAGTATTATATCTTGTTCTTCGTTCAAAACATCTTGCGGTGAAGGACGAGGGTAATAATAAGTATTCATTGTTGGTCTATCAACATATTTTTGAAGTTTATTAATTTCTTCATTAATTGCAATTAAGATTCTTCATGAACCTCACTAAGAGTAGATATTCTAAACTCTGAAAATTTTTTAGTTATTAACTTTTCAAGTTCTGTTATGTCTCTTAACCTAAAATTATTAATTTCAAGAGGGGGCTGTATGCTAGGCATTGCAACAGTAGTAGGTAAGTCGGGAAAAGAAACAATGATTTTATTAAGTTTTTCTTCTAAATCATCTAAAATTTTATTAA